>VYXC01009308.1:86009-167581 GCA_013397175.1 Platysteira castanea
TGAGGGAGCTGGGAAAGGGGCTCAGCCTGGAGAAAAGGAGGCTCAGGGGGGCCCTTGTGGCTCTGCACAACTCCCTGACAGGAGGGGGCAGCCGGGGTAGGGGTCGGGCTCTGCTCCCAGGGAACAGGGACAGGAGGAGAGGAAATCCCCTCAAGCTGCACCAGGGGAGGTTCAGGTTGGATACTGGGAACAATTCCTTCATGGAAAGGGTGGCCAGGCACCAGCACAGCTGCCCAGGGCAGTGCTGGAGTCCCCATCCCCAGAGGGATTGAAAAGCCGTGTGGATGTGGCACTTGGGGACATGGGTCAGTGGTGGCCTTGGCAGTCAGGAATGGTTGGACTCGGTGATCTCTGAGGGCTTTTCCAACCCAAACAACTCGGGGATTGTGAGATTATGTGACTTTCCCCCACACAAAGTATATGAGGCCCAGATAAAGGTGACCCGTCACAGCCTTACTGTGCCCACATTTGCTACTGGATCTGTTTTCTGACTCCGTAGATGCTGAATTTTGGAGGTTTGGGGTACAAAAATTAAGGCTAAATTAAATATTCCTAAACTTGGGTCCTTGCACTTGGCTTTTATCATCCACACTGGATATCTACATCTGAGTATTCAGCCTTGGATCCTCCTGTACTCTGGAAAGAACCAGACACTTGTGTGGTGATTCATTTGACATCTTGTTTTGTTCTGGATAAAACCAATCATACTTAAAAATGTCACTTTCTGAGCACTGATTATAAGGAAAGTAGTGACAAACTTGGATGAATTCCACCTCTAACCCTGCAGTAATATCACAGAGCTTTAGGATCTGTTCAGGGGAAGGATTAGATGTACCCGTGTGTACACAGATATTTATTAAAATATTGCCTCGACACCGATGGAGATTATGGGTTATGAGCCAGAACAAACTTTAACAGTAAAATACATGATCAAAATAGCAAAGGAAACAATGGCAGGGGAAAATAATGACACCAACCTAAAGGATTCTAGGATTGTGTAAGAATCCTGTCCAGAAGGGTTGCCAAAAGATCAGAAACATAACATAGACAGATAACTGGGATACAGAAAGTAATCAACTCATGTGGTATTTTTGAGACTGTCACATCATTTCACTTCCCAAAAACCTAACTCAAGGAGTTCTGTCATAACACAATGAGCAGTTCTCATTAAAACTCACTCTTTTTAACCTCCCAGAGAAGCTGTGGCTGCCCCATCCCTGGAAGTGTCCAAGGCCAGGTTAGATGGGGTAAAAGAAAACAATAAAAAATACAGACACCTTCCACTACCCCAGGCTGCTCCAAGCCCTGTCCAGCCTGGCCTTGGACACTTCCAGGGATGGGAATTCTATAGCTTCCTGAAATATAAAATAGAAAGGAAAACAGGAGAGCACTAAACCTGGAGCAGAGCCTGGCACTGAGTTATCCACGTCACACAGACTTATCCAGGCCACCTCTGCCACTCCCGCTTTTCACGGAGGCTCTTGTTAGCAGAGGAGCTGAATGAAGATGATAAAATACAACCAGATTTACTTCATAATTACAGACGACACCTCTCAAAACCCCACTCGAAACCCTTATCTTAACCAGCTTGGGTAAGAATGGCATCAGGCAGGCTGGAAAACCAAGAGATCCAAACAAAGGACGGTGATAAACAGAGCGTAAGGGAGCGGGGAGGAGATGTCCAGTGGGGTGTGGCGAGCAGGGTTGTTAAGCCTGGGTTTATTCAGCAGCTTTATTAACGATCCCAACGAAGGGGTGAAAAGCACATGAATAAAACATGCCCTGGATGCTCATCTGGGACATGGTGTGTACACCGTGAAAAATGGGAAGCAGCGCAAAGCTCTGGGCAGGAATTCCGCGATGGAGCACGGAGAGAGGCAAAGCAGCTCCAGGAACACTCTGTTCCCCTGGTGTGGAATACGAGCCTGCACCCCATAATTCTTGAGGAAAATACTGTCTAAAAGGGCAGGAACAATCTGAGGGAAGGTCTGGAGGTTCATGGGAGAAATAAACTTTTATAAACTCTGGAAAGCCACGGACTGGGGTCTGATCTCTGCTGGTCAGTGAATTCCTGGTACTGCTCAGTTCAACATCTCCTCACTTGGGAATCAGCATCAGAAATGCCAAATTCTGGGGAAGCTTCTGCAAGGAAGAACACTGCAGACCTAAAAAATCCCCCCAACTCCTTTTAATCACATTGTTTATTTACAATTTCATTTTACAGGTTAATATTTACATAAATAACTTCCTAAGTGTGACTTTTGATTTAGGCTGCTCCCTTTTTGAGGGCTCTGCCTGACAGCAGTTAAGCCTCGTGTCACGTAACACCGACGAGTTGTTATTGATTTTTATGTCCATAGCTTCTCAAAATGAGACTCGTTAATTTTTGCTGGACATTCACACACATTTTCAAAGTGGGAAAAGCCCTTTGAAATTCGTGGCTGGCCATGAATTTGTCAACAAAGACCAGAGTTGTGTTGTTTCAAGTCTTTAATTATATACATGGGGGTTGGAACTGGATGATCTTCAAAGTCCTTTCCAGGCCAAACCATTCTAGGATTCTACAATTCTGTGATATTAAAACTTTACAACATCCCAGAAAGGTATTTGTGGGCAGGTTATAGCAATAAGGCAATGACAAGTTCAATAACTTCACAACATCACTGGTAAAACATGTCTTGACTCACAAGACCCTTATTCCAAAGGGTTTGTCCAACTCCCTCTCCAGATACTTGGAAAAATGTGTTTACTGGGCTAATAAAACCCAATGGAGGGAATTCAAGAGTCACTCTCTATTAATGAGTTAACATCACTCAGTCACCTACAATTTAATTTTTCTGAGGCCCTGAGATTTTAATTTGGGTAATACTTCTATTAATTACAATGTCTAATAACAATGTCAAATTCAGACATCTGTTAAAAACATGTAATGTTAATTTATTGGAAAATCTCCAGCAGTGCTCAATTATAATGTTCCCCAGTTAAGTCAATGCATATGATTTGTCATGAAAAGCAAAACGGGATATAGTTAATAAAAATAACAGCAAATTCAAAAAACTAAGTTTTGAGTTGCAGATTGACCAAATTCAAGATGCAGACTTTTTATTAGAAGAATTAGCAGAAAGAAGAATTTTGGGAATCGGGATATTCTCACATTGGCTTGGGAGCCTTGCTCTAAATTAGCACCTACAGGAAGTATTTCATGGAATCATGGAATGGATTGAATTAAAAGGGACCTTAAAGCTCATCGTCTTCCACCCTGCCATGGGCAGGGACTCCTCCCACTATCCCAGGCTGATCCAAGCCCCATCCAACCTGGCCTGGGACACTCCCAGGGATCCAGGGGCAGCCACAGCTTCTCTGGGCAACCTGTGCCAGGGCCTCCCCCCCCTCCCAGCCAACAATTCCTTTCCAATATCCCATCCAACCCTGCCCTCTGGCAGTGGGAAGCCATTCCCTGTGTCCTGGCTCTCCAGGCCCTTGTCAAAATTCCCTCTCCACCTTTCTTTTTGGTTCCCTCCAGGTACTGGAAGGGGCTGCAATGAGGTCATCCCAAACCTTCTCTTTTCCAGGCTGAACAATCCCAATTCCCTCAACCATTTTTACACTGAACATTGCAAGAAATATGTATTAACCTTCACTTATCAGACTTTTCCTGCTGTGATTTCAGTTTCCCATCACAAGACATTTTTCTTGTTCCTTTAAATATTCAGATTCACTGAGGCCTGTATTTGCCAGGGTGGGTTTTGCTATTTTTAAATAATTCCTGAACTTCGCAGCAGAATTAAACTGAGATGTGAAACACCCAGAGCCTTCCATCAGAACACTGTCATCCCGTGCCTCCCCACGCATCCCCACCGCTCCACCCATCCGGATTTAAGAACCCACAAATCCACGGCAGCAACGCCCAGCCCAGTTTTAGCGACACATCCCAATTCCCACCGTCCCTGAAAGCCCAGCTGATGTTCCCTTTTGCCTCGTGGAGCCGTGGGGAGCAGCGTGTGGCTGGTGATAGAGTATCTCCCTGGCACACATCCCCGCTCCGTGGCAGATTATCCGCCCGGAGGTTACGCCAGGCTCCCGTCAGCTGTCGCTCCACGGAGGAGCGGGAACGCTCCAGTGCCTCGCCCCCCCGGCCCCGCTGACAGTGATAAATGACCAGCCCCAACGCTCAGCTGAGCCTCCCAATCTGCTCCAGCCTTTTTCCTGGTGATTTCCCCCCTCGGCACAGCGAAGGGAATCCAGGATCACCAAGCTGGGCTTTGTTGAGAAAAAGGGAATTGTGATTTTACTGCTTGAAGCAGCTGTGAAGCTGATGGCAAAATAGAGGTGAGAACGGTGTTACCAACCACTGGTTGGGTTTGTGCAGCCAGGTTTGGTCGCACAGATGATCTTCAAGGTCCCTTCCAACCTAAACCACTCTATGATTCCACAATTCCATGAAGATTCCAGAGCCTTTCCCCATGCCCAGCAGAGCCAAAGTATGTGCGGAGCCAGTGGTGCCTGGCCTGGGGGAGGATTGGCCAAATGAACACAACATTTGTTAAAGTAGTGATTTGTCATCTCCAATGCAGCACCTAATTTCACTTTAATTTTCCAGGGAATCCAGTATTTCCAATTAATTTCACTCCTCTGAGGAAGACAACCTCATCAAGCCCAGTAAGGACTGACTAAGTTATGATATGGAGTGGATGAGGAAGGCACTCTAATAAAAAACATTTCTGAAGTCAAATGGGAAGTACTTACCCCAATCTAAAAATTTGCTACAACTTCATCATGAACAGCTGGCACAGTTAAAGGCTGATACTCTATTTGTCAATGACAAGAAATGCAAAATAAAAAATATCATAAGTAACAAATGTCTTTTTGTTCACTTCTGCCTTAAGTCAAATAAATCAGTCCACGATTTAAGGCTCCAACTCTGTTTTTTTACTGAAGTCGTGACCATCAAACACCAAACCACTACAAAACTGCATCCACAGCATCCATCCTGAAGGGATGGCTCACAGTAAAGTCCCAGTTCCCATTTTGTACCTTCCAAAGCGTGTGAGTGATTTAGGATGGGATGCAACAGCAGGTTTGAAATGAAGGAGGATGAGTTTGGCTGCTCAGCAAACCTCAGTAGGTGACACAAGTCCTCAAAGGGTGCCAGGGTTTGACACTGAACAGAATCATGGAGTTGGATCCATAGAACATCCTGAGTGGGAAGGGACCCACCAGGATCATAATTCCAGCTTCTGGCCCTGCCCAGGACACCCCAACAATCCCACCCTGTGCATCCCTGAGAGCATTGTCCAAACGTTCCTGGAGCTCTGGCAGCCTTGGAGCCGTGAGCAGAGAGCAATTCAGACAATCTAAAATCAGGTTTCAGCTTTGAATTTCCTTCTGAACAAGGTTTTTTCCCACTCTCTGCATCTCCATCGACTGCAGAACAAGAAACATGGGAGATTTTAGCTCCCTCCTGCTAAAATTAGCTTCTTTACGCTGATTTCTATGAATAGCCCCCCAAATTGAAACGCATTTCAGCTGAAAACGAGAGTTTATTCTGAACACCATCAAAATGAACATTTCAACCCATTACAGCAAGAGAGATAAACAAATAAAGCACGGAGTGTTGTAGGCTGGAAATTCTAACCATGATTCATCTCATCCTAAAGCCATCAGCTAAAATATCCCAATCATTCCTTGAGGACCTTTATCCTGTTGTGATGTGATGGAGCCAGAGGTGCCTGGCCTGGGGTGAGAATGGCCAAATGAATCCAACATTTTTTATTATTTGTAAAGAAGTGATCTCTCATCTCCAATGCAGCACCTAATTTCACTTTAATTTTCCAGGGAATCCAGTATTTCCAATGAATTTCATTCCTCTGAGGAAGAAAACAACCCCATCAAGCCCAGTAAGGGTTGACTGTGTTATTATGGCAGTGTTAGTTGAACCCCAAAATTTATTCTTTTAGTAGAAAAAATTCTGTAAATAACAGTGAATCCACTTTCCTCACATAACAGAAATCCAACCTTCCTCTCAATCAAGAAATATAAAGTATTTGTACCCAAATCCACGGCACATTCCTTTTTTCCTAAAAGTTTCCTCCTTTTATTAACAAATAAAGGTCTAGGTAATAAAGTGCCTTCTTTAGAAGTTTAACTTTCTTCCCAGTCTTCTTTTGCTCTGAACAAACTTAGTAACACAATTTAGATCTTCAGATCTATCACACACTGAAACTACTGACAAACGGAGCTAATGCTTGTGGTTTCACGCCAGCCAAAGCAGATTTTTGGGACATAAAAGATATGTAGGGGTTTTCAACAATTTTTTCCTTCCTAAAATGACAAAACTAATGATGGTTTTAATCCTTTAATGTGTCTCGATTTACCAGAAATAAACATAACAAAGTGGCCTGAGTTTTTAAAACCTATTTAGCAGAAAACCACAACAGTCCTGCAATATTTTTATCCTTCTGTTGCTGAAATAGTGCCACAAATGTGATTCCAATTTTGCACTGATTTTTCTTGCCTCAGCTGCAGCCTCTAGTGCTACGGAATCAAGGACACTTTTCCACAATGATTCAACAGCTCCCACTGAACTGGTGGCAGGTTTTCCTGAGAGCTCAGCACTTCAACTTGTGGGATCTTTCCAAAAACTGGCTCCTGGGTATTATTTCAACTGATATTCAAGGAAAATAATTGGATTTTAACAGGGTTGGTGCACATTTAATCACATAACCTGGAGAACCTCCCTCATGATGAGGTTCAAATTTTTTTCTAAGAAACTACAACTTCTCACAAATGATCCACGTGCTAAATTTTATATCAAGCAATTCACAGAAGGATCTGAGCCTGGAAGTTATGGTTCCGAGTTTCTGCTATTTTTGAATTTAAACTTATTTTGGAAAGAGAAGGAATCTTTATCTTTGTACAAATGTAGATGGAATAGGGTTGAGCTGCTGCCAAAATTCAGACTGCAAGTTGTGCCTGCTCCTGACTATCAAATATTCAGGGGAGATGCCCACGGATGAAAGGCTCTAAATGAAATTACCAAAGCTCCAAAATATCAAGTTAATTGGTGAAAAAAACCCCTGTAATTAAGTTTCTCTGACCTTCTCATATTAAAACATTTCCAATAACAATAATTATGTTTTTTCTCAACACTTTATAATACCTCTCAAAGTAAGATAATGTTTATTGCTTTAGATCCATAAAACACTCCAGACCAAATTTAACAAGCAGTGAGGGAATAATGAAAATCTAATTGCTGTCTTTATTAAAGTTACTGCTGAACTTTCCCTGGTATTTGAAAACCAGCAACCTAAATTGTGCATTCAATATAAACATATACAGAGAGAGATGATGGTTTACCAGGTAGGGTGATGTAAGTTAAAAAAATAATTATGAGTCAGAAATTACAAGGGATCCTCAAGCTCATCCCGTTCCACCCCCGCCGTGGGCAGGGACACCTTCCACTAGCCCAGGCTGCTCCAAGCCCATCCAACTCTTTCCTTACTTGAAGGTAAAGTTTGTCTTTCAAATGAAAAAAAGTATCCAAGGTTTTTTCAGGAAAACCACTTCAAATTCTGTTTACTGCAGCCACGGGATTCTGGAAGCCTTTGTTGTGAAGAGTTAGAATAGCACCATAAAAATGGGAACTTGAGGAGAATGACAGGCTCTTTGTTTCTGAAAGAATCAGGCTGAGCTTTTTGTGACACTGATGCTCAAAAACGTATTTCATATTTCAGGAATAAGACCTGAAAGAAACAGAGTCTCCAAACCAAGCTCTACGGCAAAACACAAAGCATCCTTCTAATCCTCCCTATTTTTTTTGAATCCTTCCAATCTCAAGATTCTTTCTGAGCTCAGGGTCATGTCTCCATGAATGTTCTACATTATCCTGTAGAGTGGAGCACCACGTTCCCAGCTCGATGTGTCAGTTAAATCAAATAATTATTGTTATTATTGTTATTTTATTTAACAATGCAGCCACAGAACTTTTGACGAAGGACTTTTCATGATGATGAATGAGAAAATTACTTTGGGGGATAATAAAGGAAGCCAGGTCTATGCCTGCAATGATACATGAAAGTTTAAAGAGGGAAAGAAGAAGCAAGACATCATAGTCATCTGAAGAAAAAAAGGAAAATTTAAAATATCAGTGGTCACTTTATACAGGTTTTGTTCCCTTAAACATCCCCAACAATGACAGGTAAAAAGGTTTAAAAAGATCTCAGCCCAAAACACCAGGAGTTCTGAAACAACTTGGAGCAACATCATTCATGTAATTAATTTTAAACCTTCCTATACCGATATTTTAACTTCCTTCACAGAAAACAAAAATTATTAATTGAGACACTTGCCTTTCAGACTCTAAAATTTCTGCATTAAACACAGCTTTTCATTATTTCTGATCTAATAAGTCCTATTCTCATCTGGGCTATCAGCAACTCAATAAGTAATTACCATCCACCTTAGGCTGTTCCAGTCCATTAGACCAGTGCTGATGACTCAGGGGAGGCACAAAATGAGGAGCACGAGGCTGACGAAGGAACAGAAAGTGAGGAGAGGAAATGCTGCAGCTGGAACTCCTCCCCATGGCTGGGTTTACTGAGAAACACTCAAATAAAATAAAATAAAATAAAATTGGTGTGATCAAATGTAGACTGAATTTGCAAGGCCTTGAATAGATAAACATAAAAGCTGTTCTCTCTGATATTACAGAGGAGTATGGGAGCAGGAATTTATTCCTGATCTAAGCATAAGGAATTTATTCCTGTCTCAGAGACACTATTGGCAGGAAATGGCACCGATTGATCTCCACACAGCACAGGCTCTGCTCTCCCTCTGAAGGCCAAGAGATTATCCCACAGATTCTAACAGGTTTGGAAGTTAAATTAATCCTGATCCTTTTCCCACCCTGACCAATAATTCCAACTTTCCAGTACCTGAAGGGAGCTGACAAGAAAGATGGAGAGGGAATTTTTACAACAGCTTAGAGTGACAGGACAAGAGGGAACGGCTTCAAACTGAAAGAGAGTAGGTTTAGATGGGATATTGGGAAGAAATTCCTCCCTGGGAGGGTGGTGAGGCCCTGGCACCGTGGCTGCCCCATCCCTGGAAGTGTCCAAGGCCAGGCTCACAGGGCTTGGAGCAACCAGAGAATCACAGAATCGCTGAGACTGGAAAAACCCTCTAAGATCACTGAGCCCAACCATTATCCCAGCCCTGCCAAGGCCATCACTAAACCCACAGAATCACAGAACTATAGAATCAGTTTGGTTGGAAAAGGCCTCTGAGATTATCGAGTCCAAACCATTGAAGGTCAAAGGTCAATTGCCTTTTCTTCACTGCTTGGTGATCCAGGGAATCTCTACGAAAGCAGAGGAAGATCACTTAAAATCCTGTTAGGCAAAGGAAGGAGCAGAAAGCTGGATTTCTCCACCTGAGAGCATCCATGTCCCAAAACTCCTGGGTAAAGTTCAGCTGCTTCTTGCTTTATGTCCCAAATGGATACCCCAGGGTTGAAATCCACGTCCCCAAGAGCCACATCCACACAACTCTTAAATCCCTGCAGGGATGGGGACGCCAGCACTGCCCTGAGCAGCTGAACCCTTTCCATGAAGAAATTGTTCCCAATATCCAACCTAAACCTCCCTTGATGCAACTTGAGGCCGTTTCCTCTTGTCACAAATTGAGAGGGAAGGTTCCAGGCGGATGTAGGGAGGACTGTGAGGATGAAGCACTGGAACACTTTGTACAGAGAGATTGTCTGAGCCTGCTCTGACCCGAGACCTCCCCAGGTCCCTCCAGACTGAGTCAGTCGTGTTCCCACCAAATGATTTGTCCTTCTGAAAAAAGAAATTTTAGGAGATGATTGAGGGGCCACCTCTGTCAGGACAAACAGATTTATAGGCAACATCAAGTGCCCAAATAAAACCATTTGGTAATGAACTTCACACAGAGTTTTCAATCCCAGCTCTTAAATTAAAGATCGCCTGACACAGCCTGTCCAGGGCTTGTGACTCACGGATTTGTTCCTCACTGGTGTTTATACAAATGAATTAAAATTACATAACTGTCAACAAAGCATTTACAGAGGATTGCTGTGGTTCTGCTGACCAGGGTAACAGCATAATAAACACTTCTAGATAAGTGCCCACAATTAAAGGGACATCCAAATGTTGAAATAGATGCAAAGAGATCTCAAATGCCCACAAGTAAACGGACATCCAAACACTGAAATAGATACGTAGAGTTCCCAACTGCAGGAAAAAATATGGCTTGGTTTGTGTGAAGGCTGTTTGTCATTATCTAGATAATTTTACATCTGATTTCTCTACTCAGGATGGCTCGTTAGCTTAAGTAAAACGAATGCTTAACATTCACTTTATTGAACTCTGTCTCGTCAAATCAAAATCAGAGTTAGAGCGAAAATGCTTTCACCGTAATTCTATTTTTCTGGAACATTCCAGTTCAATCTCAAGTTCACAACAGCAATTAAAGGCAGGGTATTTTTAATATCAATATTTAGTGCTAAACATGAATGAGAAGATTTCTAACAGATTCCTTTCATCAAAACAATCCTTTGACCATTTGGCCACTTCTGTATATCCCCCTTTTACAGAGAGAAACCCACGGAATTTTACAGGATCAGTCACAGCCACTTCACAGCCTCGCGGATGACACGCACTAGAAAATTTTTAATGAGCTGATCTGTAAGGAAAAATGTCTTTATTAAGATGTGTTGTTCCTCTCTCAGTGGCTAAATGATTGTTTCCAGAAGCAATAATCAGCTACTGATATGAAAGCACCCAGTTAATTAGCGAAGGGTTGTACTATGCGAGGAAGCTGCATTATTCAGTCAACCATAGGAAATAGTTTTATTTTACAATATTATTAAATGCAGCTTTTGAAATTGTTTAGCTGGTAATGCAATTCTTGAAACATGATTTTCACTAGAAAAATATCTCTGGTGGTTAATAACTGCAAAAGAAAACACGCAGAGTCAGGCAGCCCCGTTGTTGTGCAACAGGATTATTTCTTTTTATTGCTTTTCATCTTTTAATTATTGTAGTAGAGACTACAATAATCTCTAATAAACAATTATATAAAATTCTTGGACAGTGAACTGAGAATCAAAATGCAATTAAATTGCTTTCCTTGTTGTATTTCATGCAGAAAGCGGTGGATAAAGTCTTTAATATATGACTTTTTGGAACTCCAGAAAATCACTTAGATATTATCTTAGGTGTCAAAGACTGGGAATGAAACTTGGTTCAATTACCTACAGAGAATATTCACACAAAGACAAGGGGCTGCTTTGTTTATTTGCTCAAAAAATAAATCCAGATCAACTGAACAGCAGGGAAAATGTCTGTAAATTTAAACTATGACATTTATCCAATCACAGAATCACAGAATGGTTTGGGTTGGAAAGGACCTTAAAGCTCATCCAGTTCCACCCCCTGCCATGGGCAGGGACACCTTCCTCTAGCCCAGGGTGCTCCAAGCCCCATCCAACCTGGCCTTGGGCACTCCCAGGGATCCAGGAGCAGCCACAGCTTCTCTGGCTTCATAGCCAGTGAGACTTTAAAACTGCAAGGCTGAGGAGTTATTTCTATGACTTCCTCTTCTTATTTTTCTGTTTTTAGCCGATTAAAAAGGAAAAAAAAAATACTGGTCTTTGCCTCAGTTTCCTGCCTCAAACTTTTTTCCTCAAAGCTGCAAGCAAAGGTCAGTTGGAACAAGTTGAACAAGTAAAAAACAAAATCCCAGAAATGGTTGAGACTTTGCCCAAAGATCCTTCCTAAATGACACTCCCAAGAAATCTTTAACAAGTCTCTTTCCATGAGCAGTGAAGTGCTGTAAAGGAGAAAGGTCCTGTTCCAAAAACTTTGCCAAAAAAAAAAAAGCAACGGGTAAAGGAACAGTACCTGCCCAGGCCGGAGAAAACGCTCAGCAGCAGAAAGAAAAAGAAGGTGTGAAAAGGGGAGTTTGTCTCTTTGACCTCCTGTGAAGTTATTTGGGACTTGCGTAAGAAAAAGTAACAATAATCATGGAATCGTGTCATCCCAGAATGGTTTGGGTTGGAAGGAACCTTAAAGCTCACCCAGTGCCACCCCTGCCATGGGCAGGGACACCTTCCACTGCCCCAGGTTGCTCCAAGCCCCATCCAACCTGGCCTGGAACACTTCCAGGGATCCAGGGGCAGCCACAGCTTCTTTGGGAAAACCATTCCAGTGCCTCTAATGGAAGGTTCTGGACTGGAGCTCACCGGTAGTAAATGAACTCTGTAAGGGGAGATGTGAAGGCACAAAAATAAATCACCAGGACACAAAAAGATCATTGATTTCATGATCAATAGGAGTGACAGCAAAAAGGGAGCATTAAAAAGGCAGAGGGGAAAAGTTATCCCAATTTCCTTTAAAAAGGGGGCTGGTAGTTGGACTGACAGATTCTGAGATGTCACAGTTCAACAACAACTTACTGGGGAGTGGAAAGGAACAAAATAAAAAAGATGAGCCTGGAGAGAGATTACAAGAGTCCCATCTTCTTCTCTCCTCCCTCTTCGTCCAGTCCAGATGTTTTATATGAATTTCACTAAAAGAAATATGTGAAAAGATAAGGGAAGTGTAAGAAAAGATTCTCCTGGAGAAGTGAGGATGAGGAAACTTTTATTTATTGACTGTAAATTTGAGCTAAGGAAGCAGCACTTTCAACCACAGCACCTCCAGGCACTAATAAGGATCAATAATGACAAAATGACACTTTGATTACAGCCAACCGAGAGGAAAAAAGATTTGACACAGTTCATGGCAGCAGGAAAAAGTAGGGACTGGAAAAATGCCAAGTCATTTAATTTAGAGCTTGATTAGGCCACCTTCCCCTTATGCCCTTCCACAAACAGCAGAGCAAGATAAGGGGCAAAGCACTCCTTGAACTGGAAGAGGGGGACTTGATTTATTTTCAAAATCTGGGTGATTTCCAAATCTGAAATAGGCTGTCAGCTTGTTGATAAGTTATAGAACATGACAGGCAATATTTAGTTTGGGAACTGTTCTCCAAAATTCCTCCTCCTTTGATCTCTCTCCCTCCTTTTCACCAATCCTGCTTCACCCAGGCATGCAAGGGTTGTAAGGAGTTTTTTAGGGCCATCACTTCAGTTTTCAGCCAAAAGAATGGCTCAAAAGCAATTCAAGGCATTCGCAGAAGCCTCCAAGTGTTTTGAATTTACCTCTATTTAGGGTTTTCTTTAAAAGAAAACTCGATAAACTGTTTGCTTATCACCTCAAGCACATTCAGTGAGTGCTGAACAAGCTCTCCTCATGCAGGAGAAAAAGGGAGAACAACTGGAAAACTCTCACTCATCCTGCTCCTCTCCAGGAGACCAGGGACAGGCACAAAACCTTTGGAAAGACACGCTGCCAGATGGAAGACAGCAAGTGGCCAGAAACATGGAGTTAAATTTTTTGCTGCATTGTTCTCCAGTGTTAATCCAGAATTTGGGAGAGGTGCTCAGTGGCTCTGGGCCAAAATTAACATCAGTGAAGATCCCACTCTGCTGTGTGAGTGACTGAAAGGAGGCAAGAGGTTCACAGTGTTGGTACCTCTATTTATAAATGTATATTTAATGTAGTAAAAGAAGAAAAAAAAATAAATACAGTAAAAAAACAAAGACATTACTGAGTTGCCCTGCACATTGGAAATATTCACTTAAATACAGCTGATGTTATTTTAGAGGCCCAAGGTCTCTGAGATACCTGCACAAAACTGAACAAGAGTGAGAGATTTACAGTGATGTTGTGGTTATTACAGTTCACGGAACATATGGAATCCTACATTAGCAGAAAATGAAGCAAAAGCCACTGGAAAGAAGGCAGGCTTATTGGAGAATAGTGGCGTAAAGAGACACTATTAAAAACACCAGTTTAATACTATTCAAGCTCAAGAACCACAGAATCATAAAATGGTTTTGGTTGGAAGGGTTGGATGGTTAAAGCTCATCCCATCCCGACCCCTGCCACGGGCACAGACACCTTCCCCTATCCCAGGCTGCTCCAAGCCCCGTCCAGCCTGGCCTTGGACACTTCCAGGGATCCAGGGGCAGCCTCAGCTTCTCTGGGCACCCTGTGCCAGGGCCTCACCACCCTCACAGCCAGGAATTCCTTCCCATTATCCAATTTAAATTTCCCCTCTTTTAGTGTAAAGATGACCATGAATGTAAAGTCCTGCTTAGACAGGAAAGATTCATAGTTGATGAATAAAAAGGAACATGAGGTCATCCAGACTGATTAATTAGCAGACCATTGCATTACATTCATTTATTAACACAGTTTTTCCTTTGTTAAACACAGTAGAGTATTTTTCACAGCCATCAAATGGAATCCATCACCCTTCCCAAGGAAAAGTCCACAGGTAGAGAGTTAGGACTGATGAACAAGGAGGGAACAGGACAGACAGATCGTGGAATAAATGAATGTACTGGGAATGGACAGGGCTCCAATTATCACAAATAAATCCCATTAGCAGCAGCCAGGGGAACAAAAGGAGGTAGGTGAAGAAATCCCTCCAACCTCTCCTCACACTCACCAGGAAAAATGCTGTGCCAGGAACAGTTTGTGCTCCAAGCCCTCGTGATCCGTAACAGATCCACCACAGCCCAGGTCAGGGGAAAAGCTCCAAACCAGAGCCGTTAATATTTGTGCTTGATTAGTGGTTTTGATGTTCAAATCAGTACTAAATGTTAATGACTTAATCAGCAACGGAAGGAGATATAATTTGAATTAGTGCTAGGTCTTGACAAGGAAGAAAATTTAATACAGGGAAATGAAGTGACTTAAGTAAAGAAGTCCCAGTCGTTACAATCATAAATTGTGGGAATTCTAAAGGTGCTGAAGTCAGATTTGGATTCTGCCCTTAAACATGTCACAAACTTCCTCAACCAGGACAGGCAAATCACTCCAGTTGAACACTTGAAGCTGGAGATTATCTTTCAGAAGTGAGACAAAAGCCCTGGAAAGCAGAGGGTAAGACTTCCAAGAGAAGCCTAACTCGGAAATCAGCGAGCAGCAAACCCAAGGCCTGACCCTGTGAACTGAACCAAATCTGCTCCAGTCCAACTGAACTCTGCTACAGGACACATAAAATCATGGAATGAAATGGTTTGGGTTGCAAGGCACCTCAAAGCTCATCCAATTCCATCCCCCTGCCATGGGCAGGGACACCTTCCACTAGCCCAGGCTGCTCCAAGCCCCATCCAACCTGGCCTTGGACACTCTCAGGGATCTAGGGGCAGCCACAGCTTCTCTGGGCACCCTGTGCCAGGGCCTCCCCACCCTCACAGCCAACAATTCCTTCCCAATATCCCATCCAAATCTCCCCTTTTCCAGTTTAAAGCCATTGCCCCTTGTCCTGTCCCTCCAGCCCTTGTCCCAAGTCCCTCTCCAGCTCTCCTGGAGCCCCTTTAGGCACTGGGAGGGGCTCTAAGATCTCTCTGGATCCTTCTCTTCCCCAGGCTGAGCACCCCCAGCTCTCCCAGCCTGGCTCCAGATAATTGATGTACAAAACAAACTCCAGCCAAACTCATTTATATCAGTACAAATCTCCAGACAGTAATTAGTGACGGAGAAAAACGCTCACCACAGGTACCACTGCAGTGTTTTATAGCGTGTGACACATTCATGCCTGAGCTCTCCCTGGGTGAAGGACACAGAAGAACAAAGGGGCTCCTGGGGGCCACAGTCACCCTAGTTAGTGCTGCTCTGCTTTTGGGCATCCCGCACTAGAGCCAATCCCAAAACATTCCTGTGGAAAGCTGCGCTGAGATTCCAGCAGGATGAAAACCCTGGAATCTGCTCTATTTCTGCTTAAGCAGCACTTGCTGTGCAGGAATGTGCTCAGGAACTGGGATTTAACACTCCTGCAAATTAATCACACGGGAAGGTCCCAGTCCAGTGCAGCATCCAGGAGAAGGGGCAACACAGGAGGAATATTCTGCAAAAGGTCGATATTTCCTGACCAAACTTCAAAGTCAAGTAGGAACACATTAGAAATCACTCCTAGAAACCACAATCATTCATTGTGAGGAGAATACAGAAACAATGCCCAGGGATTTTCCATCAGGAGCTCAGTGGCAGCTGCAGGGTCCATATGCTGATAACTGAGCTTGACCATTGCCCACAGTGGATTCATTTCACATTCCCTATAAAACTTCCATTGCTCAAAGAAAATTTTCCTGTTCCAATGTCTCCATCTATTCAATTTTTATAAACTCCACATAACTTTAATTCAGCTTCTTGTCAGGATATATTTTAAGAAAATAAAGGAATGTTTTATCCATACATGAAATAAAAATCTTTCCAAAAATTTAATTTGAGACTTCCAATTGCCCCCCTATTTTAAAGCAGTAATTTGGCTGTAAACCTTGGCTTGCTCAGTGTTAAGTCTTAATTTGGATTTCTCAGTCTGGAATTCAAAGCAGAAGCCTCAAAGCTCATTGCTCTCTTCAATCAATCTAAAAACTGTCAAAATCCTCTGCTCTGGAGACAGGCTGGGAGAGCTGGGGGTGTCCAGCCTGGAGAAGATGCACTGGACTTTGTTATTAATTACCACTGACACACATAATTTGCATTTATTCCCTGACACATGTCAGTATCCCACATTAAATCCCTGAAATTCCCATCTCAACAACCCGACTTGGAAGATTTAAAACAAATAAAATTTACAACAGAAAATAAAACACAAGCTTCAGGTTTAAGCTGATGAAAATTACTGCCTTAGTGAGGACTGTTAATTAAGTACTAACACATATCTTTAGAATTAAGCTATTCTATGATTCTAATTAATTTTATGGTAATAATTTGCTATGACATCATTGGAGTTTCTCTCCATTATTTTTCCAAAGGAAAAGAACAAACGGTAGCACTTCCCAGAGCTTTGGTGAAGATTGTTGTCTTATGGTTTGTTTCATTTTGGTTTTAATTTGTAAAAAGGTTCAATTCTTTGTACACTGTAAATCAAATTAAGGCCTGCCTGGGGACCCATCAGCCCAAGCATCTAATGAAGAAAATACATCAGGGCTGATGCAAATTTATTGGCTGATTTCTGCACAAAGGAAACAACAAAACCGCCAAGAAGAACCACATATTAATGAGGAAGCAGATGATATTTAATTAAATAAATATCCTCGGCACAGCTCCAACAGTGGCATTGTAGGGGTGTTGGACAGCCAAATTTTGAAGCAGGTTACTGAGATTTAAACTACATTGGTTTCCTTTCTACTTATAGAGCAAATGAACAGTTCCTAGAAATCAGACAAATAAAAGCACAATAAATAGTACAGGTTCTCTGCTGATGTTTAATTGCTTCCCTGAAAAGAAAAAAATCTATTTTTGTTAATGCCCCATTGATACTTACTGCAAATACTTTCATTCCTTCCATGAAAATAATTCATCAGGTTAACTATTCTATTACTAATGGAATCTCAAATAATACACTGAGAACAGGTTAGAGAATTTTAAGAATTCCTTGTTTGGATGGCAAATGAAGGGGAGCTTTGAGGAGTAGGTGTCCTTTGAAGGGTTTTAGGAATAGCACAGCAATTTAACCCTGACAAAGAACCTGGGCTGGGATGGAGATGAGAGAGGTGATTCATTTGTTATCTCACCTGAGTGTGGCAGAGACACAGACCCAGCAAAGGTTCCTTGAACTGAACCTGTGCAATAGAAGGGGTTGGAACTGGATGAGCTTTGAGGTCTCTTCCTACCCAAACCATGCCAGGATTTTATGAAATTGAAATTCTGTTGGTCTCAGTATCTGTTTTGGTCTTGGACCCTCAACAGGAAAAAGCTGTAACAAAATCAGAGTCTCCATAACAAAACAAAATATTTGGTATGATTAGTTCATATGGAGTGTGTTTATACTTACTGGGGGCTTTTTTGCTAGTTTTATTTCAGTTAGTGAGATGGAGGGGGAATGAAGCTTTAGTGGATGACTAAAATGGTTGATTCTCCTAGAGGAGAGCGGGGTTTAATCATGGACTTCAATTTAATCCTACTTTAGTCTAAAAGTAAGAACATGATGCAATTTCTACTGATTTTTGACCTGTCCTATTTGGATTCTCAAATCTCTTCCAGACCCCAAACACCATCAACCATCAGTAAAGGGTGACCAGTTCCAGAGTCACATGTGCCTCTTTCGGCAGCCAAACAAGGGACACCTTGAGTGCAACTGCAGGGAATTCTCTAAAATATGTCAGGTTTACTCAGACTTTTTAATACCCACATCGTGTGATGTCTCCCAGTTTTTTGTCTCTCCATTTTCTCTCCCCTTTCATCCAATAGCCATTTAGCAAAGGAAGAAAATCCACTTCTTATGCAGATGAGCAAACTTTGATTATTTCTTTCATCCCTTGCATGTTCATTAGCAAATACAAACCCAGACAAACATAAAGGATTCCATAATCTGCAAACAGTCCGTGGTTCAATTCCACACAGGATTTCATTACCCTCAACAAATGGGAGTTGTTAAAAAGTCTCAGCAGAAAAATCACACAGAACTAAGATCTGTATATCGATAATGTCTATCGGGGTGTTTCTAGCACTTCCATTAAATTATGCAATGTTCTCTTCTTCACCATAACTCCACCAACAGTTTTTTTTTCCTGGACTGTTACTGAGCTTTGAAGATTTAGCTGACAGGTTTGTCAGCAAAGCAGCAATAGTTCGAATCTTCCCCAAATCACTCTAATAACCACAGCTGTACTTTGAACTAAAACATCCCATTATCCCTCTTTTTGCAAGATTCATGTTGATTAGTCCTCAACTAAAGGAGAGTGAACGCCTCTTGAACATGTTTTACAGTGAAGAAACAGGCTGTGTGTGTGCGTGGGAGATAAAAGGAATGTTAATCTCAGAAAAGTTATCAATAAACTATCTAAAAAAATGCAAATTCTCGCTTTCATTATTATTAATCACTGATTTGGGCCCTCTCTTACTGGGAGCTGAGCAATCTGGCTCCGAGCCAGCAAAGCACTTAAGCATTTTCTTATCTTGCTGCATTGAATTCGATATCACCATTCACACGCTCGAAGTTAAGCGTGTGTAAAACAGAATGTTCAGCCTCGCTCCAGCCTGAGCGCCCCGGAACAGCGCAGTTAATGGAATATGGAAATGGGAGAATCAAATCCTAGGCCAGGATGTTCTACAGATTGAAATAATGCTCGTTTTTAAATAGCTCTATTCCTCCACGATCTGCTCCGTTTCCTCGGGTTGACGGTGTCCGACAGAGGAGAACGATGGGAAGATTACAATTCAAATATTATTTTATCCTATTTATCCCTGTATCCTATAAAAGTGCAATTGCTGGGGAAATCAAGCCATGCCTGGTGGAGCTCTGGCTGAAATCAAAGTTGGAGCAGGGCTGAAACTCTCCCCGTGTGCTTTTTCTGTGGATGTTGGGAGACTTCAGGACGTTCAAGCTTTTGAAAACCTCCATTAAAGAGCTTTTATGAACTCCTGTTGCAGTTTCCATAGAAACAGCTGATCATAATTTCAGGGAGAATATAAAACCTTTTTCAACACATTTGATAGTAATTTTCTCCAAATGACCTCCAGGTAATTAATGTGATGGTTTGACCCCAGCTTTAACATTATTTTCTAAGAAACAAGCTGCAATGCTCCATTAAAAACCTGAATGCATTGTTCATACCAGGCGAAAAAGACCTTGGAAGTTTAGGATCTACTCAGGCAGGGATTGTGTACGTGGCCAGTTCATGTTTCTGCTTCTTTTAAGACGTTTCTCTGACCTTGGGAACGATCACACTGATGTGATGACCTCTGCGCCTTTGCAGAATTCGCAGTCAGAAACGTTGACTTGAAACCAAATAAAACCGGAGTTGTCCATCTGTCTAAATCCCACTGGGAATCTGGGATGTCCAAACTTCAGGGTGTATTGCATGACTTGCACCCAACGTAAAAGACTTTGTAGTGATCACCCTCTATCAGAGCAGTGCTGCCTTTCTGGAAATGCTCCTGCAGCACCAAGAGAACAACTCATTGTTCAGAATTTTACTTTATTTTCACAAGATGAAAAGCAAATCAACTCAAAAACACTTTTCTGTAACCTCAGATAATGAAATGAGCTGACTGGTTTCTATTTACTTCAAGAATTATTTAGGATTTGATTCTGATGGTGGTATTAGGCATTCACAATTTTGGAAAAGTCATCAAATCACAGAATGGTTTGGGTTAGAAGGGACCTTGAAGCTCATCTCATTCCACCCCCTGCCATGGGCAGGGACAACTTCCACTATCCCAGGTTGCTCCAAACCACTCCAACCTGCCCTTGAACCCTCGAACCTTTTCCTTGCCCCCAATATTTCAGTTCTCTCTGCCTTTCCCAGATGAACTCTGTTTATCCAGTGATACTTCCAGTTCTGCCTACAGCCCCACATGTGCAATTTTTTTAAAATTTTGTTTTTAATTCCCTAAGAATATGTCATGGATCACCTTTCACTTTTCACTCTCATTCCTAGTTATGCACGCCCATCTTTTTTTATCATTTTACACAGAATGGCACCTTTGCTCGAAAATGAGTAAATACAAAAAACTCAAATGAAAAAGTAACCGACTCAAATGAAAGGATGCTGCTTCCTATATAAAAAATTCAGCAGTCTTCTCCAAATGGGATTATTTGTATCTGGCATCATAAAATCATAGAACCACTGGAAAAGACATCTCATACCCTGGAATTCAATCAATATGATCATCAATACACGAAAACTACCAGCTGATTAAAAGTATCCTGACAAATAAACCCACCAGAGTGTGTCCTCAAATAATCAGGGCTATTTTGTGTATTTATTTAGAGATCTCTGTTGAGGTACAAAATAGATATCACTGTTTATGGGAGTGTTAAATCGTGCAGAGCAGAAATCTGTGTCTGACTCAGACCCTTAAATTGTTCAGTTCACGTGGAGGTTTTATTTTCCATTGGGTTCTGTTACCATTGGAAACGCTGCTGCACTCGTGGACAGAAATTTAAAATACAGTTGGGATTATTTGCCATGGATCTCAGACACCTTCTAGCTAGCACAGAAGGAATTCTGACATTCCTAACATGGATGATTTGAATTGTTTGCTGCTCGCTCCAAGAAATGGGAATTTTCTGCAAAACCTCCCTGGATCATCTCCTTCCACAACCTGAGACAATGTAACTCTATTTATAAGGAATAAAAAGGCGTTTGTATAGCAAGAGCTACTTCTGTTCGCTCTTGGGGGGAAAAGAAAGAACATTTATTTCAATATTTCAGTGTTTTTTCCAGAGTTCTGAGGATTTGACCAAAGTTTCCAAGTGTTCCAACAAGTTCTTCATGATGGAAACCAAAGGTTTTGTCTGACAGTGGCTCTGTGATGCTCACAGGAAACAGGTGAATTCCTCCAGAGCTTCTCCCTCACACGGGAGAGTTTAGAGTTGTATTTCCATAAACAAGGAAGAAACCCCTGCCTTTTCTTCTTGGATTCTGCATAACCTTGTAAATGTGCATTTAACCTCATCACTCAGCTAGAAGGGACAACCTAATTTCAATTTTGCACAGATACCCTCACTGCTGTCTTCAATCTCTTTTCGTGCCATCTGAATACCCACTGCTTTATTTACTTCTCTTCCCTCACTATATTTTTTCTAAGTGCTCTTTCCTGGAACTTTGCACACCAGAAAAATCATAACCTCAAGTTTCATGCTCCAGTATTTATCGTTACAGGACACTGATTGCTGGGCTGGCTGTCCAAAGTCACCACTGTCCCCTCCTAAGGGCTCAAGAGCTGCTCATTTTGAAAAACTGCAATGGGTGCGAAAGTCCTGTAACGTGATCCTGCTACAAAAACCGCTCTGATTCAAAATTTTACTGCTAATAAACTTTCTCTGTTAATGTCTTTCTCGAGGGGAAGCAAAATCATGGAATAATAGAATGGTTTGGGGTGGAAGGGACCTCAAAGGTCATCCTGTTCCCCCCCCTGCCATGGGCAGGGACACCTTCCACTAGCCCAGGTTGCTCCAAGCCCTGTCCAACCTGGCCTTGGACACTTCCAGGGATCCAGGGGCAGCCACAGCTTCTCTGTGAAATCTCTACCAGGGCCTCACCCCCCTCCTAGGGAACAATTCCTTCCCAATATCCCACCTATCCCTGCCCTCTGGCAGTGGGAAGCCATTCCCTGTGTCCTGTCCCTCCATCCCTTGTCCCAAGTCCCCCTCCAGCTCTCCTGGAGCCCCTTTAGGCTCTGGAAGGTCATTCTTTTTAATCTTGATTTATTATCTTCAGTTCTGTAAAGAACATTTCCTCACCTTGTTAGTCTTTAAAATGCAAGAAGAAAACTGCGTTTCCCCTCCACTAGAATTTGTTCCATTTCTGGCGTGCTTTGCTCAGCTCCAGGTTCTTGTGAAAGAAACCTGACACGTAAAATTGAACTTTATATCCCCAAAGGATCCTTAACACTCTTCCAATAGAAATGCGAAGTGCTGAATCCACTACTCTGTTGTTAAATGAGTGGAAAAATTCCCTTCTTTGCTGATTGTGGTCCCTCAGCTTCCCTCAGCTTATTTATTGAGGGGAAACACTTTGAATCCTATTGAAATCTCTACTGAAATTTTATTCTGCAAAATTCAGTGTAATGGTTGATTACACACAGATCCAACCCAGTTTGTTTGTGCTATTTTTAAAGGCATGTCCAAAACAGAACACAGCGCTCAAACCAGGCAAGTAGGGCAGAATAATGACCTTATTCGAGGTGTCTGACATTTTTAATAGGATCACATTGCTTACTCTATGACCTCAGCTCCTGCAACCATGTATTCCAAACCTGCAAAATCTCACTACCATTTTGTAAGACAGTTTCCAGCACTTGCTGTGTTTCCCATACACCTCACACAGTTTATTTGCAGTCCAGCTGTCATTTCACCTTTCTGTATGGCTTTAACACCTCAATCCCTTTCTTCCCTGCTTGCTTCCAGGTTCCTAAAATTTATCTGCAAATTCACACAAGGGCACTCACTGAAAATTGTATTTTACATCAGCCAATGATAATCTTTTCTACCATTGAACTGTTGCAGTGGATTAAGAATAACTCCAAGCCACTTGGAGTATCCTTTGGAAATGGGATGCTTGGGTTCACTTCCCTGCTACAGTGAATGTTTATTTATTATTTATTACGTGAATAAAAGGTCATGGAATAATTTAAATTGGAAAAGACCTCTGAGATCATCGAGTCCAACCACTAAAGGTCAAAGGCATTACATTAAAAAAATGTGTTTTCTTCACTGCTTGGTGATCAAGGGAATCCCTCAGAAAGCAGAGGAAGATCATTTAAAATCCTGTTAGGCAGCAGAATTTCTCACATCTCCTGGGATCATCCCTGTCCCAATTGGGTAAAACTCAGCGTCTTTCTGCTTTATGTCTTCCCAGAGGTGCCCAAAATGGATACCCCAGAAGCCCTGAGTGGTTTTTAAACCAAAGGACCTGTTTTACCCAGTTTCCTTTGTTTTCAGCAGGAAAATTTTAGATTATGTCATGGATAGAGCCACATAAAATTTTGGGCTGGAAGGGACCTTGAAGCTCATCTCAATGCACTCCCTGCCATGGGCAGGGCCACCTTCCACTATCCCAGGTTGCTCCAAGTCCCATCCACAACTTCTTCAAACTGAATTTGTTAATGAGCCAGAAGAACTGATTGGTTGCAAAGATCCATTTCCAGCTTCTCGTTTGTACCCCCAGCAATCCCAGCAGGAGGCAGGGAAAGCACTCCCTGCCCAGGAGCAGGACAGGGACACCCCCAGGGCCAAGAGCCACCAACAGCGACTGCAGCAGGAGCTCGGACAGAACTGCCCTTAAGCACCCCTGAATTCAGGTGTGTTAACCCTGAGCTGAGTCCAGCCCTTAAGGCGCAGTTTTATCTCAGCAGCTGTTCGGATTTTTGGCAACTCTTCCCCCACCTACTCCTGTAGGGATCAAGTTGATGTTATGTTGTTACTGTTCATTTTTACACTAATCACTTCGGAAAGAGGTTTGTAAAGTGTCCAATTTCCATTTACTCTTGAGAGCTCCATGCTTAACTCCCTTTTGTCTTCTTAAAGACATTCACCATAGTTTACAGGTAAAAATAAAAGGGATACCGATACAAATTCTTATTATTATCCAATCATTTTCCAAAGAGGAAATGATGATTTGCTGGCACTCCTGAAATAATAATTCAGCACACNTGTAAAAATATATATACACACACGGATATATATTCACACACATAAAGAGATAAAGTCCATTTCTCTAACAAGAACGTGGACAAATGACAGAAAATTACCATTATTTCTTGATAGAGTTGCAGAGTTCATTTGGTGAGATCGTGAGGAACATGATTACTTCACATTTTTTACATTTCTGGATATGATGTAATGTATCCACACATTAAATGGAATTTGGTCACAATTAGCATGCAATAAATTCCTGATTAGTTGTATGTATTGAAAACATTTTAATTGGTTTGTTTCCATTGATATAATGTAATGTGGTTTAAACTCTGTAATTTAGAGGNTGATGATTTGCTGGCACTCCTGAAATAATAATTCAGCACACAAATCTTACTTTGCTCAGAGAACAGGTCCTACACAAACACATTTATCCTGTTGTCAGCTGTTCGCCAGTTGCCACCTAATCCTCTCCAGTGCTTCTGTTTTCCTAAAGAATATTAAAATATTCAATCATATCTTAAAAATGAGATGATAGAAACAACATCATTTTAAAAAGAGGTAGATTTGGCAGTATCCCCTTGAGGCCACTGTAGGATTGGGACACACTAAGCCAGGTATTACATATATTTTATATTTTATACATATATATATATATAAAAATATATATAAAGAAATATAGTGAATCACAGAATGGTTTGTGTTGGTTTGTCTCTGCCATGGGCAGAGACACCTTCCACTATCCCAGGTTGCTCCGAGCCCTGTCCTGTCCAACCTGGCCTTGGACACTTCCAGGGATGGGGCAGCCACAGCTTCTCTGGGCATATGTAAAAATATATATACACACACGGATATATATTCACACACATAAAGAGATAAAGTCCATTTCTCTAACAAGAACACGTGGACAAATGACAGAAAATTACCATTATTTCTTGATAGAGTTGCAGAGTTCATTTGGTGAGATCGTGAGGAACATGATTACTTCACATTTTTTACATTTCTGGATATGATGTAATGTATCCACACATTAAATGGAATTTGGTCACAATTAGCATGCAATAAATTCCTGATTAGTTGTATGTATTGAAAACATTTTAATTGGTTTGTTTCCATTGATATAATGTAATGTGGTTTAAACTCTGTAATTTAGAGGTTGTAGTTAGTTATCATTGATTGGCTCATCAATAGCATTGTCACAAGTGTGGGAGGGCTGCCTTAATTGTGGCTGAAACTCCCATTTCTCAGGAAACAAGTGATGTAACAATTTTCCCTCTGGCTGTGTTAGCACTTCATTTGCTGCTTTTATTAAGTGCTGTGGATTCTAAGATGAGTTTGCATTCTGCCCCTTTTTTTTGTAAAGCACTTGAAATGTCTCACAGCTCAACTCCTGTCATTAATTTCTTGTAAACTTGTAACTCCAGGGCTCTGAGGAAATATTTACCATAGGTTCACTGCAGTGAAATGAAAAGTTCACTCAGCACAGACTGGAAAACTGGCAGCCCTCTAATCACAAATTCTGTTTTGTTTTGAAAGGTTATGTAGAGTTTTTAGGATTCTTTATTGGATTATGACTCTAAAAATGACACTTAGGCATATTTTAAAAATACATCTCTTTAATACCTATCTCTCTACTTCTACTCTGAGTTCATTTTGCAATTTCCAATCAAAAATTTGTTTTCCTCTGTGAATTTACCCTTTTCCATTTGGTAAGTTTGTTTTTTCCCTCTGATTTCAGTAGAAGTGAAATCCTGCTTAACATTAACTTCAATTATTTGAGTTCTATGTCATTTTGAGACTTACAACTATTTCAAAGGAATATTCACCTAATTGTGAGAGAGATCATAAAATCATAGAGCGACAGAATGGTTTGGGTGCGAAGGGACCTCAAAGCTCGTCTTATTCCAACCTGACACCTTCCAGACTGCTCCAAGCCCTGTCCAACCTGGCCTTGGGCACTGCCAGGGATCCAGAGGCAGCCTCAGCTTCTCTGGGCACCCTTTGCCAGGGCCTCCCCACCCTCACAGCCAGGAATTCCTTCCCAATATCCCATCTCTCCCTGCCCTCTGGCAGGGGGAAGCCATTCCCTGTGTCCTGGCACTCCAGGCGTTTGTCCAAAGTCCCTCTCCAGTTCTCTTGGAGTCTCTTTAGGCACTGGAAGGCCACAATAAGGTCATCCCAAAGCCTTCTCTCCTCACATTTCTTAGTAAACCAATCCAGTGACAATACAACGAGCTTTTGAAGTTGTACCAAAACACCAGCAAGAATTCCCTACAATGGCTGTAAAATGTCTGATCCAGAACTACCAAATTCACATTGCAGGCCCAAGGCATAAACCCTGCTGAGTTATTTACATGTTTCCCACAGTTCCCACATCACACAGTCCAGAAGTGATCCCCAAGCCCTGACTTACAACCAAAGAACATTTTAAGCATTCCTTAAACCACCACAGTAAATTTTCAGGCACTGAAGTTTAATGCTTTGGCCTCACAGTCATAGAGCAGGCCAAGACTGCTTAGAAATTGCAAAATAAATATTCCCCAATGTTGGAAAAGTTTCCAGTGGGAGATCACGAGGTTGTATCAATTCTGGCTTCCAAGGAGGTTTTGGGAGTCACACAGCAAGGCAAGGGCTGAGGTGGCCTTGGTTCATTCCAGGTTATCACGAGACTCCCATGAAGGTTCCCATCTCAGTGTTCCATATAAATCTGAGAACATTCATGCTGGATCTGGCCAAAACCACATCTGGGTTCCTTTCTTTGATGGTGCTTTAGAGGTTTCTCAGTGCAACAGCACAAGGACACTGTGGAAATGCCTCACAGATCTCTCACTCACAGTTACCTGCACTAGAGGCATCTCCTGGAAGTTGGAGTTACTGTTTAACAGCTTTTCATGGATTTTTTCTTCTCCGAATTTCTCTAACTCCTGGCCTTCCCAACAATCTTTGTCAATGAGCTCCACAGGCTGCATGAGCCACTGAACCAAGAGATTCCCAGCCTTCCAACAATGTGAGCAGCATTTTCTTGGTGTAAGAAGAGATCTCCAAAACAGCAGCTGTCCTAACTGCCTTTTAAAGAATAGCCAAGGAATTTGGTTTCATTTTAGGGGTATCTCGGATGGAATTAGTTGTAATTACCCTGTTCCTCTGCAGCTCATGCTGTTCTATTAAAGTCATGTCCAAGCGCTAAGCTTTTCAAATTAGCAAGATAAAAACACTCCAGCAAGAACTTTCTGCACAGAATGTGTCACCAGCAAACTCATGATTTGTTGTGGTACAAACCCTTGCTAAATGCTTGATTTGGATGTCTTGTGCTTCTCATCAACCACTTGGCCACTCAGAAAGAACAGGGTCAACTCATGCTCCTGTAAATAGATTTTTTATGTCTCACCATTCACAGCTTGTGCTCTCTTCTTGCTGCTCCCAGTTGTCCCAGTGGATCCAAATGAATCTTGACCCTCTGCAAACTCCAGGTCAATTGTTTAAAGAACCAGTGAATAAAATTTTTATTTCTTTCCACCCACAAAACAGAGGCAGTTACAGCAATGTGCCCGTGACTAATAAAACTCCCATCTCAGGAGCCACAGGTACTAAAACATTTAAAGGTTAGGACACTCAGAGAATGCAAAATGAAAGATTTTCAAACTAAGGGAACAATGTGCAAAATTGTAAACAACAAAAACACAACAAGAGTCTTGCCCTACACAATAGATGATAATACAGATGGATCATCAGAGGAGCCCAAACAGGTACTGCGCTTTGAATTACGCAAAGAACTCATAAGAAATTAGTCCATTTTCAACTTCAAAATACAAATGTGTTGAGTGAAGTAGAAGCTGTGTGAGGATGGACTAAACAGACACCAATTTGCTTTTGAAATGTCTTTTAAAAGTTCACAAAGAATGACACCTAACCTGAACCAGGTGACACTTTACCTGTGTGCCCAGGTGGGCAAGGGGCCAGTGGCCCCTGGGCTGTCCCAGCTCTGGGGGGGCAGCAGGGCCAGGGCAGTGCCCGTCCCCTGTGCTGGGGCACCTCCAGTGCTGGGGACAGCTCTGCGACCCTCCTGACAAGAGAGCCCCTGAGGGGCTGGAGGGTGTCCAGGGCAGGGAACGGAGCTGGGGAAGGGGCTGGAGCACCAGGAGAGGCTGAGGGGGCTGGGAAAGGGGCTCAGCCTGGAGAAAAGGAGGCTCAGGGGGGCCCTGGTGGCTCTGCACAAGTCCCTGACAGGAGGGGGCAGCTTGGGGGGGTCGGGCTCTGCTCCCAGGGACAGGAGGAGAGGAAATGGCTTCAAGGTGTGACAGGGGAGGTTTCATTTGGACACCAGGAGGAATTTCTTCATGGAATGGGTTGTTAAGCATTTCAAGAGGCTGCCCAAGGAGGTTTGCAGTCCCCATCCCTGGAGGTGTCCAAGGAAGGCCTGGACGTGGCACTCAGTGCTCTGGGCTGGTGACAAGGTGGGGATCAGTCACAGACTCGATGAGCTCTTTTCCAACCTCAGTAATTCTGTGAACAATTTGTTCAGCAACACCAGCTCTGCCTTAGCTCCCAACTCATCAAACATTTCAGCAGAATATAATTATTTATTTATTTCCGTGCTTCTCGTAACTGAAACGATGGCACTCCAGAACTGCACAGAATTACCTCACTCAGTTCCCGTGGGTGACAGCCCTTCCCCCTCCTGTGCCACTTGATTCTTGACTGAGCTAAAGCACTGAAAAATTAGACTTCATTTCAGTATGCTAATAGCAATCTATCCAAAACAATGTAATCAAGGCCTCATGTGCTCCTATAATTTCATTCCTGACATAAGTCTGACAGCTATTTATTGTTGGAGTGAACTGTGGGGAGGGGAAGAGAAAAATTCCTGTAATTTCCCCTCCCCCCAACCAACACAACAGCTTTGCAGTTTGAAGCAGGATCTTTGTGAACCACACAAAATGGGAATAATCAGGGGGTTTACATATGTCTTGTCTTAAGCAATCAAGGCCCAGAGTTAACGGAGAGGCACATTCAGATGTGCCAATTCCCAAACTGGCCACCTCTGATGAGCCAGCTGTGAGCTTCAATTGTCACATTATAATTTAGGCGAGGAGGAGGAGGAGGGGGAAAGAGAGAGGCATCCAGCTCCACACTGGATGAACATAATTATTCACAGCAGGATGCTGCAGAATTAATTTAGCCAATCAGAATTATAGTGGGGGCTGGGCATTGGCAGCAGAGAATGGGAAAAAGGAGAAGGAAAGGAGAAAGAAAATCAGGAGAGGGATCAAAACAATGTGACTAACACCTTGCTAATGTTTTGATTGTGCATCCCTCAGTGTACTTGGGATACCGTGAAGTGGAAACAAAACTGTTACATAGATGGGCCCGGCTCTACAGGGCTGGTTGGAAATGAGAGATGCTGAGAATTCGGTTCATTGGGAAAAAAGCGCATCAGTCTGAGGGGGGTTTTGTCAAATATCACATAAAATGCTACCTGGCTGGATCATACTGATAATCTATTGTCAGATAAAGGTTAGGCTGGACAGGACTTGGAGCAGCTTGGGATAATGGAAGGTGTCCTTGCCCATGGCAGGAGGAGGAATGAGAGGAGCTTTAAGGTCTCTTCCAACTCAAATCACTCTGTGATTCCATGATGAACATAAATCTGGGAACAACGCTGGCAATTCCGCATCCTTCTGGTGCAGAACTTGAGAAACTCTGCCAAAACGCCACTCAAATAACAGAGCAGGCAGGAAAACAACCCCCAGCCCAGGCTGTGCTCAAACAACGTGATCCTCCCAATTTCAGCTCAAAATCCACCACGAATTTTGTGATGACAGCTTGGGGTTGTGTGAGTGAAAAGAGCTGCCCGGGGGAGTGAAGAACAGGAGCTCTTCCATCAGAGGTCAGGAGATTGGGCTCAGAGAGAAGCGTTTTGTTTAATGATTCCATTAAATTCGTCTCGGACCAGCGCTGAGCAATATTGGTCATCACTTCAGCATTAAACCCCTGCTGAGAGGAACAGGGACTTTAACTCTTCTCATATGTTTTTCTCTGAGTTCTGAGGGCAGTGTTTCATCAATTCACAATTTATCAACAGCTTGTGTTTTTCTTTTTTCAGAAGTTAAATTGTATTTTTGGTAGCGAAGGAAATAGTAGGATATATTAAAGGAATCAAGCAGAAATGTGTACCTTGGTTGCTTTAAGCTGTCGGAGTCCAGAGAAATATTTCAACCCAGGTCACTAAGTGAGTAAATTTAGATGGAAAGAATTCTTCCCATTTCTATTCCCCCTACAGACCAGGACCAGAGAAGTCACACCCTGACCCTTTGATCCTCTATACCTGAAGAAGGATCATATAACCTACACCTGTTTGTCCCTATTCCTGCCAACATCTCTTTGCAGCTGTAAAACCAGAGGGAAGATTGAAAGGATACAGAATATTTTAGATACCTGAACGTCGCATGTTGAATCCTCCATAAACACAAATCTCTCTGCTTTCCAAATTCTTAAGCTTAGATGACCTTAAACTTTAATTCTACCTTAAGAGATGCTCAAAGAAGGGATATGTAGACAGTGGATCTTCAGAGTACTCAGTTTATTTCCACTTAAATGAAAAATAAAATGATTATCCTGCTCGGCAGACTGCAAGTCTTGGGTTTGGGGTTTTTTTTCCTTTCTTTTCCTGGAATTGTACAAGCATGACAGATGGAACGGAAGCAGAATCTTGGAGTTCCTGTAAAAGTTAACTCAAGCTTCTGCTCCTGATTCTGGTAATGGAGAGGAAAATGCCAGGAAGGTTGGTCAGGTTTTATTTCTGACGATAATGTTTGATGAACACCACTGTCAACAAGAGCTGTGATTTAATCTGGAAGGATATAAGGCCTTGTGGTAAAAATGGTATAACTACAAATCCTGATTAACAATCACTGCAACAGTAAAATTGGTTCCCATAGCAACAAGACTGGAATGATACAACAAATGGCAAAGCCACATCGGATAAATTACCCCATGAAATGGCCCTTTTTGGAAGTCATTTGCCTTTCTGCTGCCTTCATCTTTAAGGACTTGCAAATATTACTTTCAATCTCCTGATCCTCGCTGCTCATCCTCTAAATTCCATCATCATTTGTTCTTCTAATAGCCAAGGTAAAAGAATAAAATAAAAGTAATAAGAAGACAATCTGGTATTTAACGTCTGAAAGCTCATGGCAGATCCTGACAGTTTCGAAAAAATACACATTCCTATATATCTTATAAATTTCCCTCTTTTCATCCGCTCTATGTTTATTTTATGGTATTTCCATAACTTCAGCTTCCAAAAGCAAATAGCAATTTTAGATATTTTGCATTTGTAAAACAAATGACCGCAGCCACCTGCTTTGCAGGCATTGCTTAGGGAGCAAACACGGAACCAAGGAAGAAAATAGAACTTGGAGATGGAATTAGAGATTAGATATTGATCACTTAAAACATGTACAAAGTATCTTTCAATAAGAATGACCCTTTGAGTTAAAAAATGTGTGGTTCCAGCTGTGTAGCTCATATAGCCATGTCCAACCTGGCCTTGGACACTTCCAGGAATCCAGGGGCAGCCACAGCTTCTCTGGGAATTGCAACCCAGGGAATTCACTCCACCCTCACAGGGAACAATTCCTTCCTGATGTCCCATCTCTCCCTGCCCCCTGGCAGTGGGAAGCCATTCCCCCTTGTCCTGTCCCTCCAGGCCCTTTTCCAAAGTCCCTTGTTGCTCTCTGTCCAACTGGAGCGTGTAGGAACATGAAACCAAACTCTTTTTGCAGGTGTGAGCTAAACAGACAAGAGGCAACAAAGAGAAGCTGAAACAGGGGAGATTCCAACTCAAAACAAGAAAGAATGATAAACTTATCACAAACCTGGTAAAGGAAGGGTTTGGAAAGACAGAGAGACCCCCCTGGTTGTCTGACAGTCAGAGCCCTGAGTGATCAGCTCTGCAGGATGAGGAACTAAAGACCTCGAGAGATCCCTTCCATCCAATGTGGTCCTAAGATCTGTTTCCCCTGGGCCAGGGATAGCATTCAACTCTCAAATTTTAGGGATCCCTCACTCCAACAAAACATACAGAGTAGTTCTTTGAAAAGATCTGGAGAAATGAGTCACCCCATGAAACACCAGAAAACTTTGTGAGCTTCAGGCAGTCAGAAACCAAAACACCAAAACACCAAGTCAAGAGCTGCTTTACTCTTGCGACCAGGGAAAGGTCCCAGGGAACGGCTGGAGCTGTGTCAGGGAGGTTTAGATTGGATATTAGGAAAAGGTTCTTCCCCCAGAGGGTGGTCAGGCACTAAACAGCTCCCCAGGGAACGGGCACAGCCCCAAGGCTGCCAGAGCTCCAGGAGTGTTTGGACAATGCTCTCAGGGATGCACAGGGTGGGATTGGTGGGGTGTCTGTGAAGGGTCAGGATTTGGACTGGATGATCCTGGTGGGTCCCTTTCAACTCAGGATATTCCATGATTCCATGATTCATTTTGTACTTGTTTAAAAGAAAGCTTCTAAATGTCCTTTTATATCAGTGGCTTATAAAATCCCTTTATTCCTGATTTCTGGGAGAAGAGCCTTGGACACCTCATCTACCCTCAGTGACATGAAAGGGTTGCCAGAAATCCCTGTTCCCATCTGGATTTCTGTACCTTTTAAGCATTGCAAACACTTTCTGTCCCCTCAACCCATCCCAAGTCCCTGAAGTACCACCCTCCAGTCCTGGCCTGACAGGAGCTCTCCACGACGACACTGATGTTAACACCACAGAATTCAGGTAACAGAAGAGTGAAATCACCACATCCCAGCTCTTCAAAGAGGGAGGTGAAGAGCAGATCTGCTCCCCCAGACTGGGCAGTGCCCTCCAGAAGGGATTCCTGGCTTAGTTTAAATCACAGAATCACAAAGGGTTTGGGTTGGAAAGGACCTTAAAGGCCACCCAGGTCCAATCCCCCTGCCATGGACAGGGGCACATGATGCACATTATTTCCCTGAAAATGAGGAGAGAAAATAGAAAAAAAATTCTGTAAAACACTAAGATGTAATGTTTTAACATTTACAAACGAATTAAAAATAGAGGTGATAAAGTTGTAGTTCTGCAGTTATCCAACCCTGTATAACCCTATATTCCTCCCTTCAAAGCAGCAGCTCCTTGGAGGCAGAATGGAAATACAAAATCAGTCTATTATCAACTTCCCAAATGCTCTGAATGCTCAAAATCCAAGAAGCTTTAAGACCTATAAAAGGATCTCACGCAGAACCATGCAGGTATGACAAGAATCAAAGAATTCAGCAGAAAAGAATGCCAGGAAGGAGCAAAAATAGCAGTTTTAAAGAACTTTAACGATGAGCTGGCACCAAATAAATAACTCTGAATGGCAATCAAACCATTTTCAGCTTCTTAAGATGGGAAGACTTCAAAATTTACTTTGTCCAGCTATTATTAGAGCTGAATAGGTATGAAGAAAAGAAAGACAAAAGCTTAGGAAGATGTTTGTTGTATCCTGCTCTGAAAAGCAGCATCATGAGCTGAGCTGGAAATGCTCTTTATGTCTCTGGGCAGAAGAACTATTAATACAGAACAAATTAAAAAAAAATATATATATATGTATACATTCAGGTCATTTTATTCAGTGGGGCTATTTTAAGATGTAGAATATTTTACCAAGAATTTGATCAACGAAGTTTGTATAGACTGAATGTAGCAGAAAAATATCTTCTATTCATTCCTCCCAATGCCATAACTGGAGTGAGCAGCGTGAACTTGGGAAGTAATTCAGATAAATATGAGCACGGAAGTGGCCAAAATAATTCCTCCATCATTACCTTGAATCTATTTCCGAGTTGTTGATGCAGTTTTGCAAGAATGACATCAGCACATTTTCATCTGCTCTTCTTGCCTGGGAGAGAACTTCAAGCCTGCTTGCTGAAAGATCCCCTCAGAGTGACTTTACAGGTGCTCATTGTGTAAAATTAATAAAATTAATAAATCATGCATTCAGCTACTTACCTATTGCAATTAACTCAATTTCAGTCCTCAAAATCGTATATTTTTAAGCCCCCAACTGGTTTAAAATGTCAATCACCATATTAAGAGGTCTCTAAGATACACTGGCCCAATCCTAATTAGAATTGAGATGAAATTTGTAGAATGACTTTGTTGAAGTGAGATTCAATGTTACGACATTTTCCAGAAAGATAAACATTTATATGCACAACGCAGCACTTTGGAAAAAACTTTCAATACTATGAAAGGAAACGACCCCTTTTTCTAAAAGGCAGTTTTACATAAATAACATAAAAATAATTTTGTAAATGGAGCAGGGTGAATATTTACCACCCATATGGAACAACAAGGTTTTTCACGTGTTTAAAATGTAATCATTTTGCTCTCAGCAGTTACTTAGGCAGAATAAACAGAATATACCACTGAAACTGAAAATTAATATACATCATATTTCTCTGTGAAATACAGCATTTCTCCATAATTCCACTGGCTCAAATTTAGAGGCTGATGTGCTCAGTAACCCAGAGATTTACCATAAACACTCCCTCCACAGAAATATGTATTTTTAAGAAGCTGAACTGCAAATATCAGGGGTTTTTTAGCAGAAGGGACGAGTTAATCTTCATTCTATTAGCATTAACTCTTGGAATCTGACACGGCATCTTGCTGGGACATTTAACCTGAGCGCTGAGGCTGTCAGAAATTCGCAACTGATAAAACCAAGAGTCAAATCAGATCCTTGGTCCTGGCATTTACGCTCAGAATTTGTTTTTAAGTCATAACTTGAAGACAGGATTATTTATGATGTCATGTCAAAGAGGCACAGACCTTTCCATGAGCTAAAGCTGTGTTATTTGATGTCACATTGGGCTTTGCACCCTCTAAACATTCCCATTATCTGGAAATTCCCTTTTTATGGCAGCAGTTACTGAAGTTCAGATGCTTCACCCCTCAGTGTCTCAGTGTCACTCTTGATGGGGCACATTTACAGTTTTTATTACAGGAGAAAAGGAGTACTTTGTTATTTCCGAATATTGTGGCTTTTCTCTTTTCCCCTCTAATTAGGGAATGCTTTTTAACGGTGTTGCAAACCCTTTATTCCTTCGATCTTTTTGATATTAACTCATTACTGATCCAATGCTTCCTTTCTCCCTCCTAGGGATTCTAACCACAGGAATTCTAACTGCAGTACTGCAGGAATTCTAACTACAGAGGAGCCCCTCACTCCAAGAGAGACCTGGAAGGGCTGGAGCGTGTCCACGTGGAGCTGGGGAAGGGGCTGGAGCACCAGGAGAGGCTGAGGGAGCTGGGAAAGGGGCTCAGCCTGGAGAAAAGGAGGCTCGGGAGGGACCTTCTGGCTCTGCACAACTCCCTGACAGGAGAAGTGACAGGATAGGAGGAAATGACCTCAAGGGAGGTTTAGGTTGGATGTAGGAAAAATTTCTTTGCTGAAAATGTGGTCAGGCCCTGGCACAGCTGTCCAGGGCAGTGCTGGAGCCCCCATCCCTGGAAGGATTTAAAAGGCGTGTGGATGTGGCACTGGGGGACATGGGGCAGTGGTGGGTTAACAGTTGGGACTTGGTGATCTCAGAGGTCTTTTCCAACCTAAATGATCCTGTGATCCTGCCCTAAATCATCCTGTACTGCCACGCTCCTCCAGCTTTAGGGAACACACCACCCATGGAAACACAAACATCAGGAAAGGTTCAGGAGACGCCTGATCAAGCCTCCACCACCGTGTGGTAGAAATTATATCTACAAAAAATGAAAATATTTTTTCACCACTCTGTCATTCCCTGGGCCAGAACAGCCACACCAGGACACAGCAGTTTGCTCTGCACAGACAACATGACTTTTATATTCTATTTATAACAATGACATTGTCGTGATGAGACTTGGGACTCCAGGAGCCGGGAGAAGAAACCTCAGGCAGGGCTTCTGCTTATCCAGAATAAATTCTCATCTTGTTATAGAGGATCTTTGGATGGCTCTTTTGTTATTGCAGAAAGAATCTGACAGTGTTGATAATGACACAACCCTGGATCTTGCAGTGCCTTTGAAAGCTCAGACAGAACCTGTCGGTTCAAAAAGTAACAGAGAAAATCTTCTCCTGAGTTTAAATCCCGGAAAGAAATCAACGCCTCCACAAAAATAGAGGAAAATGCCTTGAAAAGCCTTTGAAGGAACAAAGAACCAGCAATAACAACAACAACAAAAAAAGAAACAAAATCCTAGCTGCTTTTTAGGTGACATACACAAAATCCAGCAGTGCAGAAGCCAAAATGTTAAAATTTGTGCTGGTGCCTGAGAGAACCCTGAGGGAGTTTGCATTAGCACAACAAAAGTTTGCATAGAGCAGCTTTGATGAAGTGAGCAGGCCCTGCTCCGAGCAGGAGATGGAGTTACAAAGGGTGTCAAACCCGCTGTGCAGACTCTTCTGATGGTGCTTTTCATGGAACCGAGAAAAATATTATTTGCTAACATTTTATAGCCTCCTCGTGGTGGAGGAAATGCCACAGAACAAAGGACAAGAGTGGGTCTGCCTAGGTGACACAACAAAATATTTCCAGGTGTTTAAGCCAGGTAACAGTCACTGATGAATGGTCCTAAATTCATCATAGAAATAAAAAAAAGCAAACAAAAATACTAAGGACTAACTGAGATATCCCAGCACTGTTTGCAGCACTCCCACAGCAATATTCTACAACACCTCTGCCTTACTTCCCAAGCCAAATGCCCAGGTAGTGCCCAAGATATTAACAGAGTAATTAAGATCCAGCTAAATCATTTCAACCATATCCAGTAGAAAAGGATCTTAAATTCAAGGAAAGAATTCTAAGGGTGCGGAGCTGTGCTGAACTCCTCACTTAATTGCAAGGTTCTAAAAAGTTTTGAGGTAAATTACAGCCATCCAGTTGTATTTTAACACAGAAGCACAAGAACTAAGGTCTCACCACTGCTCCTATTAAAAACACCAAGTGCAACGTTCACCACGTCCCCTGGGAGTCAGACACCCCTGATATTCAAATTATTCAAATCACAGATTCACAGAAGGGTTTGGGGTGGAAGGGACCTCAAAGCTCATCCCATTCCATCCCCTGCCATGGGCAGGGACGCCTTCCACTAGCCCAGGTTGCTCCAAGCCGCATCCAGCCTGGCCTTGGACACTCCCAGGGATCCAGGGGCAGCCACAGCTTCTCTGGGAAACCTCTGCCAGGGCCTCTGCACCCTCCCAGCCAGGAATTCCTTCCCAATATCCCATCTCTCCCTGCCCTCTGGCAGTGGGAAGCCATTCCCTGGGTCCTGTCCCTCCATCCCCTGTCCCAAGTCCCTCTCCAGCTCTCCTGGAGCCCCTTCAGGCTCTGGAAGGGCTCTGAGGCCTTCCTGGATCCTTCTCTTTTCCAGGTGAACACCCCCAGCTCTCCCAGGGCAGAGCTCAGAATACACAAAGGAGTTGTCCAGCCCTGGCAGTGGCAGATTCCCGATCCCTGGAGCTGTGTGGATGTGGCACTTGGGGACATGGGGCAGTGGTGGCCTTGGCAGCGCTGGGAGAACAGTTGGACTCAATGGTCTGAAATGGCTTTTCCAAACTAAACGATTCCATGATTTTCGGATATGAATGAAAATTCTATTGGCTGCTCTGAGTCACCAACAGCATTTCAAGAAGCTCTTTATTCACAGCATTGCTCTAGTAAAATAATTAATTCAAGTCACGTTAAAATCACAAGATCGGGTGCTCAGAATTGTGGAAATGCCAGAATTATTCCTGTCCACATCCGTCCCAGCAATCCCGCTGGGTGTCCCCATCCTGATACCGACTCAATTACAGAATCTGATTTTTTCTGGCAGGATCTCAGCCCTGTTTTGTGACCAGGAATTTATTCTGTGCTTCATTTAAACCCAGCACCTGCCTTTATCTCATACTGTGTAAACTCTTTGCAGCTACAACTGATGGCACCCAAGGAATTGCTCAGCCAGTGCTGCAGCTCCCAGTTCACCTCCCAGTCCTCCAGGTTTTACAGCTCACAAGAACCACCTTTATCCACCCAGCACAATTAAACTTCCATAATTTAATGTACAAAAGCAGGAAGGTCTTCCAGCTGATTCATTAAAACCACTGTGTTTGTGATAAATCAATAAATAACTGCATTCTATTTATTATTCAAGCTTTTTTGAAAATGTTTTCTGAAAATGTTCCCACGGACTGCCAAGGTCAAAGGAAGTTGCCAAAACTTTTCAGAGCACAGGATGCAAAGCCGGGCTCCACGATCTAATTGGATCATGAGGAAAATGCTCAATAGCTGAAATTCAAGTGATGTCACATTTTACCTTACTAGGAGCTGAAAAAATACCCAGCAGCATAAGGACTGAGGACAAGAAGGAATGGGAAAATATCCATGCCCTTCTTCCTGCACAAGCCCGGAAGCCCTGCCAGTCACAACTTCAAGAAATCAAATTGGTTTTTTCTTATTTGCTTTCTTTGTGGTGATCAATTAAATTGAAAAAAAAATACCACTAATTTTGATTTGATAGAAATCCAGGATTCTGTGAAATGTGGGGTCAGGGTACTTACTCAGCACACAGAAACTTACTCTGAGAAAGGGAGAAGGTTTTTTAAATGTTAATAAGAGAAAAAAAGAGATTTTTACTCAAAACTGCCAGACAGACTCCTTAGGGAAGACCTAGGGCAGTACTGAACAACAGGAATCAGCAGCTTCCAATCCCAGATCCAGGAAATTCGTGTATTGAAAGGTGTGCCATGACTCCAGCCAACCATCCCACAACTTCCTAAACGTTGTCTCCAAGGCTGGAGGGAATTAATGACAACTGTCATTGTGTCCTCAGAAAATTGCAGATATTATTAGTGCAAATCTCACAAACAAATGCAAAAAAAAAATCATAAAAGGCAATACCATGGGCTCAGGTCTAATTTTCAGTGTGCGATCACATTTGAAAACCACCCATTTAACAGCAAATGCACAAATACACAAAATAATCAATTTTATCAGGTAGCTTGCAAGGTGTGAGTCTGCATCTTAGGCCTGGTTTTCAAATAAACTTGTCATTTTTTTAAATTACAAACAGTAGTTTCTGACATAATTTGGTACACCATGAATGATGTATCTAAATAAATATTCACTTCCTGTCTAAAGATGAAAATAATGCTTCTCCTATCACATAAAACTAATTATTCGAGTTTTGCATGGCCCTTCTTTTTACAAAATTCCACCATGAATTATTCATGATGCTGTTTAACACAGTTATTTTAATGATAATATCTCATCGAAAAAAAGTTTTTGAAGAAGAATTAAACACATCTTTAAACAAAAGAAACAAAGAGTACCGAGTTGAAATCATTCCTTTGGTACTTCTAGGGAGATTAAAGTCACAAGCAAATAGAAACTTGGTCTCTTCAAAACCAGGCATTCTTTGGCTCCAGGGTGACACTTCAAATTAAAATGTAAAAGCTGTGCTACGAGAGAAAAAATGGGGACACCATTTGAGCAGAAAATAGTTCCTTAGAAGTACAATACTGGATCGGTCAGGTGGAGAGGATTTGAACTTGCACCTTCAGATTTTTTGACATTTTTTTTTTTTCAGTGAGAATGAGAGTAAAATGTGAATTCTGGAGATTCACGCTGGAGGAGGGGGCAAAGAAAGGACAGTGCCCTGAATGACATTTCATTGTCACTGCTGTGTGTAGGAAAACCTTTACATGGAAAGCCTGGCTTGGCTTCACACCTTAGAGAGTCACCGAATTCCACAATGGTTTGGATTACAAGGGACCTTAAAGATCACCTCGTTCCACCCCCTGCCATGGGCAGGGACACCTTCCACTAGCCCAGGTTGCTCCAAGCCTCATCCAACCTGGCCTGGAACACTTCCAGGGATGGGTTTCCTATTTATTTGCAAACTTTGTTCCCTCTACTTTCTCAACCATCACAGCTCCTCTCCAAATGTCATTTGACACTTTTTTTTTGCTGCTGGAGAAGCAACTGGAGTTTGAGACCAAACTTAGACACCATGAGGACACTCTGATCCATGTGACAAGAGACCCTGGAGCAGAGGAACTGAACTTCTCTGCCTCTCCATGACCGTGAGCCCTCACTGCTCTATTTCCCTCAGTTTATGCCATCCTTCCTTCAAATCTCCCTGAGGCTGCTCAGCTGGATCACAAGTTCCTGGGACAGACATGTGGCACAATCACAGATGTTTTCTGCAGTTCTTACACAGAGCTACAAGCTGGAAGTACTTTTTTCCCTCTTGGGCAGAAGGAGATGAAGAAGAAAGAAGAGAGAAATACTTTGGAAATGGCCTGGATATTTAATGCCATAGAATCATGGAATGGTTTGGGTTGGAAGGGACCTTAAATATCACCTCGTTCCCACCCCCTGCCATGGGCAGGGAACACCTTCCATAGACCAGGATGCTCCAAGCACCATCCCAGCCTGGCCTTGGACACTTCCAGGGAGAAGTCTTCTCTCCTTTGTCTTCTCCAAAGTCTTCCCAGTGCTCAGCAGGATAAATTAACAGTCTTGAAGACATCTCAGCAAAATGACTCCTCCATTAGGCTCCAGTGGCCAGCGAGAGAAGGCTCCCATTCCCCTCAAAGAGGAAAAGAGGGTCAGGTGGTCACACACATTCTCTCCTCCTCCTCCACAACAGTAATTCAAGTCAGTTTTCTGCAATCAAACTGTCTTAGTGCTTTTTTCTTTTAATAAAAAGCTTTTTTCCCTCAGTTTTTCCTGCAGCTGAACATATATAAAAGATCAAGATATGAGGACCACGGATTGTGTGTTATCTTCTGTGTCATTATATCAGATCTGTCTATCAAAGCTCTCCTTCACCTCTCCCCTGCCACAGTTCATTACAAGGACCTGTTCTTTTATGACTAAATGATGGAGTAATATTAATCCTTGCCAAATGTAAAAAGGGAGATATGATAGCAGGAATTTAATAAAAATACTTTTATTCGCCAAGGTGTTTTTCTGCAACTATCAAATGGAATAATAGCATATCTCAAGGCTCCCAAAGAATGGAAGCGTATTTTCCTCAATGAGTTAAAATTTTATCTTCAGCCCCGCATTGTACCATTCATAAAGGCTGAAGAGTCAAATCATTTTTTAAAAGAAGTCAGATATTCAGATAAACACAATTCACATTGGAAATTATTTTATATTCTCGGTTACTGTTTAATTGTTATTCTATTAGGAAGGGACCAGCTGGGTCACTGAGTCAATCCCACGCTCCCAGCAATACCCTGGTCCTCTAATTTATACAACATTTACATGATTTGCCTCATTACTGCCTTGGGAAAGCCAGTCCAGAACTTGATGTTTCTAATTTTTGGAAATGGTCTTCGAATTTTCAGGTAATCTTATTTTTGGCTGGTATTTATTTACTGCTTTAAACTGAAAGAGGAGAGATTTAAATGAGATGTGAGGAGGAAATCCTTCCCTGTGAGGGTGGTGAGGCCCTGGCACAGGCTGCCCACAGAAGCTGGGGCTGCTCCATCCCTGGAAGTGTCCAAGGCCAGGTTGGACAGGGCTTAGATCAGCCTGGGATTGTGGAAGGTGTCCCTCCCCATGGCAGGGATGGAATGGGATGAGCTTTGAGGTCCTTTCCAATCCAAACCATTCCACGATTCTCTGATACCCCAAGCTGACACATTAAAAAGGAGAATTCCTAAAAGTCATGCAAGTTGGCAAAAGAGGAGAGCTTACAGAAAAGCCGATTTTTTCAGTGCAAACTACAGCTATACAACATCCCTTCTAATATCTTCTCTCAAAAATTATTTATTTCTCTCCTTGGATAATTACTGAGTAATTAATGTGGACCTACAAGGGCATCATCCCAGGGCTTTGCCTACACCCAGCAGAGCAAGGTTACAACTGAGCCTGTCCCTCTTCACCCTCACAACATTTATTTCAGTCAATCACCTCTTCATGTCCTCCGTGTCAGGGAGCAGCAAGAACGGGGCTGGCCCCTGTTTTCGGGGTTAAATTTCCTTGTGTGTGATTTTCACAGCGTTAAATCTCATGTACAGCAACTTTGTACAAAGAACCTCCCGGAGTTGAGGACTCATTAGCATTCCAAAGGAAGCTGTTCCAGCAAAGATGATTAAGCAAATACCCCTGTGAGAAGGGGAGAGCTCTTTGAAATGTCTCTCGTGGTTCAAGACAGCGTCTTGCAAAGTGCAGAACGATTCCTGAACTGCCCAGATCTGCAGCGGGAACAGATTCTCGGGGAGCTCGGCCCCATTCTGACAGTGCTATTGGTCCCCTCATCTAAACCATCATTGGAAACTGGCAGTTTTACTGGGACAGAGAAAAGCAGTGTGTAAAACGTAAATAAGAACAAAATGCTTTCCATTAATTTCTCCTGTGGATCGACAAGCGGGTTTGTGTGACTTTGTTTTTTTTTTAAACATGCAAAATGAGCAAAAAAAGTCCCTTAAGCCAAGCATAGCAGGAAATGGTACAAAGCTGAGAGATCAAGATGTTTCCAGCTTTCAGGTTTATCAACAATAACTTTTTAATATCCCCAAAAGCTTGCAGTAAGGACAGGTACCAAATGCAAAGGTTATGTCTTCATAGGTGCTGCTTCTGTTAGTTTAGAATACGGTTTGCTTATAAATGCAGGTTTATATTAGATTTAATATCAATGCTTACAAGCAGCCATTATGCAGGGATTGTGCTGTAAGAGAGAGTGAAAACATGAGGCAGATTAAGCCAAACTTAAAATCCTAATAAAGTCATGAAATTAATCAAATTAATCTCAAGACCCATTTGGGCAGTGAGCAGAAATCAGGAATTCAGGAATACAGGGACTTAATAACCCACTGGTATAAAAGGACATTTAGAGGCTTTCTTTGAGTCTGGTACAAAGTGAATCACAGAATCTCCCGAGTTGGAAGGGACCCACCAGGATCATTGAGTCCAACCTCTGGCCTTGCGCAGGACACCCCAACAATCCCACGTAAAAAGTATTAAAAGACTTTAAAGTACTGAGCAAATAAAGAGGAGTGCAGACCTTTTTAAAAAAATACGGCTGCAGTTTTCCCAATTAGTAAGAGCATGAAATGAATACATAAGTAGGCAGAAGTAGATTTCTCCATATGCAACCTTTTTTTTTAATTGATTTCAGTTGCTAGGACACTACAGTCCCAAATTATCAATAATTATCGACATTATATTAAATTTATCTTTATTAAAGAATGATCAAAACAATTTGTACCTTTAAAATGATGAGAAATAAAAATCTCAACTCAGAAAAACTCTAACAGAATAACTCACTGTCTTAAAGGCTTGGTAACTACTAAAGATGTGTGATACAGAATCAAAGGAAGATTTGGGTGGAAGGGACATTAAAGCTCATCCCATTCCACCCCCTGCCATGGGCAGGGACACCTTCCACTAGCCCAGGTTGCTCCAAGCCCATCCAACCTGGCCTTGGACACTTCCAGGGTTAAGGTACCCACAGCTGCTCTGGGCAGCCTGTGCCAGGGCCTCCCCACCCTCACAGCCAGGAATTCCTCCCAATATCCCATCTATCCCTGCCCTCTGGCAGTGGGAAGCCATTCCCCCTCGTTCTGTCCCTCCAGCCCTTGTCCAGAGTCTCTCTCCATCTTTCCTGCAGGCTGCAATAACAGAATTATCACTGACAGATACAAACCAGTGAAAATTTTTAGGCACCGCATCTCATCCTTTGCTGCCCTGGCAGGTACCCCCTGATGCAGACCAAGAGTCATTTCAAACAGAAACTACAAAAAAAGGGATGAAAGAACCTTTTGGCACTTGTGGATAAGGTGCAGGTACTTAAAGACATTTTAACCTGTCAGTTCTATATCATAATAATAATCAATATTACGGTATTCTGTGCCTTTACAATGCAAGGAACATGGGCTGGCTTGGCAACCAGGATAAATCCAGATGTGTATGGGGTTAACAAAGAAATAGATCTGTAGTTTAGCAGAGCCTTCACTAAAACAAAAACCAGAGGGATGCCATTTGTGCTTGAATTTGTGAGCATGAGGAGCATGAGTGTTCCTAGGCTGAATAATGAACCTCTTTGGTGCTTTGGGGCTGGTTTATGGTTCCTGGAAGCAGCTGCTTTGTATTCAAATGCAGGATTTTATGCAAGCTTTAAAAAAGATACTTTTCACATTTAGTGAAACCTCTTGATATTAAAAATGTGGGCACATCACATGTCCTAATTTGGGGAAGGTACTCAAAAAAGAGATAAACTAAAACTTTGCTGCTCATGGATACACAGATTTCTGGGGGATCAGTTCTGTTTCCAGCACAGGAGGAATCTCAGGGTCCTGCTGGGGATACTGGGGGTACTGGGAACCCCACCAAGGGGAACTGTCTGCTCATAGTGTAGTCAGTGGTGAGGGGAGGGGACAGTTCAACTTCTTTTGGTGGCTTTCCTCTGTGTCTCATGACCTTAAAACGTGTCCCTTTAAAATTCTGTGTCCCCATCCCACTTCTCCAGTCGTGTCACAGCTCCCCTGAAAGCCCCACGATCTCATTCCTCACCTGAGTTCTGCATGTCTTCCTCCTTCCTTCCCTTCCCTGACTCCTCCATTCAGAGTGCTGGGGAATCATTCTTAGCCCATTCTCCAGCTTTCTTACTCCTTTATCACTTCACCTCAGGACATCAGGAGGAATTTCCTCATGGAAAGGGTGCTCAGACCTTGGAAGGGGCTGCCCAGGAAGGTCTGAAGTCCCCATCCTGGAGCTGTCCAAGGACTGACTGGATGTGGCACTCAGTGACAAGGTGGGGATCAATCACAGGTTGGACTCGATGGTCTTGGAGCTCTTTTCCAACCTGAATGATTCTGATTCTATAATTCTGCCTCCAATTCTTTATTCTGTCATGGTCAAATTGGCCTCCTGACTGTCAGCCAGACCTTTGGTAATATTCTTGTCTCTATTCTTCAAAGAGAAATAATAATTAGCGCATCTTTTAAATTAACATTCTCAGACTTAGTCCATAGAGCCAGGTGAAAGCAGACCCATTTTTTCCTATACTGCAAAATATTTTTCTGTCATTTTTTCATTTTGTCATTGATGTTCTAGCCATTAAAAACTATCTGTATTTAGATGGGTGAGCAACTTCACCTCCACAGACCTCCTACTCTTCCAACCTACACTCCTCTATGATTACCCAACACAGTGCAAACCTTCACTTTTTAGTTTTCATTTTTTTAAAAAAAATTTTTAAACATCCTGCAAATGCTTCAGAAATATTAAAACATTTAGTTGTGTATTTTTGAAACAAAAATATCTACAGCAAGAAAAACTCAAAAAAAGGAAAACATTCTTCACAATGGAAGTTACGCGCAAAAACAAGGTGCCTAAAAATGGGATTAAAACCTTGGAGATTTTCAGAACTCAGTGAGCAAGATGCAAACTTTGTAGGCTGCCCTCCTCAGAGCAAGGAACTGAAGTAGAAAACTTCCAGAATCCCACCTAACCTGTCTGTAACAGTATGAAATAATGATATTTTAGTCCATCAATGTTCATTTTCAAATTCAAGTAGGACAATAACAATTTTAAATGGATAAAAATATTTCTAGATTTTAAACATCCCAACATTTTTACTTCTTTTACCTTCCTCATTCGATTGAAGGTATTTCTGCATCCTAAAACATGGAATAGACCACACTGAACTAAAAGTCAGGTCAGATCCTGGCTCTCCCTCCAAGAGAAGAGCAACTCCCTAGAATATTTTCCACCTGTATTCCATATTCCCCAGAGGTTCTTCCATGAGTTTGCCCAGTCCCTTCTAGGAATGTGGACACTTCCAGCTCATAACTATAGTTGAGATTTAGGTCCTGTTGTCCTTTACAGCTTTAAAGCTGTTCTGTACCAGGTTGATTTCTACAAACACTAAGCAATAATTAACTGAAAAATAAAAGCTTTTCGAGAGTGTTTTTCCTTAGTTCTAATTCAGTGGGTGGTTTAATATAAAGAGGTGCCTGATCACTTCCCCTCCAGCAGCTGTGTCATTTCCACTCTTCAAAAACCCATTCTCCGAACCTGCCGCTGGAATTTCTCTCATTAATCGAGCTAAATAAGTCCCCGAAAGCCTTTGGTAAAACAGACACTAGATTACATTAATTAATCATTTAAATTTTCTTCTGATTTTGCCTCGACTGCCACAGGCAGCTCTGCCTCTTCAAAGGTACCTCCAGTGCCAGCACAATAACTACAGTTCAGAAGGGCAGCAGGAGAATTGAAGCCAAGGTACATTAAGGGAAAATTTGAGCCAATTTATTTGCATCATATATCCTACCAATTATTGCTCTAAGTGAAGTTAAAACCCCCTCCTGCTCTGACTTCATTTGCACAAAACAATAAGAAATTAGGGGGTGGGGGTGCAGAAATGTGTTTCATTTTTAAAGGGTGCCTCTCTTGAGGATACATAGAGGGAAAGTATTTATTAACCTGCATGTCCCAAACCAGGTGATGGCACATGAGGACTCCTCTTTTCTAAATTTAAATTGACTCTTCATTAGAAACCTTTTCAAGAGATTTGCTGCAATCAAAACCAGCAATTCAGCCCTTTAAGTACACAGTAACCTTCTCCTGCTGCTTCCCAAAACTCATCCTCCTACCTGCGCATTTCCTCCTCATTTTACTTGTTAGTAAATAATCTCTTTGATAGTTAAATGTTTATCCATTCTATCCCAAATTTACACACAGTAAAAATAAAAATGCACAGTACAAATTATTAAATAACTGTAAATAATTGTAAATAATACAACACTGTTCATCAGTATGCACTGTTCATAAAAACCCTATTGATACTAACAGTGTTAAACTGTTTCACATGGGTAAACAGAAATATTTACCTTTGTTCTATGGTTCAGCATGGTTCAGTGGTAGCTTGGCAGTGCTGAGTTAACAGTTGATGATCTTAAAGGTCTTTTCCAACCTGAACCTGTGATTCTCTAATATTCAAGAATCAAAGAGCTTTGTGAAAATGAGGAGTTATCAGCAGAATCACTTAAACCAAAGGACTGAAAAATTCTCATTTCTTGGGCGATCACACCTGTTACCATTTCCCACAGAGAATGACAGACTCTGTGAAGCATCCAAACACCAAGAATTTCTAGAAGTATCACAAATTCCCTCAAAAACAACACTGAGGATGAGGCACCCAAAATTCACTGTCACCATCAGGTGGTGAATCACCAATGTGTGGTCTCAAACAAAAATCAATAGCAGGGCACAGTAATCTCTCATTTATGTGTCTGTAACACATTTGCTACTGCCTGTATTTATAAAAACCACTGAAAGCAGGGCACAGAATGTCACTGTAAAACCTGTGCTCTGCCTTATTGGGTGAGAAAGAGGAGTGACCCCACTAAGAGTTAATAACCTCCTTGTAATTGAGGCAAGCATAAGAGGTTCTTGCATATGGAGTGTCAAAAAAATAGTGTGATCTTAGTGTGTGAGGTCACTGAGCTGTCAGGAACAGAAGCAGAGACAAACCAACAAGAAATCGTGAAGCTGAGGAGGAAAGAAAAGGGAGAAAATTCTAATTTAAGGAAATTTAAACATTAGATCCAAGCTGGTATAGTGAAAGATGTCCCTGCCCGTGGCAGGGGGGTTGGAGCGAGATGAGCTTTAAAGTCTCTTCCAGCTCAGGTCATTCCATGATTCGGTGATCCAAGAGAGTCCTGCAGACTGGCTGTGTATTTACCTACCCAGGTAGCACCAGCATGGACCAGGAACTTCCCCAAAAGATGTTTTGAGTGTTCCCACAGTGTTCTGTCAGCTAAAGGAGTTTAATAGAGGTCAGGCTGAGTCCAGACCAGGAAACTATTTCATTTACTACAACAATGCAGCCTATTTTAGACATAGAAATGTATTCCAGGTGTGATCCTGGGATGGGCCAACCAAGCACAGGCTGAGCTCCTTTCTGTCAAGTATTTGAAAAGCTTGTCAATATTCCCTGCTCTATTCTCACCTTACTGGTGATGTGTGGATTGAGAGCAGCTGCCTACACAAAGCTACTCCACCAATGTCTGGTGGTGCCCCAAAAACTGAGGGAGCAGAACATTGTGCAGTACCCAGACCCCAAGGATGAATTCTCCAACTTATCCAGAAGTTTCTCTGTCTGGCTGCGCAGTTCATGAACTACCAAAGCAGGAGGATGAGAAGATGGCTCCCACAAGCAGTGAGAACCCAAAAAAGGTGTCTGAAGCACACCAGAATCCACGGCAGCACCTCCTGCTTTCAGTCACTGAAGGCTGCAGCGTGGAAGCACCAGTGAGGTGTGGAGCCCAAGCCCTGCTCACAGCAGAACAAATCCAGTGTTCCATCCGACTGCTCAGTGTCACCTCCAGTTGAGTTTTCAAATCCTCCAAAGATGGTGATTCACACTCTGACTATGAAGAATCTTTTCCTTAATGCAATCACGCCTTTCCCTGTCATGGTTTTGCTGTTCATCAAGAAAACAATTGATAATCGTCGCTGATGTAGAGCTGGAGGTGTGATAAATCCTCCGTATCAAACACGACTCAGGAAGCTGCTGGTCACACACAACAGCTTCAGCTTCCAAATTATTTTCTAGCACAGCGACCATTGTATGGAGGCTGATAGATAAATAAATCAGGAACGGTGATGGCCACTTTGCCAAGCACAAATCATAAATGTGACATCCAAAAATATTCATTTCCTCACTGTACACTGAGCAAACACCCCTCGAAAAAGACATCAGAACGTTATTCACAATCCTCTGCAGCACACAAATTACAGGTGATGTTACAAATCCCATAATCTTCCAATTTGGACAGGGTCTATCAATTTGGAACCCTGTTTGGCAATACTTCCAACCCGACTGTCCTGCCAGATCACCTGCAGTTTGGAAAATGTCCAGCCCGCAACCACATGAGCATGGCTGTGTCTGGCTTCTTGCTATCTCAGGTATTTCTGCACTGCTTCTTCCCAGTCCCAGAAAGCCTCAGGAAGTGGGAAAAGACTTAAAAATTTTATGGAAGAGCCCAAGAAGATCAATCAACAACATTTAGGGGTTCAATACCCATCTTAGTGCTAACAATGACAGTATCTTGATGGTGGCACCATGAGGTATCAGCCCACATTCCCAGCTCTAACCTAAGGCAATTCAGGAAATTCGTATGGGTGGTACTACTCGAGTTCCTTGCTAACATTTATTTACTGCAGGTTTACACATCCCAGTGGCTGCAGAAAAGAAGCAGATATGTGATATAAAGTTGAGTAAACCGTGCTTCCCCTTTCTTTGGAGAAAATAAATGTGTACCATGCTCATACGGGAACTCCCAGAACAGAGATTAACATTCGAGTGCCACAAATCGAGAAAAACTCAGCTTTTATTTGTGAATTCCTGGAAAGCAGGACAAAGCCATGAAGGAAAGGAACGGGAATGCTGTAAGACAGAAAGTACTCCACGAGCAGAGATTTATAATTAATCAACAAGAGGGATGCAGCACTGTTTTACAAGGCAATAATCCAGCCCCACTCCCTAAGGAAAAGCCTCAGAGAATGAAGGCCAAGTAGCTTTTTCAAACAAGGCAACTGGATTATTGCCCCATAAAGCAGCACAGCTCTGTGATTATTGCCTTGGTGCTACATGCCCTTTTTAAAATGGTTTTCCCCCATAAATGTTTAAAACCTCCCAAGTAAAAAAGATCGGGGAAGGGAAAGGAGATGTGGGGTAGAAGGCAACACATTTAATGTTTTCTTCTAATTTCCTGGGAAATACCAAGCACGTAACGTAAAAGAAATGCTTTCAATCAGGGTTATTACAAATAGCAGCAATAAATCCCATTAATAAGCAGCACACTAAGATTTTATGTCTCTCTTATTCGTCACACACATTGTTCCCTCCTCTGCTTGTTCCCTCCCTTTTCACACTCTCAAAAAGCAGGGGAATTTTTCTTTATTTACAATTTTTGTAACATATCAGTTTAGGTTATATTTGATACACCAACGCCAAAACAAGGCAGAGACTCAAATATCTCGTGGAATCTTATTAGTGATGGCTGATTAAACTTCAAGCCACAATTCGCCTTTCTCCTACACAAAAAATAGGATATTTGGAGAACACAGAGCCTTGTCCCCTTGGCTGAGCCCTGCCCTGACCTGTGTGACAACCACAGGCTGCGACACGTGTGCTCAGGGTCAAAAATCACTTTTATTTAGACCAGAGTTATCCAGAACAGCCTGTGAATGTCCCATCAGAGCACTAATGTAACAAAAATTCAATATACCAGCTAAAAAAAATATTCCTGGTAAGATGCTCTGAATACTCCAAGGACAGACGAAATTCTTCACACGTGAATTAAAAGCAAAGCACCAGCTCCATTCACAGCACTAAATATGCACAATTCACTGAAAGAGAACAGGATCAAAATAAGAACAGGCAGCAGACTCCCAAACCCTTTGTTTCTGTGAATATTTAGACATGTCACAGCTGCCTCACGAGTCTGACATCTATTCAAGGTATTGAATTTGAAAGAAAATAACAGGTGGAAGTTTTACAAATATTTCCTCTCTAAAAACTCTTCTTTCTTCCATTTAAAAAACTTTGCAGCTACTCTCATAAAAATTTCTTTGTGAAGGCAAACAACCAAAACAAATATGATTTCGACTGATGTTGTTTTGAAAACATTAAATGGAATCCCACTGGGAAATTAAATGGAAATGTCACCCCTAATAATGGGAGAGAAATGATTCACAGGCAGAATCTAACATTTTAAAATATTTTACCTATGTAATTAGAGGAGCTGGATTTTCCAAAGGAGCAGTCTCACACACCTTCCAATAAAATCAAAGCCCAAATACAGGCTGTGAAAGCCACTTTCAACATATGTGCTTCAAATATTTTGTCACAGTGCAGAAATTAAATCTGGGAAGCCCTGGATGCCTGTTCCTGCTACCTAAGGCATGGAACTCACAGGGCCCCAACTGCTTCAGGAATGTCTTTTCAGAATAGCTGCTCTCACCAATGGCAAAATTACAGCTTGGTTTCACAATGTTTGAACTACACAAAATATCTCTAATTATCTTAATGACCACTTAAGCTGTCTGAAAAACACACTGGGACTGTGGAATCTGGAACTGCCTAATCAAAAAAATTTTCAGGTAAAGGTGACAATTCCCAGGTCAGAAGGGAAGAAGGTTTTAATTCCACTTACTGTCAAACAAAACAAATTTTTAAAAGTGCAAGTTTTGTGTAATTCAGACAGAAGCTGTGTGGAGATAGCAAAGGTTCCAGTCCCACCATTCCAGCCCAATCTCAGTACAACCCGTGAGGTGCAAGTTTCGACTCAGTCAAAACAGAGTTAACAATACAGAACATTTTCTCCAGGCTCTTCAATTTTATATAAAGCCAATTTTGTCTGAAACTGCTAAGCAGTATTCATAGGTTATGAATAAAACTATTTAAAGGATTATCTAAGGGAGCCTTTTCATCAATATTAAAGTCATTGCACATTACACTGAGTTACTGGAAAAGGGTATTACTCTAACTGCTCCCAAACTGTGATTCCCAAACTAGGAATCACGGCCTGGCCTATGGAATCTGCAGGTTTACACAAAGCATTATTTTCAGGTGGATTTTTAGCACTGCAACTCTGACAAGGAGTTTGTAGTCCTTTCTGAGCACCTACAGGAGTGAGGAAAAAACCCTTTTTGTGTCCTTTATTTGCTCATTGAGGAGCCAGGATCTGGAATTCTTTTCATACAGCAGGTGGGGTTTATGTGCTGGACCCTGAGCTGCAGGAGAAGGTGGGAACAACTTCATCGACTGGGTTGAAAGTTTCCGTTTTTTCCCCTTCGATAACTGCAGTATCTGTGGGGGCTCTCTTTGGGGTGGAGCATCATGGAATCACGGAATGGTTTGGAGTGGAAGGGACCTAAAAGCCCACCCAGTTCCACCCCTGCCATGGGCAGGGACACCTTCCACTGCCCCAGGGTGCTCCAAGCTCCCTCCAACCCAGCCGTGGACACTTCCAGGGATCCAGGGGCAGCCACAGCTTCTCTGGGCAACCTCCCCACCCTCAGGAGGAAGAATTTCTCCATAATATCTAAGCTGGCTTCACAGCCAAAGCTTCACAGCTTCCCAGTAACAGGAAGGAACCTTCCATGCTGCTGCCATCTCTAGAGGATCCTTAAGGACAGGAACTTTGAGATTTGAATGTCCAGTCCAGGAATACAAAAGATGCCATCTGGACAGAAAGTGGCAGGAGAAAACTCTGGTGCTTCAGCAGAAATCCCAAATGAAGGAAACTGTGCAGGTGCCCTTCAAGGCAGTAGAAAGACCAGTGGAGGTCCTGCCTTTCAGTCCATCAGTGGTTTTAGGATCACAGGAAGTGCACTCCAAGTTTTCCATTTGGTGTTTTGACTTTTGGGCCACACAAGGCTTCTGGTCTCATCCTGAGACATGCAAATGACAAATTTTCTTTTCACATGTCCCTCAGAAAGGCAAGTGAGGGTCAGCGTGTCCCTCCCTGCAGCATTAAACAAAAGCCAGCCTGAAGCTCAAGGGCACATTTGAAAACCCGTAACTGCATTTGCTACCCAAATCTATAAACTTTTTATACATAAAAATGAGTTGTACATTAAAAACAGTGAATTTGAGACAACATGAGAAACTCCAACTCCCACCACAGGCTTTTAAGGAAATGCTTCACTACAGAGTGGGCAGACAAGGACTTTACACATTTCTTTGGTTTATTTTTAACTATTACAAATGAAATTAGAATGATTTGCTGGAAAATAATTACAGAATCTTTGGTCTAAATGTCACTCAGAAACTCAAAATGAAGCAGGTGTACAAACTGAGTTGAACACTAGAATGTCTAGAAAATTTACCAGAAAAAATTCTTTAAACAAACTTTATGATACCTGATTATAATGAAAAGATGTAAATGGTTTAATTACCTCAAAGAAGCACAGGAGCAAAAAATCTGACTTTCATCACAAATACATATCCATATCCATATCCATATCCATATCCATACACATTTGTATAGATACATACACATCTCTCTCATCTTTAAATAAAATCTTCTATGTGAAAAATCATTAAAACACATCAGTAAGATGATCATTTAAAAAAAAAAAATGCATCTAAAGATCTTGAAGTTTTTCCAAAGCAAAGGGAAAAAATAGATTTTCCAGACCATAAAGAAAAATCCAAATATGCTAAAAACACCCAAGCAAGTAAAGGGTGCAAATAACTTTAACTGACATGCAGCAGTAATACAATAGAATTACTGACTCTTAATATGCTGTCCAAAATTAAATTAATTTCATTGTCTCTATTTCCTCATACTACAGGAACACGGGACAAAGATAAAACTCTCTTTCCCCACCAGCATAGGAGGTTGATCATTTACTACAAAGCACAGAGGGCAAGGGAAATCGATGCTGCAGAGTAAAAGAACTTTGTGTAACCAGCAGATTTCTGTTCCTAATAGCAAAAGAAAATTGACCATGAAAACTTGTCTGGAGTCACTTCTTGGCAAGACTTCACATAAAAATATTTTTCACATTCCCCCTTTCTTTACTTGGTTTCCTTCCTCCTATTTCTGTCATTTTTTGCATTTTCTCACTATCTGATCATGTTAATTTTTTTTTTTTCATTTTCAAACTATCTTTGGCTGTTGAATACCAAAAGATTTGTTCCAGTGAGCTCCTTATAAAGGAAGCCACAAAACAAATCCAAGCCTGGCCACTCTGGGGCACAGGGCTGTGCCCTTTCATTACGAGACACGGTCAAGAATGTTTTCCAGTAATATCAGGCATAATTCCCGCACGAGGGATTGTGCCTGATCCCAGAGGATGGAACAGCTGGGAGGAAATACCACAGGCAAAATTCTCCACATCTCACAGACAGCTCAAAGGTGACGTCTGCAGTCGGGAGCACTGAGAGCGTCTGCGATAATGACAATTGTGAGGACATTTGTCATGCAAAGGACACGCAAGTTTCATGTACAAAAAAAGGACAACAGAGCACAGGAAACACTTCTCTTTTTTTAAATAAAAATTAGAGTAAGAAAACGCCCTGAAAGTTCACACAGCGTGATCAGAGTATTGTGAACTTCATGGCACTACAAGGTCATAAAATCCAGAGATGCTGTTGGTTGTCACAAGTGGGCGCAAGGTTTGAAAAAATCCAAGAATGGTTTGGGTTGGAAGGGACCTTAAAGTTCTACCCCCTGCCATGGGCAGGGACCCCTTCCACTAGCCCAGGTTGCTCTGTCCAGCCTGGCCTTGGACACTCCCAGGGATCCAGGGCCAGCCACAGCTTCTCTGGGCACCCTGTGCCAGGGCCTCCCCACCCTCACAGCCAACAATTCCTTCCCAATATCCGATCTCTCCCTGCCCTCTGGCAGTGGGAAGCCATTCCCTGTGTCCTGGCCCTCCATCCCTTGTCCCCAGTCCCTCTCCAGCTCTCCTGGAGCCCCTTTAGGCCCTGGCAGGGGCTCTGAGGTCTCCCTGGAGCCTTCTCTTCTCCAGGTGAGCACCCCCAGCTCTCCCAGCCTGGCTCCAGAGCAGAGGGGCTCCAGCCCTTGGAGCATCTTTGTCCTCTTGTCTCACCCCTTTCAAGCTTGTCTGTGTCTTTCTTACACTGCTCTTAGGAGCAACTTATTTAGAAGATACTGTGTTTTACTGAGAATTATTCCACCTGAGGCTCCAATAGCTTGGAATTAGATAATGACCAAATCTGCCTAAAAGTGCCCAGCTCTGGCTGCTGACTGAGGGAAAACAGGAGTAACGAGTCCCACACACCCACAATGCAGATCCTGATCCTGGCCCAATTCTCTCATGAGAGTCTAAAGAGACCATTTCAAGTTAAAATCTTATGGAATGACAGCCAAGACCTCAAGAAAATGAATTTTACAAGTTGTTAATTGAGCATCCATAAAAATATTCTCCCTTTTCATCAAGACACATTGGGCAAAGTGAACCACTCTTAAAATTGTTGTCTAAAAGTTAGAAAGGTTGAAGAGAACTGGCAATAGTTGGGCCTTTACATTAGCATAAACACATCAAATATTCATTACAGCCGAGCACTCATTATGTCAGCAGCTGAATTAAATAACAAGAATAATGTTTCCCAACTATAACAATAAGTGCCACAACAGTCTCCTGCACCAGAGCAATTTTCAAGAGGAGACAGTGAGGCAGTGTTGCAGGAACCACATTGTTCTCTCTGCTAAAACTGCTTCATTCACCACAAATATATTGGCTTTTAACAGTTCTTTTTCAGATGGATTTCTACCAAAGAGAAGGATTTATGTTCTACAGCATGAATCCATATGAAAGGAAAAGCATTATACTGGGACAATGGGGTTTATTGCAACAGCAGAATGTATCTTAAATGCAAAATTACAGCAACACTATGAGTTTATCCGTTTAATCATAGCTTTAAAAGAAAATAAATACAGCAGACATTACATAAACTCATTTATATGAAGTTTTTACACTGAGTGCACAAAAACAGAAAAGTAGAGCCAGAAGTGTAATGGCAGCAGAACAAAACATCTCAAGCCCTTGAAATGCATCACAACTGTGCACAACTAATGGAAAGACTCATAAAATATAAATAGAAAGCCATAGATATAAACAAAAGCCACATAAAAGATAGATAATGAAGCCATGAGGACAAGGAGGAATGGCTTTAAACAAAAAGAGAGTGGATTTAGACTATATACGGGGAAGGAATTGTTCCCTGTGAGGGTGGGGAAGCCCTGGTGAAGGTTTCCCAGAGAAGCTGTGGCTGCTCCATCCCTGGAGGTGTCCAAGGCCAGGTTGGATGGGGCTTGGAGCAGCCTGGGATAGTGGAAGATGTCTCTGCCCATGGCAAGGGGTGGAACCAGATGAGCTTTAAGGTCCCTCTTAAGCCAAAGGATTCCTTCACTCCATGATTCCATCCAATGAAAGCAATAAGCCTTAAACAGTTACTAGTAAAGAACAAACCCTCTTTTTTTTTCCCTTGAAGTCCTTCCTGCCTTTCCACCTACTGAGATTAGAAAGAAGATGGACAATGAACAAACAATTCACAGCCAAGGACAGAGCAAGGCAACTCTCTCCAGTTGGGAACAGATTATAATGGAAACTCATGGGCAAACACCAGGCTGGTCTTAGAAACGGGAAAACTGCCGAAAACAAGAGGAGGATACAAATTTCCTGGAGATTTTATCAGTGGATGCCACCTGCAATTCAGTGCAAAACTTTCCATCCTACCATGTTCAACTCCAACCATTTCTATCAATACAGGTCAAAACAAACTGAGATTTTTCTGAGTATGCTCCTCCTGAACCTGCCCATTTTCTCTCAGTCTGTCCTCTCCACAGTCTGTGCAGGTGCTTTAATCCGGGATGTAATTTTTGTTTCCAAAATCACTGTCTGTGGAAAACAAAAATTTGAATCATCTTAACACTGAACTGTCTGTAGGGTTCTTAGTTTTTACTTGCTGTGCATTAGATGAAAAAGCAAACTAGACATGATTCCTATTCCTATCTGTAGGACTGGAAAAAACATGGCTATGTGGCTTCTAAAACAAAACCCACACAGAAATCTTTCACGGAGCAAAGCACTTCTACACTGTCTCTGCTCTTACACTGCACACTTGGTGCTGTGCTGAGGTGTAAAAGAAACAAAGGTTTGCATGGAAAAACCAATACAAGGGAAACCTCTCAGTGATGAAAAATCAAAGTTTGAAGCTGGAGAATGAGGACTAAACCCTTGTTACGTGTCAGGAAAAAAGCAGGAACTCTTGAGTGCATAATCCAAGAAGATGGTCAAAGAAATTTTGCACTTTGATCAAATTTAGCAGCAAGAAAACGATGGTTTTTTTCATGTTTCTTCTCTTATTTTTTAGTATTAATTTATATGGAAGATCTTTTCATTGCAATTTAGTGAACTCAAGCCAAACTTTTCTTCAGACCTTCCAGTTTCCTTTGGCATTCAGTAAATGTGTTGTGTCCATATGAGAGAGACACTTTTCTTGAGATCTGATTAATTCCTAAGATGTGGATCTGGAAGTGTCTGAAACATCAGCCATGGACCAGCTGCCCAGAGAAGCTGTGGCTGTCCCATCCCTGAAGTGTCCAAGCCCATGCTGGACAGGGCTTGGAGCAACCTGGGACAGTGGAAGGTGTCCCCGCTCAAGATCAGGGATTGGATATTCCCCAATTTCTCTCCTGTTGATCTTTTGATTAACAAGATAAGAGCACACAGACCAAACAGTGCTGCAAACGTTGTGTATTTCCTGTTTGAAAACCCCAATATTTCATAGACCAGAGGTTGTAACTTCAGGCAAATCAGAATGTGACACAGGCTGAAGAGGTCAGCAGCAAACAGCAGAAAAGATGACACCAAGCCTCTGCTTGATGGTGGCAAACTTACAAAAAATAGGTGATTAAACAAATGTAAAGGAGAGACAATAATGGGAATTTTTTGCATGAACTATAATTTATCCCTTAAAACATTTTCAACTCCATAGCATCCAATAAATACGGAAAAACTGCTATAGTGACTCAGAGGAACAGATGTACACTGGGCATAACTTAATTATAGAAAAAAAATAGGAAAAATATGAATGTCCATAATTATCAAGAGTACAAGCTTCTATTATTTCTACAACAGTTTCTGTAAGAAAATTATCAGAATCAGTCAGATCATAAACAGCTGTGAGCTATTCCTCATCTATAAATAAATGAGAATATAGCAGGCAATATAAGTTTAAATTCTACAAATTAATATTTTTATATTCTTACAATTTTTTCTTCTATTTTCCATTTTTTATAGTCAATAAAGAGAGTAACTCACAGGACTGATGGGACAGCCTCCCTAATCACCTCCTAAAGGTGTTTATTCCTCCACAATGACTACAGAAGTTACTCAACTCACTTATATGGTATTTTGAGAGTTACAGTGGACAAAATTATATTGATTTTGCTCAAAATTTTTGTGGCACAGATAAAGACTGTGGCCTATACGGAATAAAGGAGTGGAGTTCCACCCAAGTCAATCCCACTGTGCCGAGAGAAAACACCTTGGAATGGTGGACTACAAAATAAGCAATTATCCTGGAGTTATGGTAAATAGTAAATGGAAAGAGCCTTTAAATATATATACAAAATATAACTTAAAAGAATTTTTTTAAAAATATTGTTATAGACTCTGAGGAGACCTCAGCAATGGCAGCACATGGAGTTCTACCACATGGAGAATATCAAGATAATCTCCCATGGCTATAGAAATGCAAAATAACACCCAAAACCTCCATAAACTGCATTTTAGCATTTCTGTTATTCTCCTACAGCCATATTTAGGGAGACTCCACAGTCACACTGAGAATTGCTCATCTCTTTCTTGTCCAATAACCACAGGGGTTCAGAGTAAGCGTTCATTTTTAAAATGCTTTAATTTATCAATATAAAAGGCACAAACTAAGCCCATTCCAGGCCTATTTTGATCTCAAACGACTTTGACACTAATTAAAACAGCAGAGTAAACCCTGGTTTATGTCCTATTAATCACCACAAGTGAAATCAGACGTTGGCCCATCACAGTATCAAACCTGATGTTCTAATGTGAAATATCATCTGTGATTTAGTAAGAAAAATCAAGTTAAATCCCAACCACCAACCCTCACCTCCACAGTGAAATATGCCACGTTAAGGAACTGTACAATCCAATCTAAAATAGGTATTAATGATTCATTAAGCATTAAACACAAATTGTTCATTTATGAAGTTATTAAACCTAACCAATAATTAAGGATCATAGATGAATGGTGGCAATGAATAATCAGATTAAAGTATCCAGAAGACTCCAGCCGGTAAAGAAAATATATAAATACAATAAACCATGCGAAATTACACCACGAATTCCATCTGCATGCAATCCAACCAATGTTCAGGTTCCAACCATTTAAACCTTGCGATTCCAGTTTCATTTTTAACTTGCCAAGTTGGGATATTTTCCAAAAAATCAGTACTTAGAGAACTTTTAAAATCAAAGAGTTTAGGAGAAAGAAAAAATATTTTATTATGTAGGCCAAAAGAAATGTGCAGTGGTGTGTAGCTCATTTAGGAACTCAAAATGTACTGATGAGATATTTCAGAGATAAACAGTGTTCCAACATCGTGGGAACTGCTTCAAAATAACTTCAGTGTCCACAGATGTTGAAATATTTGTACAAATATTTCTCTTTATAGATGCACTGCAAGCACCCACATGTTGATCATGTTTAAAATCTGAATTTATGAAATTATGTAGGTACTCAGGAGAGGAATACGGTTATTTTAATGTATCACTTAGAAATGTAATGGTCATTTTAATATTTCCCTTAGAGGCAGCACAACAAATGTTTTCTGTTGTTTTCTGAATTTTAATAGGGGCACCCAGTAAAGATTTGGTTTGGAACGTCATGATTAAAGAAAATAGCAGGTGCTTTGAGACTGCACATGATTTCTGAGAAATAAAGGGAATTCCTTCCAGAATTCCCCATGGACAGACCAACTTAGGGCACTGTTGTGATGCAAACTCAGCCCAGCACATCCCCGTGTCCCCGAGCACATCCCATGGTAATGCCTGCGCAGGAACAACAGACAAGAACCACACAGAGAGCAGAACTCAACTCCTCCAAACACTCCCCTTCCACCCAGGATCCATTTGAAATCCCCCACGGGATACCTTTTCCCATACAGGGCTGTTGAGGATATTTTTAAGGATTTAGAAAGACAGTGTTGCTGTGTGATAACAGAAATTTTTCTGCAAAACTCCCTAACAAACCCTATTAAAAGGTTTCAGTGCATCAACTATTAATCACAACAGCATCTTACCCACTATTTAACTACAGTATCTTTCAAAAGGCTCACTGATGTAGTAAAAATCAGACAGATCTTGCTAAGAAACCAGTTTAACGTAATATTAAGTAACCCAAGATTTTGACTTCATCAAAAAGACCAGTTAATTTTAGCAGTATCATAATCCAAATGCCACGATGCACAGTTAGAACACAAACACATTCCTATTAAAAACCTTTCGATTAATGTTGTTTCTTCCCTTCAGCAGGGAAGAATTAGGGAAATGTACTTGTGCAGCATGCCAGGAATTGCACATCTCACAGGCTGAACAATCCAGTTTTTAAGGATAGGGTAATACTTACTCCAAGCGAAGCCGATCCGTAAAAATCTATGGTTTACAGTTACTCCCTGAAATAATAATGCTGACTGTCACAGCAGCAGGAGGATAATCCCAGCACATCCAGGCCTAATAGGCAGTGTGATCATATTTGCTCCCAGGAAATCAGAAAGCAGGTACCTGTCTCCCTGAAAATCCAGGCACCTTTGGAGAAAACAATGGGCTTTTAGGTCCTTAATTTTATTGGAATCGTAAGGCATCCGCGCTTCAGCCGTCAGTGATTTTTTTAATCCATTTTCTTTTAATTCCTGAGAAAAGAGCAGATTTTTTCACTGTTTGCAGCAAACAGGTCCTGTAACTACAAACTGAAGTTTCCATATCCAGTGCCATCAAGTGTGTCATCTTCAAACATCCCTCACTTGGCAGCAGCTGATATTTTTCCATCTCTTGTTGCTTCTAAAAGTAGAAAATTCAGCGATTTCAGATGCTCTCTAGGAAGATGCACTGAAGGGAATGTTTTGAGAGCAGGAGCAGAATAACCATGCTCTGACTTTGCCCTTCAGGCGTAGCCTGGGTGTTTTCGGCATGTCCTGCTGGTCTTCAGGTTTGTCCCTAAAGGCTGGGACGTGGAGCCAGGACAGCACCAAGCAGCAAAAACAAACAGTGTGGCTTTAAGAACATACTCACTTTTCTATTGAGGTGTCACAACTTTCTCTCTACTCTTACTTCGCTGCTGGGTCAGATGAAATCTTTAAGGAGGTTCCATTAAAAGTTCGTTTCTGTAGAGAGAAACGCTGGAATTCCCGTTCCGAACGTATTCCGAAGGAGGTCAGGTTTGGTTTTAAAGCATGTTTGTGTCGATGAAAAGTTTTTTGTTTTGCTGCAAAAAATGAAAATTCTCCCTTTTATTTACACATTCCCTCTGTAATCTTCCAAGTTACTCGGCTCCCTTACAGTTTAATCAGACATAGGGAAAAAAAAAAAAATCACCAAAAATCGTATTTCCCATATGTACAAACTGACATTGTGGAGGCTTCATTAAAGGCTTTTATTTCTCTGCTCACTGCTAACTGGACGTCATTTAATGTCACCACCACTTCCCAAGAGCCCAAGAGACTTAAAAAGCGACGGAAGTTTGAAAACCAAAAAAAAAAGTTGTGAGTTTTTCTGTACCCCAGGACGGTTTTCTTTCGCGAAGCTCAAGCCGAGACAGCAGACAAAAGAAGCTGATTTGACTGAGCCGTGCCAAGTCTTGCCTTTTTTTCTTCCCTCGCCTCGCTCGCTCTCTCGCTCTCTCGCTCGCTCGCTCCCAGCATGGCAACCTTCCCGAGCAGTCTTGGCGGAGCTCCAGCCTGTGCCAGCCTGTCTGAATCCTTGTTTTCCAAAAAGATGCTCTTTGCGAATCAATTAATAGATTTCCAAACAGGAAACTGTGGGTCAGTAACCAAATCTTGGCACCAACAGCCGCTGCTCCTGCCAAATCAGCTTTATAGATTTCATGGTTCCCTACCTTTTACAATGGATGTAACGTTTGTGCTCCCGGAATCGTGGAGCACTGGAAGCCATTCCCTGCTCTCGCAGGGATAAGAAATCTGCTCGCTAAAAATGTCCGCATGCGACACATGAACAACCTGCAGGAAATCAAGACTCTTTGAAAGGCGGGCGTATGTGTAATTTTAATAAGCACCAAATACTCCTTAAAATAATGTGTTTTCATTCTCTCCTCCCCAGAATCATGGGAAGATGCCAGGAGCAGGAGACGTATAGATTTGAATTAAGATCACACTTGGAAGTCACGCACATTTTAACTTTATCTGAACTCCAGCTTGAAAACCACCAGTTCTTCTCAATTCCACCATTATTAAAAATCAGCTGAAAATTAATAAGAAATCGGATCCCAGCTCCTACACAAAAAATCTCCCCACATCCATAGATCCAATTATGTCATCTGTTAATTGAACAGCTAAAGTTCTTGTGGCACTCAGAGCAGAAATGGCTCAGCATTAACAGTCAGCTCTGGTGGGAAATTTTCTGATGTGTTCCAAGACTTTAAGGATGGAAAATTATATTTGGAACTTCATTCAAGATATTCTAAATGACAAGAATTCATGTGAGGAAAATTACAGGAATAAACTTTCTTTTATCTTCAAGCTATTTGCCAAGGCAAAATGCCAACTTTTTAAAATACATGCATTACATTAATGAGCTAAATAGAATATTCCAAGGGAAAAAACCTTCCCGAAGTGTTTAATTTTGTAAGTTTATTCAGTAGAGAGTCTCAGAAGTTCACAGGATCATAGAACGGTTTGGGTTGGAAGGGGCCCTAAAGACCACCCAGTTCCAGCCCCCTGCCACAGGCAGGGACACCTTCCACTGTCCCAGGTTGCTCCAAGCCCCATCCAACCTGGCCTTGGACACTTCCAGGGATCCAGGGGCAGCCACAGCTTCTCTGGGCACCCTGTGCCAGGGCCTCCCCACCCTCACAGGGAACAATTCCTTCCCAGTATCCAAGGAAGTCCCTCTCTGTTTCTAAAGGTTACGTTCTGTCAGAGGTTGGGTAACCTTAACTAATGATTTTTTTTTAAACAGGTTATTTCTCTGCCCTTCAGACCTTAGACATCCACCCAAGGTTCCCCTTGTCTTGTTTCCAGTGACTGTAACAGACCCACCCATGTTTCTCCCAGTAGCCTCCCAACTCTAGAAGAAACACCATTAACTTTAAAATCAGATTTTTGCCTCAAAAAATTGCACACTCCCTCATTTCCAATTACACCTTGCATCCTCATGACAGGCTAACTTGGGGAAAAAAACACTCCTATGGATAAAATTTTTCTATTTCTTTTTTTTGTGCACTTGACAACAAACTCTAATGTGTCACTTTGCCTTTACTGAAAGACCTATCAGGCATCAACATGGGAACAAAAAAATCTCATGGAAACTACTGACAGTGGAATTAACTTTGAAAGGCTACACTACTGCAGCAGTCACTATTAAATGCTCAGTTTTTAATTAGTTTTCCTTCAAAAAATGTATGTATTGACAACAGCTACAGTAAATATATATATATAATTCCAATAGAGATTAACTATTTTAACTATTCCTTCATTACTCTTAGCGAAAGTAAGGCAGGAAAAACAAATATATTCCTGAGCAGCCAAATGTTTTCCTGAAAAGAATCTGCTAACAGGATGAAGAGCCTTATTTTAGCCCTCAAAATACTGCTCCAAAGGCAGTGGATCCAACGAGAGTGGACTTCATGTGCAGGAATGACTTCACTCTTCCTGCCTTAAAGCCTCTTTTCCCAAGGTGTAGTTTACTGCAGGTCCCCTAATTCCCTCTCTGTCCTCTTAAGAACTCCAACTGCAGGTCTGCTCCACTCCACTGGAATTGCTCCCACCTCCCTCTGGGACACCTTCCAAGATGCATCATCCTCCAGTCCAAGGTCTTGAGATCTTTCAGTGGAACTCATTTCTCCTCCTTTATTTCTCCTCCTTCACAAAAAGAAGTTTCCAGGCCAATCAACTGAGCATTCAGTATCCTTCAGATAGGAAGAAAACACAAAACTTTCTCCACACCTTGTTTTGGGCCTTTTTTCATGTTTTCTGCCTGTTTTTCACCATGTTCCCCCTTCAGCTTCTCCAATTTGCTCTTCTTGTTGTTGTTTCCCCCAGTTCTCAAGTCAGCCCTTTCCTTTCCTTCCTGCTCGAAGTCTGTGGATTTTTCCTTGGAAGGCTGCAATAATCCATTCCTCAGCTCCCAGGTAACTTGACCTGACACCAGGTTCTGTTTTAGTGACTCCATAAAGCTTTTTCACCCTCACATTTTTGTCCTGAACATTCTCTTCTCTCCAGCTGTCCTACTGATGTTTCTTTGATGTTATTCACTTCCAATGCAAAAAATATGGAAAGAGTCTAATTCCTCATCACTCCAAGTATTCTCCTATCCATCTCCAGTCCAAATCTGACCATCTTTGTTTTTTACCATTACAGAACAACGTGGAGCTCTGTCCTTCAACACTATCTACAACCCCACGCTCAGAGAAAAATCCCCTAATTTATCCTTTTACAGTATCTTAGCTATCACTGGTCTTTCTTTGAAGAATTAGGAAAAAAATAATATTGATCTGTGCCTTGGTCAACACATTTCAAATTCTTTTTTTCATCTTGGACTCGATGATCTTGGAGCTCTTTTCCAACCTTAAGGATTCTGTGATCTTTTACGCATTTCACCATGATGCCCCTAGAATTTGTTCATTTAAAATTCTCCCAGTGAAAGCCTCCTGTTACTCGCTTTTATCCACGTATTTTTCCATCTCTCTCAAATGCCCCTGTGTCTCCCCAGTGTGGTACACCTGGATACCTGTCCCAGTGCACCTGTGAAACGAGAATGATTTCCCACCTCTCAAGTGGAAAACTTTGGAATAGAAGTAACTCACTCATTTAAGCTGTTCTATTTGGAATATAACCCCAAATAGTCACTTTCGAATGTCAGGTATAGCTTTTATTTCCCTTTTTCTCTTCCCTGCTGGAACACCCCAGTGCCATGGATCAATGAAAGCTGTGTAACACTTCATCCTGACCACCTGATATGAGGTCAGTGTGGGTGTGACAGTCCCCAAAACATTTTATTCTTAAGAATAAACACACTGGAATATTTGGCATATCAGGGCTAACTCAGTCAGTCTTTCTGTTATCACACTCCTGTTATCATTTCTGGGCATTCTCATTAGAGATAAGTGAAGCCAGTTCCTCTGAGGACAAGCCAGAGGTTTTTAGAAGTTTAATTTTGGAGCCAGATACTTCTCTGATTTATTACTGAAGGGTGAAAGTGCATCATGTGACAGGAAAAAGGCTCCTTTTACCTGGGTTGTTCATACAGAGATGATGACAAAGAATTTCCTATGGACTCTGCACTTTCCTGGGTTTTATTATTAAACAGCCAAACACTGAGGAAGCTCTAAGAACATACGAGTGACTATTACATAGAGACCAATAAAAGGAGAAGGAATACCGAAGGAAGAAAAAAAAATAATACTGCAGCCACCCAGAAGTGGCAGGGAAGACAGCGAGAGCTGAAGTCAACATTCCAAGAATAAATCAAATAAAATGAAAAAACTGTACAAAAACACAAGAATAAAGGCAAGAAAAATCAGAATATGAAGGACTAGACCTGCAAGGGCCTCAGGTCCTGCAGATTCCTAAGGTCAGTCAATACAGAGACCACTTATGGCAGCTTGTTTTGCACAGTTTTGCACGTCCCCAATTAATTCTGGTCCAGGATGGGCTGTCTCCTCCTGGCAGCTGCCCCCACTCCACCTGCATTTACCATTTATCATTCTGACAACATCATGTATGCCTGGCTGTGGTCCTTCCCGTGCCATGGAAAACATTAGCCCCAGGAATGGAGAGGTCCAGCTGAATCCAGGTGAAAATCAAAGCAGTGGATCCGTGAGCCCGGTGGGTTTAGGGCTGGCACTGTCACCCTGTGGGGTGGAGTCCTCCAGCTTTGCAGGGCAAATAAATGACAAGACCAAATTCTACAGGAAGCTGTCAACAACTTCCTAAAATCACTGTGGGATTATCCATCAACTGCTCATCATGTGCTGGCATTCTGCCCCAGTTTGAAATTCCAGATCCATGGGTCAGTCTCCACTAAATGTGTTCTTCAGTTTCTTTAGGACCAGATGGTTTCCAGAGTGTCCAACAGAATTTGCATTCCTAGGTTAAAATATCTTCCCATTCTCTTCATCCACTACCACCCAGAACACTTCCAGTATAAAGTGCTACATGGATTTTTAAATATTATTGGTACCCTTAATTGTTTATCATGTCCTTTTAGCTCTCAAGAAAAAAACAGACACTTGAAAAAAATCCAAATGTTGGGAGGCCAGCTCCACAGTGGGGATGACTGACATTTAAAAAGCAATTGCAGTGTGCAATACGAAAAATAAATGTACAGAACTCAAGGCAGAAATAGTTACTCATAAGAGAATCCACTTAGAATTAACTTGAGTGGAGTGAGAACAGACTTGTGGCTAGAAATTCTCAAATGTCTTCAATTATAAAAATGGACGCTCTAAAAAAATCAAGTAACTAAGAGAATTTATCCATAGTTTGGTCAGGTTAGGTTCTCATCATTCCAGGCATGACGAATAACAACATATTCTTTGTTTTGCACTAAGCAAGGGGTTTATTCTAAAATTCAGGTACAAAGTGTTTTGTGTTCAATAACTGAATTTTCATGAATTAAATATTTTAAATGGTTCTACAGAGATCAGCAGCTCAGAATTCCTCATCTTCATCCAGCCATCAGCCCAATTTTTCCTAATTTTTCACTTCCATTATACTTAATACTTTCACAACAGGAGCACCCGGGAAGGTTTGTGGACAGGTATCCACAAGGATAAAATACACAGTTGATGATTTTTTTGCCTCTCTCTCAAAAAGTTTGCTTTCAATTGTAAACTAAATCAAACACTGAGTGGGTCTTAATTGGTGCATGACTGTTTAACACAAAGATGACTCCTTAAACAAGGACTTAAGGAGAAATGAGTTACTTAATGCCAAAGGGTGAGTGTAGATGCCTGCAATTCCACCCCACCACGGATTGAATGGAGGGACACCTAAATCCTGCTAAAGGTTCCCTCATATCCCATCCTCTGCACTCGTGTCACCAGCCCACGCACAGCCAACCACATCCAAAACACAATGCTGGGTCCAACTGTCAGCTGGGAACGGTTCCAAATCTAGGAATTTCAGAGGAATGTACTGGCTGACCAGGGAAAGGGCAGACCCAGGATCTTTCTCAGCACCCAAATCATCTCCACATCCCCAGCCAGGGGCACAATCCCAGTCACAGAAACAATCCACAATTCCCATGCTGGATACCCATTGTTAGGCTGCATCCAGCTCTTCCTGAGTGGGATGGGATCCTCCTCCAGTAAATGACAGAGTCTTTCAGGTTGGTTGAAAAGCAATTTGATGACTAAGAATGGCACAAGGGACCAGATTAAATCAAACAGCAAGAAATGCAGACAACTGGTAAGAAAACAAATGCATTAAAACCACTCAGCAGTAAGATATGAGGTGTGAGGTCCTACCCCAAATCCCTTCAGTGCTCAAAACACAGGTTTTAAACGGGATTTGTGTTCAGCTGCCAACAACATCAGAAGACACCTTTCAGAAGCAGAACTTCAGAAGTGAACGTGGCAAACAGATGGGCTGTTGGTCCTGCGGCTTCATTCCAGAGGATGCAGCTGGACTCCAGGGCAGTTATACCCATTTATGACTAGATTTATGAGAAATGCTAACAAAGCGGAGGAGGGTCAGAACATCCTAAAATTGTTTTTAAAAAAAAGGATCTTTTGAAGTTCTGAAGTTCTGAAATTAGTATCTTAAGAACCAACTGTAAACTTATCTCTAGGTCACCTTATGAGTATTTTTCTTCTTCATATAAAGATACATTAGAACATATTAGGACATTCTGCTTAATAATCCACCCTCTACATTTGGTTTGCCTGCTCATTTCTTCCCTCTCCTGTTCCCTTTCTGAGTAGTAACTTGGAAAATTGTCACTCAAGATCCTACTGATATGAAGCATTCTTATTCTGTGAGAAGCTTATTTTATTAGAAGTTGCCTGAGTGCAACCTCTTCCAGATGAGATTTTTATCTCTGCTCCCCAGCACACATCAGATCAAGCTCAGAAAGTGCAGAAGGAGGTTTGTATACCCCTGTTTAGGTAGGAAGGAGAATCCCTAGGGAAGAACATAAACAAAAGAAAGCAAGCAATATAAATAGTCCACATAGACCCTATATATCGTAATGTTATCTCTGGTGCAGTTATTTTGATTCTGATGATCTTAGACAAAATCTTACTGCAGCTTGCTAAAGTGTATCAGGAAATCAGCCACCAATTCCCCGACTTGGAATTTTGCCGTTTTTTAAAACGTAAGCTCAACATTTGAAAGGAGCAGATGATTACAGACATTTCCTCTCCAAGATCAGCTGCCAGTCTACTTATCCCATAAATCAATGATCTCCCAAAGCCCCTTCCAAGCTGGATTATCCTGTGATCCCACTCTGCCATACACAGGTACCAGTCCCTATCAGTCCCACCAAGGGCTGTCTGGAGTCATCCCTCTCCTCCCTCATCCAGCCTGCTCAGTCATCAGTGCCTGACCTCCCCAGTTCCTGCTCCCACTTTAGGAGTCCTGGGATGAAATTTTCAGGAGTTGAATGTTTGATGAACCAAAAAGTGCATTTTTTGCACTTTTTGAATGGGGAATGTCAGGAACACAAAGACATTTCCATTGTCTGTCTCTTACACAACATTTCTCATTCCTCACTGGGTTCCTAAAGTTTTCAGCCAGAGACTCAGGCACCAAATCTCTACCCCCAAAGTCCTCAAGTCTAAACAAATGTCCTCAAGGTGAGGGATTTCTGTCTCACATTGAACGACACCAAAAAAATTAATTCCCACTGGAGTTCTGTGTCTCAGCCATTCCTGAAATGTGGGCATTCCTTAAAGCATCTCTGGAGGCTCCTAGAAAGTCAAATTCCTGAAAAATCAAGCCCCAACTATAGTAAAAATACAAGTATCATCTATTGGCCACATTTCTCAACAGAAAATAAGATCTTATCTTCAAAACAAAGACCCAAACAATCTCCACTAATTCAAATTTTGCATTATCTGCAGCAGGAATTAACGATGAGCAATTCATAAGAAACTGCAATAACCATCCCTGGACTGTGATGGGTTTTATTGCACAGGTTTTTATCTGATATGTACTGAGGACTTATTTATGTGCATTATTTTAATTGTACTGGAAATTTAAATGCAAGTTTCATACATATCATAAAAATTTGCAACAAAATCAGTGCAATAATCAAATGTATCCATACCAGTGAAATTCCATACATAATAATTAAAAGATAAGTATGGAAGGATAAAGCAGTGCCCATCACACAATATATTACAAGCCAAATAATTCAATGGTTGCAAAGTAAAAATAAATTCAATAAAAATTACATAAACCTGAAGTTAAGGCAATGTACACCACTGTAATTTGAAGGTATAAATTTGACAGGAAGACATTAATGAAACCAGAGAAGCTTTAAAAGCTGAAAAAATTCAAAAGGAAGTACTGTACATCAAAGAACAAAAGGACTAAGACACAGGAATTAGTACCTGAAATATTCAAGCAACTTTAAATCTGCCTTAAGGGCTATCCTGCACTTATCTTCTCTCAAATCAATTAAGGTGAGGAGTTTTATTATTTACTCCTTATGTGTTCTGAAGGAACTAAAGATGCTGCACCTTTGCAGTTCCATGTGTAAACAACTTCACTCTCATTTGGATAACCTGACATTGGAAATTCTTTCCTTCATTACTGACAATGTTGTATACAAGCATGAACCAGGAAAACTGAAGAAAGTAAAGGAAAGAACTGTGATTCTGTGAACTGGTATTTGGTGTAGAGAGTTAAAAAAAAAATACAGCTTCTGACCTTGGGCGATGAGAATAACTCCAAAAAAATTTAAAGGCTTTATATTGAATATCAACTACATGGATAGGTCTTGAGAACAGCAAAGCCAGGACTCTGTCTGCACCTGGTTATCACACAGACACCTCCATGTGAGCTGGTCACTGGACCCTGCACTGGCCACTGGACCCTCCTGCAGCCAGTGGAAGAAAACAGCATTTTGGGTGCTATTTCCCTGATTTAAATGTCTTTTGAGGAACCAGACACACCAGTGCCCATTTTACCTGTGACAGCCTGACTCTGGGTATTGCTGCAGCACCACTCAGCCCCCTCCAATGCTCTGTCCCACCCTGTTCCTGCTGCAATGTAATGTTTGCCCCACTCTCTCCTACCTGCTGTGGAAAGAGAAGCAGTGGAATACCTAATTCCATGTCTCTGCTTGGGATATACATTCACGTAATCGATTATGGAAGAACTTGTGGGAACCAGGGCAGAACGTTACCTAAATGTCCAGTAAATGTCATTCCTACACTAAAGATAAATGGACACAATCAGCCAAAGGAGTCCAGTCTATCCCAGGACTCAGACAAAATCAGATAAAATATTCTCTAGATAGAACAAACAACCTGAGTAAATATAGCCTTGTGTTTAACTCTCATAACTGATAGGTTTAACACCACAAATTTGGCAAATTCAGACACGTACATCCCTTTCCAAAACAGCAGCAACGAGAAGCTCCTGAACCCTGTGTAACATAACTACCTTCACCAGGAATAATTATCCCCTTTTATTACACGACTTTGAACGATCCCTCAGAGCAGCATCCACACACAACCCTCTGAGTAAAGATCCTCTGGCTTCCTTTTTCATTTCGGAGAGGGAAATTACAGCAGCAGCACGAGAAGCCTCCACCAAGCCTCATTTGCATGCAGAGGCTGCCAGTTGGGTGAAGTTTCTCCCCATTTAGGCGATGCTGTCTCCCAGCAACCCGGGCTGTTGCCAGGAGAAGCCCCGGGAGCGCTTCCTCCGCACCCCCCGGCTGTGAGCCGCATGCTAAGCACAGCTCCAGGAACTTCAGGGACTCCAACAACAGAATCTTTTTTACTTTTTTTTTTGCATTTTTGGGGGGGCTTAGTGATGAATGATGTCATCAGTTCTCTTGGGATGTAGTGAGAGGTGATAAGTAAGTGCAGGGTTATTCCATCAGGGTTATTCCACCTCAGGAGCAGCATTTGGCAGCTCAATGTGCAGCTCTGTAAATATATTTCCTGTATGCTTTCCATCTCCCCAGCATCCTCTGTGCCTCTTAACTTCCTTTAGGTTGTTGTTTTCCAGCTGCCAAGAGCAAAAAAAGCACATGCAAACAACAAAAAAACTCTCTTTAGATTGACTTAATCTTTGCTTCTCTTTGCAGCACCTTCCAAAATGTAAAATGCAGTGGGGGGTTAAAAGTAATTCCTGTCTTTCCAACGAGAGCACACTATTTACAGCTGTGCAGTTGGCTTGAAAATGAGGTGGTGTGTAAATATAATTACTTGACAAAATGCACAAAAAAAAAAAAAAGATAACTAGAAAAACCCATGACAGGCAAGATTTCCAAGGAAACTCATCCTGGACATACCTGTAAGAAGTTGTAATCACAAATTTGAGAAGTTTTTTCAGATAATAAACAACCACTGGGGTGAGGTGTTTGCTGTGCACTCTGCTTTCAATCTTGGCATACACAACAAAACTGTAATGAAATTTAATAATTTATGGAAATTGATGGCTTGAGTGTGTTTGAGGCAAAGATCATCTTGTAGAATGAAGAAATAAGTAATTAACTCTTCTGAGTTAGAAAGGTAAACTGCAATTTGGAAAGTGCTAAACCATATATGACAATTGTTACTCAACACACTCCACTTAAATGCAGTGGAAGTCAAGTCTCACTTTTTTTGGCCCATGTTTCATATAAACTCAATAAAAATGGACAATTAATTAATTCATTATGTCGAATCCTGATTCAGGTTAAAAAAGTGGTGGAAAATTTGAAGAAACAAATCCTCCTAAACCTTAAGACAAACTTTATTTTCTTTGAGGTTTTGTCCAAAGGTATAATCTCACTCAAGAATTTTTATTTTAGACCTAAAATACAGCAATACTAAATTCATGTCTGAAAAAATTTTGTATTTGCCCATGATTACAAATTCTTTTAACCAGTAAAGGAAATAAACATGAATATTTGTGATTTTATTCCTTATTTTGAGGACATAGTTTAATGGTGAGTATGGTGGTGAGACAAATGGAAGTACCAGACCACAGGCCACTGGTTTGACCACAATCATTTTTGCTCAGTGTCTTAAGAATGGTAAAAAAAGATTAACAGGGAGAGCACGTGGATCCTCTGTCAAACGACATTTTTAATCAGTGTTTTCTTTAAAGAGCGTGATCTGATTCAAGCAAGAATTAACTCATGGCAGTGCTGTGCTTTTTTTTTTTACACAGAAGGTCAGACTAAAATTCACCATGACCTCCTTCACATTTGTAATTACTGCTCTATTAATCTTTAGATATAAAACTAAGAGGCTTAATGGGTTTAAACAATCCTAAGGCTCTCTACCCATGAGCTGGACTTTCTCTGCCTCAAAAAAATCAAGCCACTATAGATGTGTAAGAAGATATTCTCTGACACTGCTCATTGGGAACAGTAGGAAAAACATTCTTTTAATTTATTACACATTGCTACCTCAGGATATCTACCAGAAAAAAGAAGTGTATATATATATATGTATCTATATATATATATGTGTTACTCAACTTCTACATTCATATGGCTCCTTCACTACTGCTCCTACCACTGTCATAAAATAAAATAGTTCATTAAATAGTGTCAGCAATATATCCTCAGATACTCAGAAAACACAGCCATGTTTCAGCAGCAACCAAACTAAAATTAATTCTGAAAAGTAGAGTTATACTAGGAAGGTAGAAGCAATAAATAAATAATGTGTGTTTTTACTATAAAGCACAACATCATATTGCACCATTATACAAGAATATGAAAGAAGCAATTTTAAAAAATGAATGCAGATGCTCTACTGCAAGGAAAGAAAACAGCACAACAAACTCTAAAACCCAGATTATGAAATTTGTACAAGATCTGATAAACTCAACTTGCTTATAAAAAGAGTAACTGAAGTTTACTAATGTTTGTATTCTCTTCAGCTAATGCAGAGTGGTTTATCCAGGTTTAACTGCACGATTTTCTTGGATCCTCAGTGAGCACTAACACCTCTGGAACTTCAACCTCCCTCCAGACTGAACTCAGTGAGAAGAGCCTGGCGCTCCTCCACAGGGATCTCAGCAGTGGCAGCAGCCTCACTTTTGGGAGCTCTGCTCTGGCAGACCCGGGTGCTGCAGCACAAGGGAAGAAGCTCCAAGGATGTTTTAATCCATCAGGATGAGGAGCAGATCAGTGGGATCCCCAAGAGACAAGAAGCTAAATGCTCTGCACCTCTTCACTTTGGAAAGTTAGGGGCTGTCAACACCACTGAAGGTGAAGAGGATGGACACTGCAGGTCCAGAAAGCTCTGGCAGAAGTTTTCCCCAAGTGCCTGCACACTAAGGCAGAGCTTGGCTCACTTGGATGTCCAAGGGTGGTCACAGACCTCTGATGTGCCAAGAATGAGAGACCTGGCACAGCACACCCAACTGGAGCAGGGATCAGAGCAGGTTATGCAGGACGTAGGAATAATCCTTCCCAGCAGAGAAAAACAGGATGGGGAGCTGCACTCTCCTTGAGAAACGTAATTCCTTGAGAGCACAGGGCTCCAGAGTCAAACAGTCCTGTCAGTAACCACAAGACAGCAGAGGTGGAGATCCAAAGGAAGGCTGGAAAGGTGAACAGGTTTAGCATTTTCAGCTTTCAGAACTCAGACTCTGGCTTATACAGGGAATGATCATGGAACCACAGAATCTCCTGCTCTTGCAGAGACCCAGAAGGATTGTTGAGTCCAACTCCTGACCCTGCCCAGGACACCTCAACAATCCCACCCTGGGCCTGAGAGCGTTGTCCAAACAGTCCTGGAGCTCAGGCAGCCTTGGGAATGTGACCATTTCCTGGAGAGCTCTTCCAGTACCCAACCACCCTCCGGGGGAAGAACCTTTCCCGGATACCAACCTAACCCTCCCCTGACACAGCTCCAGCCATTCCCTTGGGCCCTGTCCCTGGTCACACAGAGCAGAGATCAGAGCTGCCCCTCTGCTGTCCCTTCGGAGGAGCTGCAGCCCCTGAGAAGCCCATGGGAGGCTGCCAGAGAGAGAAAAAGTCCCTTCAGGCTGGCCTGAATTCTGACAAAAACTTCCTAAGAGAGTTAAGGAACAAAAAATCATGTAGAAAAAATGGGAACTTCATCAGAAACACAGGGCTGTTTCATGGACTGAAATGCAGAGACCAAGAACAAGCTACAAAGGAGGCACAGAAAAGCACCACCTCAGCATTTAGGCACCAAATCAGCGAGGCCAAAGCTGGAGTTCAACCTGGCTGGAGATATAAATGGCAGTAAGAAATGATTCCACAAAAATTACAGGAGTAAAAAGAAGCTCAAAAAGAATCAAAGTGCTTTGATGAATACAGGAGACAGCGTAGAAATGTGTACAGAAAAGGCTGAAGTACTCAAAACCTCTTTTGCACAAGTCTCCACAAACAACTGCTCCAAACCCTCTCCAGGCTGGTACAGTCAGAAAGAAAAGCAGCAGAGAACCTGAAGAAAAATGGGTTATGGCTATTTAAAGAACATAAATGTGTTTAAATCCAAGTTTTAAATCCAATTTATGGAGTTTTTCCAGAGCTTGGAGGCAGGTTTGCTGGTGTGGCCATCAGAACACTGTGACAGATCAGAAACAATGAAAGACCACAGTGATTGGGGATCTCTGATGATGAGATTTGGGCTACAGTAACAGCCGTTTTTAAGAAAGGAAAAAAAAGAATTGAGGGGGGTATAGGATGCTCAGCTTCAGCTCAGTCCCAGGAGAGATCATGGAGTACGTTCTCTTGGAAATTATTTCCAAACAGAGGGAACAAGAATGTAATCAGGAATAACCAACACATTCAGCAAAGGCAAATCATGCTTGTCCAGCTGAGCTGCCTTTTCAGGCTGAAATGATGGCTCTGCAGAGGAAGGCAGAGCAGTGGCTGTAGCACATGTTGACTTCAGCAGGGTTCTGACACCCTCTCTGCCAGCATTTGTATGTGGAAGCTGACAAAGTCCTGGCTGGAGGAACAGCCTGCACATCAAAAATGGGCAGGAGGAGCAACCTCCAAAGGCAGGGATCGATACCTTCATGTCTGGTGTGCAGCAGGTGACCCCAGGGGCTGCTGCTGGGGCCAGAATCATTCAATAGCTGAAACAGCAACATGAGTGATGTGACAGAAAACACGCTCAGCAAATCTGAGGGCAGCGTTAAACACACAGCGAGAGCAGACACAGCAAACAGCAGAGGTTTATCCCAGCAGACCTGGAAAAATTCCAGGGGTACACCAACAGAAACCTCAGGGAGATCAACACGAAGAGCAAGATGATCTCAGAGCTGCTGGGAAGGAGCTGTGGTCCTGCTGGGTGCCAGGTTAAATGTGCTCGCAGTGCAGAGAAAGCAAACTGTGACTCTGGACAGCAGAGAAAGGAAAAATCCCTCTCATCTGGGCTGTACTGGTAAGAGTTCACCTGGAATACCAGGTCCAGTTCTGGTTCCCAATTCACAAGAATTATTAACATGGCAAGGGTCTGCAAGGTCAATCAGCCTTGAGTTGATCATCAGCCTAACATTTTAACTGCCATTCTTTTCTGAGCAGTTTACATCCTATTTGAACACTGCCAGTTCGCTGTAGGGCCATGCTGTTATTAAATACATAATCCCACATTTAGCCATAGAAAAACATTTTAAAAATTCTATTTGGCCTTATGAGGATGCTTTTTGCACAGCAGCACAGAGTTCTTCTGCCTGTGCAGTTACTCAGCATAAAATGAGCTTGCTGTGTCTTCTGTCCACTTTTTTCTCAACAAACAGGAAGGTACCACTTTGATCCAGGGAATGTGCTACCCTTGGTATCATCTCTGGAGTTCACTGCTGTACTGGCACAAACCCTACCTCTGCACCCCTCCTTTGACTCCATTTTCTCCACATTAGATACAATATTCTCCCTGCTACCTTTAATTTCACCACTATTTTCAGCTATTAACCAAGTATCTAGACAATGCAAAATTTTATTATCTTCTTGACCACTGGGTTTATGCCATTACCCATTTATAATCCTTCCACCAGCACTTATGTACTTAATGTGTTTAAATTATGCCCTAAGTTTGCACACTTTGTTAGGGTCCATAAGAGCCTGGAGCAAAGATACATATAAATAACACCTTGTTCAAAAAATACCTCTATGTGACCTATCAAATGCATGTGTTAGAGCACCTCAGTGCCACTAAAATTCCTACTGAACAGCACTGACAGTCATCTTGGAACACCTTCAGTTCCTAGGAGGGCTGTCAGAAAGGAAATTCCTTAATTCTCAGTTACTACTTTGCTTACGTGACAGCATGCATCTACTCAAAGGAGGAAAACAACAGGTAAAATTATTAAGAACTTAAAAGTGCTTTGCAAAGAGAATCACAGAACAGTTTGGGTTGGAAGGGACCTTAAAGCCCATCTCATCCCACCCCCTGCCATGGGCAAGGACACCTTCCACTTTCCCAGGGTGATCCAAGCCCTGTCCAACCTGGCCTTGGACACTTCCAGGGATCCAGGGGCAGCCACAGCTTCTCTGGGCACCCTGTGCCAGGGCCTCCCCACCCTCACAAGGAAGAAATTTCTTCCTAGAACACCCGCAGAAGATACACAGCATGTCATGATTTTATTGTTAAGTATTATTATTTATAAAACACAGTAAGGGTTAGGGAAATCTGTTTAAAACCCTATTGCTGCCTTCAGTAAGAATTAAGGAGAAAATTCATATATAGCCAAGAAAAATCATAGAAAATAATCACAGCATGATTTGGGTGGAAAGAAATCTTAACCTCATCCAATTCCACCCTCTGCTATGAGCAGGGACACCTTCTACTATCCCTAGCTGCCCCAAACCCTGTCCAACCTGGCCTTGAATACTTCCAGCGACGGGGCAGCCACAGNCAACCGGGCCTTGAATACTTCCAGCGACGGGGCAGCCACAGCTCCTCTGGGCAAACACAGGGCTGCGCTTGCTGGCTGCTCGAACAACCCGTCAATCCCTATTCTTACGGCGCTCAAGAAACATCACTGCGCGAGTGAACCACGACACAAACACCCTCNCAGCCCTTACCTGGCACCGCCATGCGCTGGGTCCTGCCGGGCAGCGCTTCGCCCGCCTGCGGCAGGCGGGAGGCCCATTCGCCCATGCTGAAGGCGGAGCCGTGGAGGGCGCGGAGGAAGAGCAGGAGGTGCAGGCGGTGGCGCGGCGACATCGCCCGCTGGGGGGGTGAGGGAGCCCCGGGGAGGGAGGGGCCGGGACAGCGCCCCCTGCCGAGCGGCGGCGGGAAGGCAACTCACACCCCTCACTGCCTCGGGGGTCCCTCAAGGGCCCTCCCCAGTGTCCTCCGTGACCCTTTATCGCAAAATACCCCTTTCTATGGGCTCTGCCACTGGGCCGTGTTCCTGGCAAGCACCTCTGCGAAATGCTGCTTGCTCTGAGTCTGCCCACAGCGTTGTGCCCAATGTTTTGGGACCCTCATGGAGTCCATGTCGCTTCCACCTCGTGTCCTCATCCGTGTCACATCCACCCTCTGGCTTGTCCACGCTCCCGGTTTTAGACGGGATTTTGCAGACGCTTTTAGGAAAACATGACACATACCTTTCGTGCAGTAATATGGTTTATTTGTACAATAATCACAGGATGGTTTGGGTTGGGACATTTAAACTTACCTTGTTCCAACTCCCAATAATATATATATTTATTTTTTTCCCATGGTTTTTCTGGTTGTTAATTTACACAGCACTCGCCTTTGTTACGTTTAGCCAATGTACTGTATCATCCTAATTTTGCGGAGTATTTTTTCAGTGAAAATGTTCCAAGTAACATAAATCTCCAGGGAGAATTTTCTGCACCTATATTTGCAATAAAAATGAATAAAATGTGATCAGAGTGTGAGTGCTTGTGGAAAATACCCACTGTGTTTTGGGGTGTAATACAGCACATGTTTGTACAGTCACAGAATGGTTTGGGTTGAAAGGGACCTTAAAGTTTATCTCATTCCATGCCCCTGCCATGGGCAGGGACACCTTCCACTGGACTATACAAGGGACAGGAGATTAATCGATTTCAAAATTCATCTGGAGGGTTTTGAAAAAGTAGAGTTGTTGGCTGAATAGAGAGAAAATGATAAAAAAACAGACTAATGCCTAATCTGAGAAGAAGGTCAGATAATTCTCTCAAAAAATTGTCTATGACAGATGCAGTTCCATTGAATTCATAATCAAGTTGGGTTTTACATGGATACAATACTGCTGAGGCTTAGAATTTAATTCATATTTATAAAGGTGTTGGATATTTACAGCAATATTGAGAATTCCCAGGTGCTCTTGAAACAATTTAGAAGACCAGGAAAATCATGTTTTAGGAGTCAGGCTTTCTTCAAAATTAAAAATTCAGACAGGAACAGGAGAAACAAAGTATCCCACCTCAGCTTTCAGGTTCCCTGTTCTGTGTTTGAAAGGTGAACAATGTCCTCTTTGAGCACAGTCCCAAGATTGCAGTCAATTTTTCAAGTTTTTTTACATGAACAAAATTTCTAACTAATGGTAACTAAAATTACTGAGGTCAGGACTGGAGAGGATCTCAACTGACCTCAAAAAAAGTCTTGTAATAACAGTAAGAAAATCCATTGAATAATGAGTGAATATAGAGATGCTTGTGATAAATAACTGTGATGTTTTGAGAGTACAAGTTAGTAAGAACCAGAAATACTCAATAACAAAGTGTAAGTTTAATTTAAAACTCCTTCACCTAATTAGTTGTTCTCTCATTATGGTCACGCTGTCATTTCCCAGCTCTTTCTTTGTAAGAAACCACTAAAGATGACGACGTCCACTGGTTTTACACTGCCCATCTCTTCACTTCCACTACACCTATCTGCCAACAGTGTGATCCTAAAAAATGCACTGCTCAGTGTCACGATGGATGGCAATGGAATTTTCCCCTCAGAATTAATGTAAGCTAGAATTTTTTCTGCCTCTTTGCAACCGGTTTTGTTTTCATTTCATCTTCCCTGCGTGAACCGAGGGCAGTCAGAGGTGAGGGGCAGAAAAACAGGTTCATGTTTGGCTGCTCAGCCTCGCAGGTGAAGGGGCTGAGATCTTCCAGAGCCCTGATGGGCTCTGAAATTCCAGCTGCAGAAAAGCCAGCCTTGCCTCCACTCCAGTGATCCTGGCCATCCTCCATGCTGAACGTGCTGTCCTTGGGTGTTTATACTCTGTGTATCCCTTGAATCATGGGTGCCCTTTCCAGTGCATTAATTCCTCCAGGAAAAAATTGCTTCGTCACCCATCACCGAGTCGAGCTGCGTCGTTCGTGAGGCTGGAAACAGCAGAGGATTGGGATCCAGAGCAGTGACAGCGGGGCTGCTGATGCTGGAAAATTACAGCTCTCTTCCTGGGGGCAGGAATCAGCCTGGCGTTCCCTGTTTGCGTGGCACTTCACGCACCCTGTCCCTGCCTCGTCACTGAATCCCAAGTATTAAATGGTAATAAGCCACCATGCTGCTTAACAAATAAAAACTGATTTTCACAAGGGTTTAGGGCTTGTTGGCTCCATGGAAACAGAAGACTGTTTAAATTAGATAAATCCTGCTTATATTTCAGGAAAATGTGGGCTATCCCCTCCTCTTGTTCCAGAGGGTGAGGTCTGGGTGAGAGACTCTGAAAATTGCACTCTAACTTTATTTAAAGTTTTCTTTTTTTTTTTTTACCTCTCCAAACAAACAGTAGAACATGATTATTTTTTTATTTATGGTGTATTATGCTTCACACTTAAACATAGACTTTCTATGTACTAACACACTGAATTAAGAAATATATCAGGATAAAAACCTGGATTATGGCACCTACACAGCGCTTGCATTCCCATGTAATTATCACAGTATTCCCAGCACAGCAATTTTATAGCAGATGCTAAAAATTTTCCATGAAGATGGAAAAAGAGAGGAGAGAGAGAGCAGGAAGAAAAGGGACGTGGGCTTACCTCTCTCCTTTCAGCCAGGGCTTTGCACAAATTCCTACTCATCCAGTCCTAGGAACTTGCTCAGAATATACACAATTTTTTTCCAGGACCTGACATTTCCTATATATAATCCATCAGAGTTAAATTTCCTAGTTTTTGTGGTTTGGGATAGATGCGTTTTTCCCGTGTAACAAAATCTGCCGTATCTCGAAACTGATAAAGCCATGTGTGGCCATCTCCGTGGAAATACAGGGATTGGGAAGGCAGGTTTGTGCTGCAGTGTGCGTCTCCTGGAAAAGCAATCTCTTTTTTATCTGAAAACATGCAGTGAAAGAAGATCCTCCACAGGCTTTAGTGGATTATTCGGTGCTTGATTACTGTTAAAAATATGCAGCTTATTTTTAGGTTGGCTTCAGCTCCCACCCGTCACAGCTTAGCTTATCTTCCCTGGAATGAAGAGATTGCTTTTATCCAGGTTTTGTTATCCAGACTTAGTGCTGCAGGCTGTGGTCATCCCTCAAGACAAGATAAACAGGACTCTGGGAGTTCATCACAGTCAAGCATGTTTTCTAATTCTCTTAAGTCATTGCACGTCTCTGAACGCTCTCCAGGTTTTCAAGTGACGTATTTCCTGATTTTTTTCTCCCGCTTTGATGAAGATGTGAGTAAGGAATTCAGCATTCTGGTGGTGCTCAGACCAAGCAAGCACCGGTGTAATCTGGTTTCTTGATTCCTGGTTGGGTGTGCATTAATCTGTCCAAGAGCTGTGTTAGACCTTCCAGCCTCACAGATAACATTGCTGTGACTTCCCGAGGGCTCCCAAAGGAATTGATGACCAAAGTATAGAAATATAAAGGTTTATTGGTTTGGCATGGCCTGGTTTTGGGTAGCAGGGGGACCACAAAGATGGCTCCTGTGACAAGCTGCTGGAAGCTTCCCACCATATCCGACCAAGCCAATGGCTGATGGCTCTGAAGATGGACATGCTGCTGGCCAGAACTGGGCCAGTGAGAGAGGCTGGTAATGCCTCTGTGATGACATATTTAAGAAGAAAATCAAAACAAAGTTGGGGGTTTTTGCTTCTAGTCAGAGAAGAGGAGGGGGTGAGACTATCTGAGGGAATACAACATCGCGAAACCAGGGTCAGTGGAGAAGGAGGGGGAGAAGGTGCTCCAGGTGCCGGAGCTAAGATTCCTCTGCAGGTCATGGTGAAGACCATGGTGAAGCAGGTTGTCCCCCTGCAGCCCATGAGTCCACGGGGGATGCAGAGATCCACCCACAGCCCATGGGAGAGGTGCCCACACCGGAGTGGGTGGATGCCTGGAGGAGGCTGTGATCNAGGGGGGGGAGAAGGTGTTTTAAGGGCTTATTTTACTTCTCATTACCTGTTAGTAATAATTCTAGTAATAATTTAGTAATTTACCTGTTAGTAATAATTTTATTACTGATTCTGTTAGTAATAAATTTTACTTATCAA
>VYXC01009308.1:167710-182463 GCA_013397175.1 Platysteira castanea
CTCGTGGGTGCCTGGCGTTGGGCCAGTGTCAAACCACGACAAAAGATGATTATGGCAGATACATAGAAAATCGAGTTCAGTGCCTAGACCTTGTCACCATTTAAATCACTAATCTAGACTAGTTCCAATTCCTTGTCTTTGTCACTATTGCTCCTGCAGCTTCTCCTCAGCTGCTGACAGAAATCATTTTCCCAGTTCTTCTCCATAACTGATAAAACTGTCAAACAGTGAATCACAGAACCACAGAATATCCTGAGGTGGAAGGGATTCAACCAGGATCATCAAGTCCAACTCCAGGCTCTGCATAGACACCCCAACAATCCCATCCTGTGTTTGAGAGGGTTGTTCAAACGCTCCTGGAGCTCTGGCAGCCTTGGGGATCTGCCTATTCTCTGGGGAGCTGTTCCAGTGCCTGAATGCTCTTGGAGGGGAAAGCCTAAAGCCCCAAGGGGGGAGGATGGTGCCCAAGGTGTGCTCAGGGCTGCTTTGGGCAGGGGCGATGTCCATGAGTCCGGCATGGCTCCATCTGTCCTGGCTCCCACACCAAAGAGCTGCTTCCCCTGAGGAAGGTCCCAGTGGATTCCCCCTCCAGGAGTGCCTGCACTGCTGGCAGTCCCTCAGGCCTGGGGATGCCTTAGTGCCCTTTGGGGCTTGGTGGCTCTGCTTTGGGCCTCAGGGATGCTTTTGCACCTCTTGGGTGCCATTTCCTGGGGCTGCCTGCACTCCCTCCCCATTCCATGCAGACACAGGTGATGGATGAAATTCTTTTAATGGAAAGGCAGAACGGTGAACAACATCTTCTACATCTACATCTTCATCTACATCTACATCTTCATCTACATCTTCATCTACATCTTCATCTACATCTACATCTACATCTACATCTACATCTTCATCTACATCTTCATCTACATCTTCATCTACATCTACATCTACATCTACATCTACATCTNAGGGCACACGGGACACGTGGCCCCCAGGGCCTGGCAGAGGAGCTCGCAAAGGTCTGCCCAGGGCAGATGTGGTCCAGGCAAGGCCAGGGGTGCTGGCCATGCCCTGCCGAGCCCACGGGCCACAGCTGGCAGGGGCACAGGGGTGCCAGGGGGCTTGGCTGGTCCTGCGGGAGGTCCCAGCTCAGACGGGGGGGGTCGGACACTGAGGGCACTGAGGAGCAGGAGGAAGGAGAGGGACAGGGCAGGAAGGGCTGGGAGTGTCCCCACAGTGTGTTCCTGGGCTGCTGGGCTCAGGGTTAGGCCCTACCTGTGCTGCAGGAGGGCTTGGGGAGACGAAGGGCTGCAGGAGCTGGGCCATGGGGGAGCTCCAGCTGCCACAGCGGTGCCACAGAGCTGACAGGGCCATGGTCACTCAGGCTCGCTGGCCGGTCAGCTGTGCTGACTGCATGCAGCTCTGGACGCTGCTCTTGGAACGTCTCCAGGGCTGGAATGTTGGGGCTCCCACTGTTCTGTCACAGAACCAGGAATGCTGGGGCTCCCCTTGTCCTGCCCCACCCACAACAGCTCTGCCAGCTCTTGGTGGGTAGAGAAAGGGTGAACCACAGAGCTGGAATTACAGAATATCCTGAGATGAAGGGGGCCCACCAGGATCATCCAGTCCAGCTCCAGACCCTGCACAGACACCCCAACAATCCTATCCTGTGCATCCCTGAGAGCATTGTCCAAATGCCCCTGGAGCTCTGGCAGCCTTGAGGCTGTGATTATTCCCTGGTGAGCTGTTCAGTGCCGCACCACCCTCTGGGGGAAGAACCTTTTCCTAATATCCAACCTAATGCTCCTCTGGCACAGCTCCAGCTGTTTGCCTCAGTTTCTCATGGAGCTGAGGATTGATGCTGATATTCTATCACTATAAACACACCAAGCTCATGATGAGTGCCTCATTGCAATCGCATTTTGTGACTGGTCAGATAATGAGATCTTTGAAAAAGCATGGATTTTTATCAGGACACACAAGTCGGTTTCCCAGTTTTAGCAAAAAAGCCATGAAGTGGTTCTAAGGATTTTCAGTCAAGGGAACCAGAGACTTTAGGTGCCACAGTTCTTTTTGGAAACATGAATTCCTGTATCAACAGCTGTATCTGTTACCCCAGAAGGACAGCAGAGGTGATAATGCAGCAAAGGATCGACGTGAGATGGTTTCTAGAGAGAGGAGGGAAGATTAATCAGTCATTCATCCGCCTTCCATTTGGGATCTAGATGAGCATTGAGACAGAGATTAAGCTACATAAATTATCCTAAAAATGGAACTGACGTAGAAGAGCCATCAGCACTGTACCTCAGGATAATGCAGTGATTTGGGGTTTACAGAGGGATGTCAAAAACAATGGGCAATTTAATGGAACACAGTCTACCACATGTGCCAGGCAGAAGATGTAAACACAGGACACAAACAGTCTCTTCCCACAGGTTCTTTATTTTCCCATGGCACTGTAGCAGTGATGAGGGAAGGAAATGCTAATGCAGTGCAAGCTTTCTGCAGGAAAACCTCTGGTTCTCTCTTTCCATCACTGGAGTTCAAGGCACACTTTTATCACCACACAATCCCAGACTGTGGCTGCCCCACTCCTGGAAGTGTCCAAGGCCAGGTTGGATGTGCTTTGGAGCAACCTGGTCTGGTGGAAGGAGTCCACCAGAGTTCCAGGGGTGGAATGGGGTGAGCTTTAAGGCCCTTTCCAACCCAAGCCATTCCATGATTCTGTGACAGGCACCTGCATTTTGGTGGCCCATCTGCCCGAGATCAGAATTCACACTTTGCAGCCGGGTATCCCCAGCTTTAGCAGAGGTCTCCTTCAAGAGCATGGCTTCTCACAGCTCCATGAATTTCCTAGTTTTAAATTCCCAGCAGCTGAGGCTCAGCCCTGCAGTTTTTAAATCAAGATTTCCCACTGTGGTACAAAATACTCCGTAGGTCAGGTTCATGAGAAGACAAATTCCTGGGCACATCAAGTGGTTGGTGCCATGCACATCAGGTTAGATGGTCATTGGCAGCATCCTTGCCTAAAATCTGACATTTTAATACAGATTTCACTAGCTTGTGTCATCATGACACAGCGCTTTTTTGGTGAAACTGTAATTTTAGTCAGAAATTTCTCAATAAATATTTTCTGTTCAGTTCACTTTGGAGTTTCTGTGTTTTTATCACTGTGAACTCTGTTTTTGCAGGACTGACTTTATGAACATTTTTTCCTTTATTTAACTAGGAAAAAATGAAGAATTTTAAAGCAAATTTTAACCGCATAAAAATATTTCTTATATTGCACATTGACTAACAATTCCAAAATAAATTGACTTTTTTAGCACAATATCTTTCACATTCCCCATCCTAAGTTGTATTTTACATTCCCCATTCCAGATTTTCCATATTGATCTCACAGTCCTCAAGATTTCACCCCTCCCTTACTAAAACCCTTTTTTCTTTCCAAACCCCAAATTCCTGTTTGCTCAAATATTTGTTTTTAATCATTGAAAGTCCAAAGTCCATTCACAAGCAAGTGCCTGAAGTATATTAATGACTTTTATTTATTTAAATTACCATTAGTGAAGAAACAAGCATGATATTAAATTATCATTAGTGGAGAGATAAGCATGAAAACAGATAAACTGTTAATTTTGGGGTAACATTTCACCAAGGCAATTTCTTGGCTGGAGGTACTGGGGGGACTGAGCTGGAAGATACAAGGGGATGGGGAATAACTGGATTTCCTTTGTATGTCCCATAGTAAAGATTTATATTTTAAAAAAAGCTAATGGAATCAGTTATATTTTTTGTGGAAAATTAGGGAACATACTCATGCTCTGGTGGTGGTTCTAACTGCATTGCCTTGGCCTCATCAGTGGGTGCTGGTTTGTGTTCAGTGGCACTGATGACTTTATAAAAACAAATGACAGAGTTGTTTACGCTGCCCTGCTAAAGAAAATAATCTGATTTAATGGTGCTGGTTTCCCAGTTAAAAAAAAAAAAATAGAAAAAGAAAAAAAAAAAACCCAACAACTCTTGTACTATGTGCTGTAATAAGCTTTTTATAAATGTGCTCATGTGGTGCCGAGCGGAGCCCGCTGTGCCGACACCATAAAAGCGAGAGGGAGCTTCATCAGCTCTAAGTGCCATCGTCTATTCCCTGCAGCAGCGTTCCCCGGGATTAATAAAGTTTGTAAGAAATACACAGGCAAAAGATTAAAAATACATGCATGATACTACCCGCGGTAATAAAGGTGATGTTGTTTGGGCTGCTTGTTTATTGGCTTGCCCGAGATGAGATGTTTTAAGGTGAATATGATTGAGGAGATGAGCTTTCCCTCAAGGCCCTGCTTTTCCCTGCCCAGCAGCTTCCCAGGGATGCTGGTCCAGGGCTGCTTCCCTGAGCCCTCTCGTGGGCTCCTTCCTCCACTGCAACAGCACATCCTACGAACGAGGCATTTACTGCTCCCCAAGAAGATGATCTTTGTGGAATGAGAGCTGTCTCCTCATCTCCCTGCGTAAGGAAAATGTAAAAATAAGGCAAAATTAGTATTTCAATAAAGGCATAGAAATTTTTAGAGTTTTGACCACAAATATCTTGTTTTTGTTGTAGCATCCAGCAATAACAGTAATTATGGAATCGTAACACAGAAAGCTCTTCTGGGAATAGACTTGCAGCACAGCCTGTCACTGCTTGGCAAAATGCACTCAGGTGCTGATGGAAATGTAAAGGTTGTGTATTTGAGGTGGTTTAAATGAAAAAAAATCATAACAAAGTGGATTAAGAGACACCTGAAATGCTTCCTGGCTTTAAACAAAAATATCAGGACATTTCCTGACAGCATCTGGATCCTTGAGGGAAATTAAATGCCAGGTAATATTCTGTTTGGAAGAAAATAAACTAACAGCATATGTAAATATATATCTGACTGCCCGTTAGATTATCTTTAATCATCCGTGGGATGTTGAGACTTTTGATCCCATTCTTTATTGGAATTGCTACGCTGGATGTTGCTGTGCAGTGCTAACAGGAAGGCACAGGTCCAGATCTTTGAGTCACAGTATGGTTTTGTTGGGCAGGGACCTTAAAGCTCATCCAGTCCCGCCCCCTGCCATGGGCAGGGACACCTTCCACTATCCCAGGTTGCTCCAAGCCCTGTCCAATGTGGCCTTGGACACTTCCAAGAATAAAAGATCCTTAGGTATTGAAGTTCTCTTGGTATGTAGATGTTTTTTTTCCCCAGGGAAATCAGTGGGACTTTGTCACCTCTTATGACCCCCAGGAAATTACATTCCAAATGAGACAGAACATCCCAGGGTCCTCTGAGCAACCCGGTCTAGTGGAAGGTCCCTGCCCGTGGCAGCAGATTGGACTGGATGACCTTTAAAAAGCTCCTACCAACCCAAACTATTCTATGATTCCGTGAAGGCCATAACGAGCCTAGTGCAGATGATGTTTATTGAATTTATTTTTCCGTGGTGATGGGGTAGAATTATGAGGCTGGTTTGGAAACAGGGACATGAAGAGGATTAAAGTACAGACCATCCACAGAAGAGTGTTCTGACAGTTGTGCAGTGTAAGGCACCAAAATGAGCCTGAGAGGGCTGGCAGGTGACACAGAGGAGTGGACTATTATCAAACCAGATTAGAGAGAGGAGTAGGACAGAGGAGAGTGGGATATGGAGAGCTGCAAAACTGGGCATAACTTTTAGGGTTGCCAACAGCAATATTTTTCCTAGACAAAGGGCAGAGCATAATTTACAACCCATGACCCCAGATTAAGCAAAGGTTGTGACTCTCAGCAGCAATGTGCTTGGATAACCAAGTGTCCTGCAGCTGCTGTGAATAAAAATTCAACATTTGTCATATCTCAGTAATTGCAGTCCCTTGGTACCTTCTATTCTGAGTGTGGGAGGTTATAAATATTGTTGATGACTCAGCATTTGCTTTAGACTTTTTGGGCTTTACCAGTCGTGTTTGCACTCCTTATTCCTGTTGTCACTGTTTGTCAGTGTGAACCTTCACCCAAGTGGAGGAGATTTACAATAAAGTCTGGAGGGCTTTTGTCTTTAGTTCAGTTTACACCAATTTGGACCTTCCCTTCATAAAGATTTTTTAAATTGCTTTTACTTTTCATTGAAAGATGCAAAAGAAGGACGAGATGATGCCGTTTTTACCTCTCTTTGGGAAGGGCATGTTCCTTCAAATATTTTCCAGGATGGCTGGAAGGATACAAAAATCCTGATTTGGGGATGAGCAGTTCTGGCACAAATACCAAGAGACGACACTTCCATCCTTAAAATAAGCCCCCCGACATAAGTGATAATTTAATATACATCATGCCATCTGCTTGCAGAACTGTGCAAGCTGCTCCCAAAGAAGTCAATGGGAAATGCATTTTTCCCGTTATTTTAAACATTCTGGGCTCAATCTTGATGTCACAAAGGCAGGCAATAGTCACCTTTCCCCAAAGACAAATACAGCTTGTCACTAGAGAGAATAACCACTGCTGCACACTCATCATTTCTCCTCCTCCTCCACCTCTTCCTCCTCCTCCTCCTCCTGCCTCTGCCCTTCCCAAACCTCAGGATGAAAACACAGAGTGCTCTGCCAGTTAAAAAAGCAGATGGGGAAGGTTTCAGAGCTACAAAGCACAGGAGCCCTGGCAGCAGCTTTTCCCTTTACCAACCGGGAGATTCCATCTTGGAAACTTTTACTGATCTTGACCTGACCTACAGAAACATGTCAGCAGCACTGGAGGTTGGAGGAAGGACTCATTTCAAAGGTATTTTTGTCCGTGGGTCTTCTGCTGCCTCCCCCCAGGCTCACTGGAACTTGGGAAGGCGGCACGGACTCCACTGAGGAGTTTTCTCTCTCTGAGGAAATCACTCACAAACACGTAGAAAAATGGGAGATTGAGGCCGACTCTTCCCCAGAACCTGCTCCTGGCTGGTGATGAACCTGCAGCTCAGGCATTTGCTCAGACAGTCTCTGGATCTTGTGCTATGAAATTGTAATTTTTGCCTGCTCATCTCCTTATAGCACGTCGGTGTACAGACCTCCCTCCCTCTTTCTTCAGCTCAAGTGTCCAGTTTAGCCAAAATTCCCCTCTTCTCATGTTAGAGCTGTTCCACAGCTTCCGTCATCCTTATTCCTGCCATTCATACTTTCCCAGCTTCCCAGCATCTTTTTTGAGGGGAAAGAAAGGAGACCAAAACAGCACAGATTTTCAAGGTGCAGAGGCACCAAGATCTACAGACATGCAGAGCAATCCTCATTGGAAGGGATGTTTTGATGTCTCCACTCAAAGCATAGAATCGTGGGATCATGGAATGGTTTGGGTTGGAAAGAATCTTCAACCTCATCCAGTGCCACCCCTGCCATGGGCAGGGACACCTTCCACTGTCCCAGGCTGCTCCAAGCCCCATCCAACCTGGCCTTGGACACTTCCAGGGATCCAGGGGCAGCCACAGCTTCTCTGTTATAATTCCAAGCAGTTTCCTCTGCCCAGACACTTCAAATTCAAGTTCCTTTGGTGTTCTTTGATCCATTTGCTATGGCCTGCAGATCAGAAGTTACTCATTTTACACCCTGCTCCTCTCTTGGTCCTCCACACTGCCTGGCAGGCTTCCTAATCCACTCGTGTTTGGAAAAGGATTGATAATTCATTCCTTCTCTTAGAAAGTAGTTCTTCAAATCTCTTAGTCTACCTTTTAATAGAATGCCTGCTCTCTATTTTTTCCATGTTTGAACACGAAGTCTTCTTACTTGTAACAGCCTCCTTCGCTCTGATCTTTAATTACAGTAGCTTTCTTCTGGTCTTTTTAAAAGTCTTTTTTGATACACTCCGAGTATCTTCTCTGAGCCTCTAATATGGTGTCTTTAAACAATATCTCTGCTGCTTGCAAACATTTCACCCCATCGTGGCTCGTACTAATTTCTTTTGAACGAGTCGCCTCATTTTTCGTAGGGCTCCTTTTTAAATCCAGCACAGTGCTGGTGATATTTTTGGCTGCCTTGTTCCTATGACTGTACTGGAGCTCAGCACATTATTGCTTCTCCTACAGAGTCTCTCTTTGATAGCACCATAATGATCCTGGGCTGCACAAGGAGTTCTTTCTCCAGTGACTCAATCTCCAAGGAGTATTTGTTCACAGGTATCTAAACATTTACCCTCAGTATCCTTTCTGTTTATCCAGTGTACATGAATGAAAAGGTTTCCCCTTTTTATTGCATCTTGTGCACCCACAGTGTCTCTGGGCTCCTCTAGGACACCTCAGGCAGTGGCACTGCTCTGGCCAAGCCATTGAGGAGTAGCTCTGTTGTCCTGTTCTTGGCTCTTGCCCAAAGAGATCCTCACCGCTTCCAACCGTGTCTTTCTCACCTTCCATTGTACCCTTCACTCCAGAACAAACAATCCTTGGCAAGGATTCAATTTCCAGACAAACACTATCCTTTACATTCACACCGGGGCACTTGTACAGCCAGGAGGGATGAGCTGAAGGTCAGGAGAGCAACTTCGCAGCTGGGAGCTGGAGTCTGGGCTCTCAGCAAGGAAAGGACATTGCCTGGAGGGTGAGAGATGCTGTTTCTAATACACTTCACGTAATGACTCTGAAAATTGGGCTCTGAGCGACCTGGTCTAATGGAAGGTGTCCCTGCCCATGGCAGGGGCTTGGGAGGAGATGAGCTTTAATGTCCTTTCCAACCTAAACCACTCAGTGATTCCTTGTTATTATATTTTACATCTTATATAACTTTATACTGCTTTATAGCTATATTTGATCCTGTTTTATGTGCATTTGCTCATATTTTAGGGGACTAAATCTTTCCTCAGTCCTGCTTTTTGCAGAGGACTGCCACCAAACTGCTGTGGCATTGTTGATCTGCACATTCTGGATCCCTGGTGGGATCTGGGCATTGTCTTCTGCATCCTGTGAGACTGGAGCTGCTGATCTGGGAATGGAGTTGGAAAACATTCCGACGCCGGGAGCTGTGTGTACTTGCTGCAGAGCTCGTACAGGTGTGCTCATGAGAGACTCTGCTCATCACAAGCCTGAGACCTTGGAGAATATTAGTAAAAATGCCAATTTGCATGTCTTGGGGTTAATTGAGGAAATCTCCGATGGAAGAATCTTGCTGTCACTTCAGAAGCCGGTTCTGAATACAAATTGTGTATCTCCACTGGATATTGCAAAACCTTTTCAACTTCTTTGCAAACCTGTAGAAACAAGGGAGGTTGTTGGCTCTCAGAAGTTTTCCTCAAAATTACAGACATTTTTCATCTGTGTTGACATTAACATGGGACTCCTGCACCAAGCATGGAGAATATGTGGGATCCTCCACCAAACAAAAAAAAAAGAGGCATGAATATTTTCTCAGATATTCCCCAGGCCATGTGTTTTTCATAGGAAAAGATGCATTTCTGCTTGAAAAAACCAATTCTTTTTAAGTGGGACAACTCTCTTATTTTATGCTTTTACTCTAATCCAAGTTCCTTGCATATAAAAATAATTCTTGGATGTTTTTATCTTTGCTTGAGCTGCGCAGTTGTTTGACAAGATGCAGTTGTCTCATTGAGAAACAAGGAAGCAGAGAACTGGTTCATTCACCTGATCCTGATTAAGAATCAGTGCAGATTTTTATTATCCTGGGATCACAGTGTGTTTTCTCATCACCTGGTCTTCTAGGGGGGTTTCTTTCCTTTTACAACTGTTTTATTATATACCACTCTAAGATTACCACCAACAGCGCAAGGCACAACCAGAAATCCTGAATATTCTCCCATTTAATTGCAAATATTTTGTGATGCTCTGATCATTCCATCAGCCATTGGGGGATTTTATAAATGTCTTGCTCCACATTATGTCTGTATAATTAACTGCTCTTGTTGAAACACCTAATTTTTGGAGGAGTTTATGGAAGAGCACAAGGGAGAGGCATGGGTTTGATGTTGATATTAAATGAATTATTCCTTGGTTTTCAAAGCTCTCTTTTAGTAGTTTTGACATTCAGTCTTTCTTTTTTTAAACTACCATGTCCTGTGGAACAAAAAGATAAAAAATTAATTAGAAAAGACAAGAAAAGAGAGCAAAAAGGCCAAATTTTCCCTTCAGCAAAAGTTTCTTGAAACTAAACTCAGTTCCTGAACCTCCAGCAGAACAGGAAAGTTTTACCAAATTCCTTTCACTTCCCTTTCTCCAGTTTCCTCATTTGAGCATTCCGACGGGGCTGCGCGACGCTGCTGATTTCAACGTGTCGCAAGGGGTGTAATTAAAAGCAGAATTCTGCCTTGATTGTGGCTCTGATACGTGCACTTCCCAGCAGTTGGAAGATGATGAGCTCCAAAACCATGGGACCATGCAAAGCACTGTGGATAATGCTGCCTGCCATGGTACAGATGAGTGACAGGACACGAGGACACGGCCTCAAGCTGTACCAGGGGAGGGTCGGGTTGGACATCAGGAGGAATTTCTTCATGGAAGGGGTGGTCAGGCACTGGAAGGGGCTGCCCAGGGAGGTTTGGAGTGCCCATCCCCGGAGGTGTCCAGGGAAGGACTGAATGTGGCACTCGGAGCTCTGGGCTGGAGACAAGGTGGGCATCGGTCATAGGTTGGACTCAGTGGTCATGAAGGTTTTTCCCAACCTAAATGTCCCCTCATCTCGGGTGGGTTTCCAGTTAATGCCACGGAGGTGCCTGCTGGGGCAGAACATCTTGGGGTGAAACCCCGAGGGGATGCTGGAGCCCTGTCTGGGGCTGGTGGCATTGCGATGCCTCTCCAGAGCTCTCTTGGGTGAGTCCCAATTCTCCAGGCCCAAGAGAATGCCCAGAGAAGCTGTGGCTGCCCCATCCCTGGAAGTGTCCAAGGACACACTGAGCGCAACCTGGAGCAACCTGGGATAGTGGAAAATGTCCCTGACCATGGCAGGAGTGGGATGAGGTGGGCTTTGAGCTCCCTTCCAACCCAAGCCACTATAAAACACCACATCCATGAAGCGGGGACAACCACACAGTATTTTTCCCCTTGCAAAGACAAGGGATGTTGAGAGGATAAATAAAATTAATTGTTGCCTGAAATAGTAAAGGTACACACTACAATGGGGAACTGCACAATGAGAACAGGTTTCAAGATCTGTCACAAGCTGCTGAAGGAGAAATAAAAATCTCTTTTTTTCACTAGGTTTAACATGGGAAAAGCAACCCAGGCAGTTGCTTTTGAAGAGAAATTAGGAACAAAAGAGGACACATGTGGTAAAATGTTATAATAGTCAGAGCCAGAAGATCCTACTCATTTCCTGTAGGAGGAAAGTCACCAAGAACTGGAAAGGGGAAAGCCCACATGATTAAAGGAAGAGCAAGATTGACTTCTCCCTGACTGACAGTCTCTGCATCAATGCTGTTCTGTTCCAAGACTCCTGTTCCCATTTCTTTGACCACCAGCCGAAGATAAAGCTGTGGGAAGGCAGAGAGAACATCAAAGATTCACTTACTGATGTAAGAAAGAGGCAGAAAATTAAATCTAAGGTGGCAAACAAGGTTTCCACCCTTGCTAAGGTTGACCAGAAAGATGACCCTAGATACGAGATATAAAACAGCAAGTGCAAGACTGGAAAAAATGGAGTGTTGTGGGTGTGTTTAACATGTGACACACGCAGTTCTGGCAGGGTGTTGAGTTCCACTTCCACCTCTAGTCACAAGGTGGGTATGAGTTGGATGAAGCCACAACAAAGCTGCTGCATCTTCAAGTTTTATGGTAAAATGAATCCTTTGTAAAAGATGTTTTCCTGTTTACTCTTTACTGTGAAATGACCAAACCACTACACATATTTACTTTTATTGTGAAATGACTTTAAAGTTTCAATGATTTTTTGTGTGTGTGTCAAAATCAGCTTATATAGATGTGTTTACATTCAGTTAAATAAAAAGATGTGGAAATCTTTATATAAATAGATACTTGTACTCTTACCCATCTATACTCATATATACAGCTTTATGTGATGGGACTCACACACAGAACTCCTTTCCTTGCCAGACTTTCTTTGACCACAGATTTGTGACTAAATTTTCTGGGACCAGGACTAAGTTTTCAAAGGAGGCTTGGCATGTCCCAGAACCATAAAGCCATGAACAAGAGCTGTCTCAGTACCTCAGCGTGCTGTGCCTCCTGAGAGCTGCGGTGCCCCTGCACTGGGGCAGGGCTGGGATGGGCAGCACCAGCCTCTGCAGCTTTTCTGTGGCATCAAAAGGGCACTTGTTTTTCCGTATCTTAAATAGGGGCCTTCCCACTTACAGATTTCACAGTCCAGGTACTTGAGACTTGGCTTTCATGAAAAATAAAGGGGGGTTCTTTTCAAACTCAGCAAATCAGTGTTGTTACAACACATCCACTCATCAGAAAATTGGTGGGATGGACAAGCAGGTTTGCTTTCACATTTCTTTCTCTCGGGGAGGGAACCCTTTTAACTCCTTGTGCTGAAGCTGTTGAGATGGGTCTCTAATGTGCCGTGTGTTCCTGGAGCTGCTGGGAGAGCCCTGTGACCCATCCCTTGCTCCACCAATTAATCCCTCACCTTCCTTCACACCAACAAACTAACTGGGAATGAACAAAGGCCAGGGAATGGCTCTTTGCCCTGAGGCCAAGTGGCACAACTGAGCTCCCTGTCCCCAAAACAAGGCTGGCCATGTCCACACCATTCACTGGGAATGAGCCCTGGCCCTTTGCTGTGCCTGGGGAATTTTTGGGTCAATGTTAGTTGGCACAGACCACAACTAGGCCAGGGAACGTGCTGGCCGTTTCTCTGCCCTCACAGCCTTATAGCTCAGCACCACAGGCTTCACCTGGGCCTCCCCTTCCAGGATAAAAGGCCATGTTTCCTCTAATTTAATATTTAACTGCCAAGTAAAGCTGAAAAGCTTCCATGAAGAAAGATAATGCACCTGCAGCCCATCCTGGGATCAAAGCTCTGCAGAGATATGGGGGCTGAAACTCTTCAGAGAAAGGAGGGTATAAATCCCTGGTATCCAGCATCCTGCTAAAGAAACCCATACCCATAATTAATGAAATAAAACCATCTTCCACTTCCCTGGATTGTGCTGGTCCTGACTCTTTAAAACCTTCCTACCAGACTGAAGCTCTGAAGTGGGATTGATGGGGGAAGCCTAAAACATGAACCATGCCAGGTTCAGTGCACTGGTAGGGAGGAGCTGGGGATACAAACAGGGCTAACTTAAGCATCTCTAACCATCAGATACCTCTGAGGTTATACAGCTGTGGTTGGGACTCTCATAAACGGGATTTAGGAATGGCACATCTAATTTAACCATTAGATCCATAAAATTTACCCAAATCTCTTTGAGAGTCTTGTTCACATCACTACCTGCCCCGATGAGAGAATCACACAAATAAACACATGGCATTGCTGGCGGCTGGAGGTTTTTCAAAATGGCCTTCTCCAGGCCTGTTCTGTTTCCAAAATCCACAGTCTCCCCGCAGTAGTGGGTCTCTTTCATCAGTCCTTTCAGATGTGTCAGGGATGTTTAGGTTGGATATCAGGAAAAGGTTCTTCCCCCAGAGGGTGGTGGGACACTGAACAGCTCCCCAGGGAATGGGCACAGCCCCAAGGCTGCCAGAGCTCCAGGAGCATTTGGACAATGCTCTCAGGGATGCACAGGGTGGGATTGTTGGGGTGTCTGTGCAGGGTCTGGAGCTGGACTGGATGATCCTGGTGGGCCCCCTTCATCTCAGGATATTCTGTAATTCCAGCTCTGTGGTTCACCCTTTCTGTACCCACCAAGAGCTGGCAGAGCTGTTGTGGGTGGGGCAGGACAAGGGGAGCCCCAGCATTCCTGGTTCTGTGACAGAACAGTGGGAGCCCCAACATTCCAGCCCTGGAGACGTTCCAAGAGCAGCGTCCAGAGCTGCATCCAGTCAGCACAGCTGACCGGCCAGCGAGCCTGAGTGACCATGGCCCTGTCAGCTCTGTGGCACCGCTGTGGCAGCTGGAGCTCCCCCATGGCCCAGCTCCTGCAGCCCTTCCTCTCCCCAAGCCCTCCTGCAGCACAGGTAGGGCCTAACCCTGAGCCCAGCAGCCCAGGGACACACTGTGGGGACACTCCCAGCCCTTCCTGCCCTGTCCCTCTCCTTCCTCCTGCTCCTCAGTGCCCTCAGTGTCTGACCCCCCCAGCCTGAGCTGGGACCTCCCGCAGGACCAGCCAAGCCCCCTGGCACCCCGGTGCCCCTGCCAGCTGTGGCCCGTGGGCTCGGCAGGGCATGGCCAGCACCCCTGGCCTTGCCTGGACCACATCTGCCCTGGGCAGACCTTTGCGAGCTCCTCTGCCAGGCCCTGGGGGCCACGTGTCCCGTGTGCCCTGGGGGATCCCAGCAATGTCCCCACGCCCATGGGCTGTGCAGGCACCAGTGGCACCAGCCCCCTGCACAAAGTCACCCGGCCCTGGCTGCCTGGAAAGGTGCCCCTCACTGAACAGCGTTCCAAAGTCATCCTGGGCACAGAGCACGGCAGCACCACTGGCCAGAAACCTCAGGAGGCACAGCAGGATGCAGGGACAGACCTGCCACCACCCCAGGGCAGCGTGTCCACACATGGCATCAGGCTGGAAAGGCGAGGGAAGAAGAGAAAGAAGAACTCTCTGCCCAGAGCTGACAGCAAGCTCAAGGCTCCCGCAGGCAGAGCTGGAGCAGAAATGTAGGATTAGGCCTTTGGAGGGCTCACATCATTTGGGGATGGAGCAAGGCTGGGTTTGATGTTGAAGCTGTAGATG
>VYXC01009308.1:182566-216624 GCA_013397175.1 Platysteira castanea
AGATGAAGATGTAGATGAAGATGTAGATGTAGATGTAGAATATGTGTTCACTGTTCTGCCTTTCCATTAAAACAATTTCATCCATCACCTGTGTCTGCATGGAATGGGGAGGGAGTTCAGGCAGCCCCAGGAAATGGCACCCAAGAGGTGCAAAAGCATCCCTGAGGCCCAAAGCAGAGCCATCAAGCCCCAGAGGGCATTAAGGCATCCCCAGGCCTGAGGGACTGCCAAGTGCAGGCACTCCTGGAGGGGGAATCCTCTTGGGCCTTCCGTGGGAGCCAGGACAGACAGGAGTTTTAGTTTGAATGTCAAATGTTTTTATTCACCTCCTGGTTTTTGCAAGTGCTCCATGTTTTTCAAGACTCCTAGAATCCTAGGCCAGTTTGTGTTGGAAGAGACCTTTAAGATCATCTAGTTCCAACCCAGCCCTCCATGGTGACAGACCCTTGCAATATGTCTGCAAGTGCAGGAGATAAAAAGTTCCTTCAAAAGTGAAAGTTGGTTTTCTCATACAAGGCGATATCTGATAGTTCTTGGGAGAAGGTCCCAGGATTATCATTAAAATAGTGAGATTTGCAATGAAATCATGGGCGGTAGTGACCTCACTTTTCTGCCTGGGTAGGACACTGTGTGTATTTCATATCCTAAAGGTACAACAGTAAAATATTTCAAAAATAAAATAAATGTAATGTATTCATAATTGCTAATGTGATTGAGAATGTACATTTAAGAAATGTAATGGCATAAACCTGAAGAAATCTAATTCTGAAAGGAAGCTGTCTAAATTTAGAGTGATGTAGTACTAATTAATCCATTTAGCATTCCATGCTGGTTTCAGCCCTAGGAATGACTAAACAGAGGACTGCCCCCAGCTTTGGAGGGGCAAGGAAAATGGAAGAGATTATATATAAATATGTGGGTGCTTTTTCTGTCAAGTCAAAGCAGATCATCTCCAGTCATCTCCAACAGAGGTATTTTTCCAGGTCAGTTTACACTCTCTGGGTTAGATGGAAATGCTTTCCAGCAAAGTGAGGCCTAAACTAGACCACTACCCCAGGTAGCCTTGTCCAGACTTGGACACTTCCAGGGATGGAGCAGTCACAGCTTCTCTGGGAAACCTGTGCCAGGGCCTCACCATCCTCACAGAGAAGAATTCCTTCCCAATATCCCATCTATGGTTTAGTGGGAGGTGTCCCTGCCCATGCCAGGGGGTTGGAACGAGATGAGCTTTAAGATCCTTCCCCACCCAAACCATTCTGGGATCCTGGGATTCTGTGCAGCATCTCATTAAGAGAAGGTGTGAGGGTGCTGGGCCTGTTCAGCCTCAAGGAGAGAGGACTGAGAGGGGATCTTGTCCGTGTGCACAAATGACTTAAGGGCAGCTCTCAAGAGGATGGGGTCAGGCTTCTTTTGTGGTGCAAGGGGCAGTGCACACAAACCAAGACAATCAGAAATTCTGTCTGAATACAGGGAAAACTTTCTCACTCTGAGGGTGAGGGAGCACTGGAAGAGGCTGCCCAGTGATGTTGTGGAGTCTCCTTCTCTGGAGATATTCCAAAGCCACCTGAACGAGATCCTGAGTGACCTTCTCCAGTGACCCTGCTGTCACAGGAAGGTGGCACTGGGTGGTCTCTAGAAACCTCTGTCAACCCCAACCCCACTGTGATGCCATGAAGAGAGGGTCTGCTCTCAGGCCTTAGTCCTGAGGAAGAAAAAACAAAACTACAACAACAATGAAAAATAGCCAAAACAAAACCAAGCAAGAAGGAAGAGTCATTGGGACCATGGGACGTAAATAGAGACAGAAATAAAATCCATTATAACTCCTGGCCATTGAATCATGGTGACCATGATACAAACAGTACAGAAGGAGATTCTTGTTGAAATCAGTGGATATCAATGATTCTTCTCAACTGAACAGCATCAAGTCCCAGCCCTTTTGCTTTCTGTCAAATATTCAGCCTGTTGTTTAACTATTTTTGTTCTTTATTTTTTCCCCTACTCCTTATGAAAAACCTGATAATTGTGTTCAAAACCTGCTTAAAGCCTGAACCAAGAAGTTAATGAAATGTTGAAATCTCATACAGATCTCACAGAAACACACACAGCTTCATTCTCCCCAAATCTTGCAGTGAAAAGGAAGGAATTACAATGTAGAGTTGAAGACTAAAGCATCATCTGAGTGTCTTGTCATAGAGAGCGAGGAATGTGGGGACCCCAGAGACAGAACTGTCACCTGAATTGAAAGCATTTGGTGTCAAGGGACATTACCCTGAGGGACTGGGGACAAGGGAACTTTTCTCTCTGTGTTGGTCAGACATGTAAAGCAATGGGGCCGTGGTCCAGGTGTGCAGGAGCTGCGGAATAACAATCAGGCTACGCTTGAGCTGTCACCGGGTCTGGGCAAACTCTTCCCACGAAAATATCCACTGGGAAGTCCCAGGACTGGGACCATATCAGACACTGTGACAGGGAGGTCTCCTGGGGGACTGCCATGCTGGGATGAGCATGGTCCTGTTGGCCTCTAAAAAGAAAAAGGCTTTGAAATCCAGAATATAATACATATATACATATATTTATATGCACATCCGTCTCACTCTGTATAAATAAGATTATTTTTTTCACATTAAACCCTTTCTTTGTACTCAGCCTGACCTTCAGGTGCTATAAAATGATGTGCCAGGGTTGTCTGAGCTCTGCTGGCTGCGGACATGAAGCCACAGGGAGAAGGGAGCAGCAACGAATGCGGCTTCGCTGGAATTACGTAATTACTTTCTTCAAGCTAAAAGTATTTCGAGTGTTTGATTGCCAGTGCTACATAACAATCTGGAGTAATTATATAATTAGCAAGAAATTGCAGCTCCCATTAGGTACTTAGAAGAAGTCAGATTTAGGTTTGATTTTTTAAAAAGGTGGGAAGTTGTGCACATGTGGGTTTTTTGCATAACGATATGACCTCGAAGAAGTGAGGGAGTCGATTTTTTTCCTTTCCATAAAGGAACATTTCAGTGTTCATTTAGAAAATAGATCAAGTAAGCCTTGCTTGAGAAGATTGAGAAATCTAGTGAAATTGGTGATTTAAAAGTTCATTAGGATTAATTGCTTCCAATTGTTACTAGAAAGCTTGCCAGGATAGGTAATATTGGATTTCAATATCCCTCTGAATAGAAAAAGAATTGGCTTAGCTTCAGGGACAGTCTTGCTGGGGAGAAGGCCAGAGAGTGGTTTGGGTTGGAAAGGACCTTGAAGATCACCTAATTCCAGCTGCCATTGGAGACTGGAGAAGAAACCAGGTCTGACACCCAGCTCCTGGCTGTTCCCCTCTGTTGGGAGCTGCCCTCTGACACAACGGAGTTATCTGGTACTTCATATCCAGGGTTGGAAAAAAGGGCTATCGCATCCGTGCCATATTGCTGATCCTGTTGTTCAAGTGATCAACATTGCATTCATTAAAGCCACTGGAGCCTTGCCATAAATATCAGCCAAATTTCCTCCTGGAGTGAGCTTCTGACTCTTTCAATGATAAACAATTTTATATAAAAAAAAAACCAACCTAAGAGGGGAAAAAATGCCTGTGCGTTTTCCACCCAGATGTGCAAAATGAAGATCCTGCCTAAGTAACCTCTTTTAAAGTCTTGAGCAGGGCCCAGGAGATATAATTGATTTGGATTTTTTAAAAGCCGGTGCCAATTTCATCAGAAAGACACCTCGTACAGCTAAAACCCACCGGGAGCCCGCATGAAATAATGGAATGGTTAAGTAACTTATTATGGACAGCAAGGAGAATTTGTAGCAGAAACTGTCGGCATGTCATTCCAGTCCCAGGGCAGAGAAATCAGTTCTGAAATTGATTTCATTTGGTGGTGATGCAAAAAATCAACGGTGCCAGACAAAGGGAGATGGGGCAAATGGAATATTCCTGTTGCAACACCGAGCTGCTGAGTGGGGAGAGAGAGGTGAAACAATGGGAGAGAAGGAAAAATGGCTTAAAGAGCTGCGTATGAGACTGAAATTATGCTGCAAACTTTGGAAGCTCCGTGGTCACGTGGAAAAGTAATTTAATAGCCAGGCAAACAGAGGACTGAGCCTCGGCTAAATGTAGGGCTGAACAAACCTCACTGATTTCCATGGAAGGCAGCAGTGGATGTGGACAGATCCTGCACGGGGGCCACAAAATTAGGGAACATCTTGGCATAAGGATGGGGGGGGGAGCAGCATCCCGTGCCGTGTGTGGCACCAACCTTTCCCCACCACCAAGCCCCGGCAGTGGGATCGTGTCCGACCCGGGATGGGAGCTGCCGCTGCTCCCTGCACACAGATTTTACAGCTGCCTCCCAACAGTCAAAAAAACGGGGGGGAAAGCAATAAATTCTGACGAGGACAAGGAATTTGATGGCGGAGATGGTAAAGCGGGGAATGGCTCTGGGAGATAACCGGTGTCACGCCGTAGCGGATGTAAATCCCCGCAGCCGGGTCTGGCCGTTTACACCGTGAGGATCCAGCCCTTTGTTCCCCGCAGACTCCGGGATTAGGGAAAATGAAAAGGATAAAGAACAGCCCTCCTGAAGCTGCGATTCACCCACACGTTAATGTATGCGCATAAAGGAGCGGCCACCCGGGCCAGGCTGCGCCGAGAAAAGATGCGAAGGTCATTCAGGAGCAGATGTCACCTTAGCAGAAAACAAAGCAGTAAAATGAACAAGCCTCAATGGACCAAATGCCTTTTCAGGCAGGCTCCAGAATCAGTGTTCCAGTAACAGAAATAAATGTACGGGGGGGAAATGTGTGTGTTTGCTTCTTTCTCTCACAGCTATAGAATCACGTCCCCGCGTCTGGGCAGGAGCTACTTGAAATAAAGCTAGAACAACGCTTATCTCTTATCAGCACTCGGGATTTGCAATAATGAAAAGATTTGCATAACAAATGCTTCTTCTCCTTCTTCGGGTTGGGATGGAAGTATTAATTTCCCCTGCTTTTCTACCTTTTTTTTTTTTTTTAAATATAACCACCTTCGAGCCAAAACACAAACCTTTCTACTTTATACCCACTGCCTCAGCCCTTCTCTATGCTGACTCTCTCCTGCTGCAATTTGGGGATTGAAAGAAATACATTTTTACCCTCATTTATATCCTTACAGGCTCCTTACGGCTTCTGTGCACTTGCCGAGAAGATAAAGACAAAAGGCCTCATTCATCCCTCGCACGGCCCCGTTTTACACCCGTGTCACTCTGCTTCTCCAGAGCCGGGGAGGTGAGAGAAGGATCCGCCCTGCATAGTCAATTAATTATGAAGTCAATCAGGAGGTAAATATATGCATTAGCATCGGCGAGGGCTGGAGGGGATCTCTGCTGCTGTATCACAGCGTCTCCCCGCACATCAGCCTGCTCTGCCCTTTGATCATTTATGCTGCAGCCGGGCCCCCTCCTGCGAGCGCGTGTTGGAGCTCCCGAGCTTTGTGCCTCGGCGACGGGAAGCGCTCGCTGCTGCTCTGAGGGCTGGGGGCCAGAGGGAGGGAGGGATGGATGGATGGATGGATGGATGGATGGATGGATGGATGGATGGATGGATGGATGGATGGATGGACATCCAGAGGCTTTCCCAGATGGTGGTCAGACTCCCCTTGCCTCAAAGCAGAAGGAGATAGGCTCAACAGATACTTGACTCAGCCCTTCAGCCCAGCGAGGGCTCTCCGGGACCTTCCCAGGTCATGCACCAACACAGAAACATGGGAGGGTGATCAACTCAAAAACATGGGAGAGTGATTAATTCAAAAACATGGGAGAGTGATCCCCTACAGCCAGGAGCTGTCTGAAGCGTGATATGGGTCATGTCAGGTCTGTGAAGTTCTCCACTCAAGCCAAAACTGCTCTTCTTGAAGATGTCACAGTCATACTGATGATTTTTTTTTTTTTTTTTTAAATAAGGTCTTGGAAAAAGTCTTGTTCCACTCTTAAAGTGGAACAGCTTTCCTAATATCTAACCCTAAATCTTCATTCTCCAAATGAAGCCTTTTTCTGCCAGTCCTTTTCCTGGGCAACAACTACATTTGCTCCAGAAGAGCCTTGCACACGTGCATACTCTTCTCATGCCATGTCATGTTTGGTAGCAAAAAAAACCCCAAATCCACCTTTTTTTCTCCCCTTCCCTTTGTCTTTATTCCTGCATCAGCAAAAAGTACAAATCAATTGTCAGCCCAAGCTGACAAACCTGAATCACACCTGTAACCTACTGCAAAATCATCATTTTGCTGCCTTTATAACCAAGGCTGGCCAAGCTGTCTGCGGGAATTTTGAGCTGTTTTCCACTCCAGGTCAGTCAGGAAGAGCCTCCATGAGTTACCTCTGGAAGACTCATTAGAATTTGCAGCATGGATATTGTTTTCCCAAGTCATGAGAGTGTATTCTGAGATCCCCACAAAATCCAAGATAAAGGCCAGAAGTCAGTGTATCGCCCATGTGAACGTTACTGTGGAAAAGCTTCTATTTCTCCCCAAGAGAGGAAATTAAAAATATTACCATTCTTTCCAGTTCATTGTGCTGGAACTGTCCATATTAATGATATCCATAGGTCAAAAAGGAAGAAGGGGATGCTTCATCATTCATGGGCTTTATGGAGAAAATTTAACAGGCTCTTTATTTTTTTTTTTTTCTTTATTTAGGACATTCATGCGTGCCATCTCTTATTTCAGGGCACTGGGCTTTTTAATTAGGACATAGGCTTTGAAACAAATGCATTTTGGAATTGCTGAAGAAATAAAACCTGAGGACATTAAACTAAAATAACAAGGAATTAAAAATGTGTATGGCCATCACCATCACTTTTTTTAACTTAAAATAGAAGAAACTTTATTCTTTCCCCAATAGGGTGGTGAATCTCTGCAACACAACAAATAATTCTCAGGTTTTGAAATTCCACACTTAGTTTAAGTCTAATTCAGTATCCAGCCACTGTTTGGCCATGACAATGTCCATGACTGACTTTCACATTCCTAACTACTAGGGGAAAAAAAAGTCAGGTATTCCATCTCCGACGTGGCTGTTTGGTCATACAAGAACTGATGCCTGTCTCCCTCAATTTCTCCTCTTGACAGTGAAGTGCCGAGCAAAAAGCAGGAACAAAAAGGATCAGCATTAAAAGTTAATGCTGTAGGATTCAGCTTTTGTGTCTCACTTTCAGGGGAGGAATTACAATGACAGGTGAATTGATCTGGTTTTCCTGCCCAGGGATGGGTGACAAGTGCAGAGAAGTTATGGATAGTCTAAGGATCTTGCAGAGGTCTTCAGAGTACAATCACAGAATCATTTGGGTTGGAAAAGCCCTCCAAGATCATCCCAACTGTTAGCCCAGTACTGCCAAGCCCACCTAAACCATGTCCTCAAGTGCCACATCCAAATTACTTTTGAATACTTCCAGGGATGGTTGCAGTTGTGCAGTCTCAGTCCTTGGGTGTTTTTAAGACCCAGCTGGATGAGCAACTTGGTCTAAACCTGGGGCTGACCCTTCTTGGAAGAGGAGGTTGGACCAAAGACCTCGTTAAAGCCCTTCCAGCCCAAATTCTCCTATGGTTAAATTAACCTTGGTAATCTTCCTTTTTTAGCTTGGACTTTAGCTTTTGTTTTTTAGCTCACGCTCAGAACTGTCCCCACCTTTAAACAAGGGACTCTGGTACTGTTTGATGACCTGGGATATCCCACTTCAATCCCCGCTTCACCCGTCTTTCCTACAGGGCTCTCCATGTCTCCCATCTCCATCTGCAGAATGGAAACATTTCTCTGTCTGCAAAAGGCAGCTGTGAGATGAATTCATTAGAGATCAACGGGTCCTGAATTCAGTGGTAATAAGGGCCATAAGACAGACAAAATACAGGGTGGGAAAAATCTGACAAGATTTTGATATCTGGTCTAGTTGCCTGGATACTCTCTCCTGGCACAGAAAACTCATGCGCCACCGCCACCGTCACATGGTGTGAGCTCAGAAGTTGATTCACTTCAAGGCAGGAGGAATAAACAGAAAATAAAATGTCTTCCACGATTATTTCAGGGCCAGAACATTAGCAGTTATAAATTGCTCGAGACCTTTAGCTTTCACACCTAAGAGTACCCTGGCTGATGCAGAGGAGCAAAATTGTCTTTTTGCCACAAGGCTTGGGTTTGGAGCAGCCTATGGGTGCGTTGTGTCGGGAGCATGATTTTGGAAACTGGAGTGTGTTAGACAGTCAAGATCTGCAGCCTACTTCCATATGGCCACATTAATTTCACGGCAACTCTGCGGAGAGGAAGATGATGCACTTCCCACCATCCTTGTGGGGGAGAGGCAGTGCTCCTGCCAAGCAGCTTGCACAGGACAATAATTCTAAGCACTATCCCCTCTGTGAGCAGCCTCAGATGGGGCTGCTGAATCCTCTCATCGCTTCTCCAAACCACTGCCAGGGTAACCCTTTGTAAACATTTTAAGAGCCCAGTGAGTTTTTTCTTCTTGGGCCACAGCAGAGTGAAACGAGAAATAAAGTGAAATAACTTCCCTTTGCTGAGGAAGGAGACAAAGTGTAACTGCAGTTCTTAAAAAGCTTGAGGAGCTTCCAAAACATAAGGGTTGGAACTGTGGAGAATGCAGGGAGGTCCTTTTAAGGGCATTAAAGGCGTTACGATACTGAATCACCAAGAAATGTAAATGTAGATCCAACTTGAAGACCTGTGGTCCTCTGGTGGCAAGGAATGGGCCAAAACGTGTTCTGGAGCACCACCACCATGGAGGCTCCGTGCCAGCTCAAAGTCAATGTGAGCCTGCATCATCCAAGGAGAGACACCAGCATGCCATACTCCATGAAAATGCCAGGCTGGGATTCATTTAAAGTTAGGAACGTCTTTCAGGAAGTGGGTTATTGGCACAGAGTTTTTTCCCTCAGCAGTCTGGTGCTGTGGGCACATGAAGAAATTGCTTCTTCAACATATCTTTCTTTTTTCCCTCACATTTTGTTCCATTGGAATTTCTCGTCAAAAAGTTTGATTCTCATCAGCTTGGGCCAGAATTTGAAACTTTAGCTTGGAAGTTTCAGGTTCTGGATCCACAATGGGAAGGTCCTGATATAGTCCCTCCCTCTTTGTGGCTGGACAAGAGAGATGAACAACGGGAATTTGTAACAAAATTGGTTTATTTATTGGATTTATTGGATGGGGCCTTCAGCAAGCTGATCTAGTGAGTGACATCCCTGCCCATGGCAGGAGGGGGAACAAGATGAGCTTTAAGTTCCTTTCCAACCCAAAACTTCTGTGATTCTGTAATTACAAAGATTCTTTCAGAAGACTTTAAGAACATGGCACTTTGGCTTAGCTCAGCATTTAAGATCCCACAAAGACAAGCCATAGCAGCACAGCACCTGTAAATATCACACTGTAAGACAGATTTTAAAACTCCAAAGACTGATCAATTTAATAATTTAAGGGCCACACCTCAAGTGCTTGCTGCCAATCCACAGCCTGGAACACGCCTCTGCTTGGCTGCTCAGCATTACATTGCAAATGGCCCGTTCTGCTGCTTCCCAACATTAGCCCAGTGACAAATGAGCAGAAAAAAACTATTTGAAAAGGTATTTTATGTGCATTTAACAAACCACCACGTGCAAAACCTACAGGCAGGAGGTGCCTGCTCTGTGGGAGCTCCTCTAAAACTGCACGGGATTGGCTTTGGCCAAAAAAATGGCAGGAGCTGGAGTGAATCCTTCTGTTTGCTCTCTGGAGTCCCCCCATCACTAGGAGACTTGTCAGTTGTAGACAGACAGGGTGGATGGATGGATGGATGGACAGAAAACTCATATCAAAACCCAAGTTTCAGCCTCTGGAGTTAAACTCATATCAATCTTCCTTAGAGCAAATTAAATCTTGTTTAAAAACAAAAAAGCAAAAGGCAACCACTCCTCCAGTAAGTTTACTATTTAAACCATGAGGAGCTTCTCATGTTAAAAGACCCTGGGTTATCACTACCAGAGATAGCAATTAATTTTCTGGAAGACTGCATGACAATAAAGCCCAAATCAGTCCTGGCACTTGGTCACGCTGGACAATGTGCTGGTGTTATTAAAAGGCCAATTACCATCAGCGTGTGTTCCAGATGACAGCATCAGAATATTGGAGAAGGTGGAGTGTTCCAGGGAATCCTGACAGTAGGACAAATGCATCCTTCCACCACTCGTGGTTGTTGCAGCGCCCACCTAAGTAATCATTCAGCTGCAAAAGCAACCCTGATTAAAATGTTTACAGAAGCATTTCTGACAAGAAAGGGATTTCATACTCACCCACTGATAGATGCCTTGCTCCTTTCTCTGAAACATTCAGCAGCAGCGTCACAGGGGTCGGCTTCAATCAGCTAAGGTAATTCAGATATTCCCGAATTAAAATAAATTTAAAAAATAGAGTATTTCCTCTTGACCTCCACCTGGCAGATCAAATGAGGACAATAAAATAAATGAACTTTTATGATCAACTTTATTTGGTCTCTCTTGGTGGGGGGGAGGGAAAGGAAATCTTGTATCATGGGTTTTGATAGGAACTGTTACAGAGGTAGGACTAGGAATATCAAAGATATTTTCCAGTTCAAAGATCCCTTTTGGAGAGAATACACTTCCTAAATTCCTTAACATCTGTGAGTATGGATGGAGAATGCTGTGTTGGCTGGATCCACATCCTTTCAGGACAACTCCTGAGAAGGAAGCGAGGGTTCTGTCATTTTGTTGGTCTGTATTGGATGGACATTCCCTATCCTGTGACAATCCCACAAGTCCTGGCTGCACAGCGTTGGGATCTGCAGCCTCTGGCTGACATGGAGTGTTGCAGGTGGCTTTTCCTCCTGTGCTTGAGCAGCCCTGGGTGGGTCAGTGCTGCTGATGCCAACGGCCTCCGGAGGAGGCCTCAAGCTTGGTTGGTGACCACTGGTGACCATTCACAGTGCCAGCACCCGTGTCCTTCTGAACAGAACAAACTGCAGTGCTCTGCCAAGCTCTGACTTGAATAATTATGGTCTGTCCTGGAATTTCTCTTTGAGAAACTGAGTTTGGTGCTCTAAAGAAGGGGCTCTTCATCATGAGCATCTGAGATCCCATCTCATGGCTGTTCATGGACACCTCCTCACTGTAAGGGGCCATGGGAAAAAATTTCCAAAGGAAAAGGCTGTGTGGAGGAGAGCTGTATTTTACCCCTGGGGTAGCAGTGAATCTTTGCGTCCATGATTATGGAATCATAGAATCGCAGAATCAGAATATTCTGTGTTGGAAGGAACCCACAAGGATCATCAAAGTGCTGCTCCTACGGAGAAGGACAGCCCCAGGAACCCCACCATGTGCCTGCCATGATGGATCACACATCACCCTCTGAGGCACTTGCTCAGTCCATAAATGCAGGACCAGCTCAAGGTCTGGGAATTTCGAGAGTGTAGGCGCAAGAACAACCTGAAAACCATGGATGACACCTCCGAGGAACACCAGTTGCTCCAGTGACTGCCCCAGGGATGGACTGTCCTGTGGCCTGGAACACAGGGGACTTCAATGCACTTTCTTTGATTAATATTTGTGAAGGGCTTTCAGCAAAGACCCCGCAAGGGTGCGAGGTTTGCAGCACTAATCCCAGAATGGTTTGGGTGGGAAGAGACCCTAAGGCACCTCCCATTCCACCCCCTGTCATGGGCGGTGGGACCTTTCACTATCCCAGGTTGCTCCAAGCCCCGTCTAGCCTGGCTTTGATGGCACCAAGGGTGGTTATTCTCCCACTTATCTGCTAATTTTGTCTTGAACTTTGATTTGTTGTCAGGTTTGAGGACACCAGGTGGGAGATGGGCCAGGTCAGACATGTACAGAGATTTTACTGTCTGATATTTCCACTCTTCCCATAAACAGGGAGCTCTTGTTTCCTTCCCAAGGAAGGAATATCCTACAAGAGGCTGTTACACAGTGCAATAAATAACTTCTGATTGTCATGTTTTCCCCCTAATTGACTGCAAGAGAAAAATAAAACATCAGCAGCACAACAGCTCCATGCTGTCTTTCACTTGAACATTTCCAAGCACTTTGAAATCCTGAGTGAAATAAACTTCCCAGCCTCTCCTGGGGCAGGTGGGGGTGATAGGAGGGAAGGCAGAAGGGAAAAAATTTCCCGAGCTTACCCAACAAATCGAGGCACAGTTTCATCTCTCTGGGCTCACTGTCCCACCCTGTAGCCATCAGGATGGGACCCAGCATGGAAATCAGGGTTGTGTTTGCCTGGGGCTGGGGAAGACTGAGGAAGGTCCCCATGATGCAGAAAAGAATCTTGATGCTGAAAGTTTATTCCCTGCTTTTTCCCTAATGATCAAACTGACCTAACTGGGACACAGTGCTTTGCTTCCTATTCAAGCCTATGGAAAGTGATAATTAACATTCATCCCACCTTCTTGTGTCCTCTGCAACTTTCTTAAAGCAAGGTTCCTTCTCCAGAAGCAGCACTTGTTTGCAGGATGCCCTAAAAAGCCGTATTTTCCCCCAAAAGCTCCTGCAGCATGCACAGCGCGGAGACTGCAGCTCCAGAATGCCAAATGGCTTTGAAAATCCCAGCTGGGCACAACCCCACTTGGAGATCTGGGTTCTCTGGGAGCACTGGGGGAGCTGCCATCCCTGACACGGAGCAGGGCATCAGCTGCTCGCCGCATGCCAGGGCTCGACGTGCCGAAAGTGGAGGAGGACGAGCTGCTGCCGCCCTCCGGGAGAGCCGTCAAAACATCTGTGATATTTGGGACCGTTCCAGGGCCAGGGAATCAGAAGTGGATCCTGGAAATCTGCCTATTATCCTAATGAGGATGTTTCCCTGTCGTGGCAGACCGAGGCGGGGAGGCCGACGCCGGGGAAAGGTTGGTCCAAGTGACCTCCTGCTGTCCCAAAGGGTGGCCCGGCACAAGGGCGTCCCTGTCCTCCCCATCAGGATCAGTTACTGGTTTGTGTCGTGTGTTATTGCCTGTGTAACTTCAGTTCCCAGGAGGGTTTTCCCATTAGGAAAAGGTGGGGGGGGAAAAGGAAAAAAAAAAAAAAAATAGAAGCTTTGCACGGGCTTTTAAGCAAACAAAATGTGGAACATGTGTGCACACAAGATTTCACACCCACGCACAATTTCCTTCCTAATGTCGCAAATGGCTCGTGCACGAGGACCTGGCGCAATGCAAGGCAGGGAAAAGTGGGAAAAACAAGGGGAAAACAGGGAAAAAGAGAGAAAAAAATTTCAGTCATTGTTTCATTTTGGTGAAACCATGTCAATTTGCAGCAATGAAAACCAAGCCCAGTCCTGTTGTACCTGATGTTTGATCAAGGTGAAAGCCCTTTGGTGTTCCCTTCCCATGGTCTGCCATGGGGGTACTGTAAAGCAAATAAAAATTTGGAATAATAATAACATATCTGGGGTGGCAAAACGACTTTATTTAGCACTTATTGCCATCAGTCACTCCAGTTTTGTTGAAGCCTTTTGGACTTCCAGGTGGGAGCCATAGTCTGGCTTATAGGGCAACAGCCTGAGGAAGATTCTGGATCATGATTAAAAGATTCCCAAGACTTTAAGAATGACAACGGAGAAGAAAAGTCCGGCTATTCCCACCATATTTTTGGAGGGAAAAAAAAAGATAAATGAAAACCAGTTTCTCTGTGCACATCCAACAGTGGCACTTCGCAACCTTTTCTGAATCCTAAAAATATTCCACCAGAATGGTGGTTTATTCCCATTGTCTTTTTTGTAAGCAAAGGTTTTCCATTGAATGATACATAGAATTTTGGAAACATATTAAAAATTAGGAAGAAATTCTTCACTATGTGGGTGGTGGAACAGGTTTCCCAGAGAAGCTGTGGCTGCCCCTGGATCCCTGGAAGTGTCCAAGGCCAGGCTGGATGGGACTTGGAGCAACCTGGGATAGCGGAAGGTGTCCCTGCCCATGGCAGGGGCGGGACTGGATGAGATTTAAGGTTCCTTCCAAACTATTCTGGGATTTTACGAAAATTACTTTAAGGCAAACCCCCTTGCAGAGAACCATCCCAAATAAAGTCCTGGCCAGGAATCCCACGTGCCCCATCCCTCTGATCTTCTCAGAGCCAATTTCTCCTGATGCCCATTGAGTGTCCGAGTGCCTCCTCCCCACCACGTCGGAAACACAAATGTGAAACACGTGCTCTGCTTCATTAAAAATTATGCTAATGGGAGACATCATTTAAATTGCTAATAGGGTCGGCTGTTTCTAGTAAGACATGACAAACTGTCTGGAAGGAATTTTTGCATTTTTAAAGATCCCCTTTATTCCCAAAGGGAAGCGAGTTGTTTCAGAGGGGAAAATATATATATGTATTTATATACACACACGAGCACGCACACAAACACACACACGCACCAAGACAAACATTTTTTTTTTTTCCTCAATAAAACTCAAGTGCTACAAATCAGCTTTTCTTTTGTGGGTGCAGGAGGTTGGACCCTTTTTAGCCACGGTGGCTTTGGGAAAGGGGTGTTTTGGTGCTGCTGCAGCAGGAGCTGCTGGAAGGGTGTCCCTTTCCCTCCCGACCACCTCCCCACACCCCGCACGCACCAACTCCTGCTGCAGATTAGCAGCTGCTCTTTGCAAGGAATGCTGATTAGCAGCAGGCAGGGGAGGGAAAAGCCACAGGGATGGATAAAAGATGAAGCCAGAAGAGCAACCAGGACTTCTGCTCCCTCCCGGGACCGGCTTGCCTTGGAATAAGTTATGTTTGTGACAGATTGGAGCAAACCCTACAGCAAAGGGGCAGCCTCACTGTGTCTTCACTGGGTAGGGCACTGGGCAGGTCTATGCCATTCTTGGGCAGAGTTTTGAGGTGCCAGCATCCCACCAAAAGATATTTGCTCCACTCAGCAGCGATAGGAGGGAAAACCTGGCGCCTGGAAGCACTCAGGGAGCCCATCCCTGCCTCTGGACTGTGCTGGCGGGAGGGGGACAGATGGCAGCACGGCCACTGGGGACACCCCCCGGAACACCATCAATCTGCCAGAGGGAAAGGGCTTCCAGCAGGGAGCAAAAGAGGACAGGGAAGCACTGGGAGGTGAAGCCAGGAGATAATGTCAACTGAGGACCGCTGGCAGGCGCAGGCGGCTGCCGAGGGACCGCAGCTGAGCTTCTCCAAGGGATCTGGGCATCTTCCACAAACTTCCCAGCAGCCCTCCAGCTGGGAGCATCCCCACGCGGTGTTGCGGTGCTGACATCAGTGACCTGACAGAATAATGCTGTTTGCATCCTCATAATAATAATTTTTAGGTCAAACTCTTCCCCCTCACCTGGGACGGGCTCCCCAGCAGCAGCTCACGAATAGTCGTGGCTTAAATGCTGCTGTTGGTTGTCACTTCATCATTTCAGTGGTTGTTAGTAAATTTAAGCTGTGATAGGGATGTCCATGAATTAATTGTTATTTTAGATTACCTCCTCTCAAAGACATTTGTGTTCAATGTATCTGGTTCTGTGGAGGTTCCTTTTAATACTTCATTTTTATCTGTTTGAACTTACAGCTCCATATTTAAGAGTAGAAACAGCCTCAGTATATGGGTTTTCCATGTGCTTCAAGCTCTCCACGCACGTTTGGAAAATGACCTTAATCCAGATAACTTCACTTTGTGGCTGCTTGGGGTTTCTCTGTGTTTTTCAGCAGAAATGGGTGCAGGGAGATGTGAATTCAGCCCCAAGCAGATGGGAACTGGGCAGGGAGCCCAGCTATGGAAGAGCCAGCACAGCCAGAGGAGGTGACTGTCCCCCTTCTACCCAGGCTGCCACATCCCCTGAAGGTGATCCTATCTCAGGAGTACAGGCAAAGTGCAGATCGTGCACATGGACAGACACAAAATCGCTTTGTTTCTGCTCCAACGTCAGCTCCTCTCCATCCCCTCTCTCCCTCTCCCAGTCCTGGCACAATATTTATTCTTAAAAACATGACAACCACAAGGCTGAGCTTGTCTGTTATTTTATCTCACCTAAACTGCTGCTTGGCCTTTCTGTCTTGGCATTTTCACCATTTCTTTTGCTGTCCCCTTTTGCCATCAGAACTCAGCACTGCAAGGTCCACAGACAAGAGTCCCAATAACCAATATTTACACGTGTCACCAAAAAAAACAAAAAACAAAAAACGAGCAAAATAACAAACCCAAACCCAAGGAAGGCCAATGGGCCTGTGCTGCACTTAGCAATGAAGCACACGCTGGCTGATTCTGCCTCTGATGGAATATGATTATGTCTGGCCCACGATGAGCAGAAGAACTGCCCGACAACCAGGCAGCCACTAAATTAAATTCCGAGACTCCAGTTGCAACCTTCTCACTGCTCAGCTTTAGGAAATGCAGACAAAGCCCATGACACAATAAATACCCAGTAGCCCTGGAAGAAGCCTCTTCCAATAACAGCCTGGGATGGCTGGACATTTGTCCTGGTAAAATGAACAGTGCCAGGGTCTGTCCCCAGTCTGGGTTTGGGGTGGAATCATCAAATCACAGAATGGTTTGGGGTGGAAGGGACCTTTAAGGTCATCTAATCCAACCTTCCTGACATGGGCATGGACATCGTCAGAGCCCCTTAGCTCAGCACTACTTATCCCAGGCCAAAACCATTCCAGAGTCATGCTGATGATGATTTCTCGGCTCCAAAACACTTCAAATTCCCTATTTCTGATGGACTCTGCTGTAAGATGAACACTCATCCTCAAGGACGTGAAGTTTGGCTCTTGCATCCAATTTGTAAATAATGGCCTGAGGCAGAAAACAATGGAAACAGAGCTTGGGGGAGGCAATCCTTGAATATCAACCAGCTTTCTTGGGCCCCTCTTCCCTCCTGGGCGTTACCCCGTGGGACTGAACCAAGCAGGCCCCTGAAGAGGCTGAAATTTGCTCTCCTGCAGCCCAGGGTCATGCACTTGCTCTGCCCCCTCCTCGCTGCCCCGAGGGTCTCCAACTCCACCATTCCACAGTCCCAGCAGCCCAGGCTGCCCTTGAGCTTCACGTTGCCCACCAGCCCTTCCTTTTTGATGGGAACAGGTCCAGCACAGCACCTCCCCTCCTTGGCTCCTCTATCCCTTGGAGGAGGAAGTTGTCACGGCACATTCCAGGAGTGGGATGGATCCAGGTTCTGCTTGTGTAAGTGATACGTTAATGTTGGTGGAGATAATACGATGCACACTTGAGTAAACAGGTGAAAGTACTTTACCTTGCCGTGTTTCAAGGGAATTTAGTGAAGAAATGTATTTTTTTAATATGAAGAGGCTGTTCAGGAAGATCTTGTAGCCTGTTTTTTTCATGAGAGAAGAGTGAAGTGTCAGAACCACCTTCAAGGCTCACAACAGGAGCATCAGGAGGATGGGAAATAGAGTTCAGCCCTACCAAAAAGGTCGGTCAGATCCTCTGCTTCAGCCAGAGGTGGAATAAAACAACACAATTGTTCCAAGTGGAGGTGGTACTATGAGTTTTATAAGATTGGGATCGAAAGGATTACCTCAACTCAGATTTATTTCAGATGTTAGATTGTATCACAGCACAAGTTCATACCAAGTGAAGGTCCCAAAGGAGTGGATCTATACCAGAAAAAAAATCCATTGCAAACCTTTAAGAAGGTTTTTAAGGTTGCTAAGAGATGTGAACCTGGTCCACTTCTGTTCTCCTCTGGTTTGCTGTACTGATATTTGGGATGTGTCTGAAGTTTAAGGCTGGACAAGGGGGAATAACTTCCCACTGCCAGAGGGCAGGGATAGATGGGATTTTGGGAAGGAATTCCTGGCTGTGAGGGTGGGGAGGCCCTGGCACAGTTTTCCCAGAGAAGCGGTGGCTGCCCCTGGATCCCTGGAAGTGTCCAGGGTTAGGCTGGACAGAGCTTGGAGCAGCTTGGGATAGTGGAAGGTGTCCCTGCCCATGGCAGGGGATGGGATGGGATGAGATGAGCTTTTAGGTCCTTTCCAACCCAAACCATTCCATGATTCTGTTTTTATAACCATACAGAGCCTGCAGTAACATGGAAACTGCATTGGAGAATCATAGAAGAATTTGGGTTGAAAGGGACCTTTAAGGGTCCCCAACCCCCTGCCATGGGCAGGGACCCCTTCCACTATCCCAGGGTGCTCCAAGCCCCATCCAACCTGGCCTTGGACACTTCCAGGGATCCAGGGGCAGCCACAGCTTCTCTGGGAAACCTGTGCCAGGGCCTCCCCACCCTCACAGCCAGGAATTCCTTCCCAAAATCCCATCTATCCCTGCCCTCTGGCAGAGGGAAGCCAGTCCAGGCTGGCTAACCCTGAGTGTGTGTGGCACGTGGCACCGCTCGTCCTTAGCGCTGAGTGCGTCCTCCTGGCCTCCGTTTTTGTTGTATCGCCTGCTAATCCTTCCTCCCAATGCCTCCCCTAATCTCTCCAAACCTTTCCCCCGCTGGCTGGCACCCCTTAATCCTATTACAGAGATTTCTATTCTAAAAGGTGGGCTGAACCACCCTCCAGGGCCCTGCCCAGAGCTTCACCTGGGTTGCTGAGGAAGTCGCCGGCCCCTCGGCGGCTCTGGTTCTTTTGGGAATGATGCATTGGAATACTGGTCCTGAAATAAAGCCTAAATCCCCTGGCTCTTCTTTAGCCCTTGCTCAGCACAGTCACTCACAGGGTTTGTCCTGAGGGACCTCGGCACCGCTGGGGAGATCAGGGAAGGATTGGATTCTGCACAGTCATTTTAAGGCTGGTTTAGTGATACTGAGATGGGAAAGAGTTGAGGATAAACAGCAATCAGGATTGCTGTTCTCAAAACCCATCCTGGCCTATTAGTACTTTTAGGGTTAGACTCCATTTTTTGGATTATCTCCATTCTCATTGCATCAGCTTTCCCCTAAAATTGGAGGGGGCCTGGCTTCAGCTCAGTCACATCAGTGGTGATGCAGGGAGGTGAAAATGGGATGAGTTCTCCTTTGAAAAGAAACAGCCAAATCTCACCTTTCCCTCCAGTGGGATGAGTGATGAGACAGAAAGCCAGGAGACCTGGGCCCACATCTGGTTTAACCCCAAATTTGGGCACATGGCACAATGGGCTCGCCCTCAAATGTGTGAGCATTTGGGGATATTTTGTTTACATTTCAAATAACTCATAGGCGCCTGTGTGGGCACAAATCTCATCTAGGTGAGGCTGGTTTGGAGACATGAAGTTTAGCTCCTCATCACCAGCCACTTCTCTTTCACGCACTTGATGATGAATAATTCTCAAGCCTCCAAAATTTCATTTAAAAAAAATAAATCTCTATTTGGAGACAAGAGAATTCAAGTGCCATGTCCCTTTCAAATTCCCTCCCCAAAAGCCACGGGTTCCTCCCAGCTCTGTGTGCAGCAGAAGTGAAACATCAACTGTTTGAATTTCCATGAGTGTTTTTCAGCCAACAACTGATTTCCAGAAATAAACCCCAAAATACTCACCAAATTTTCCTCCCACACTGCCTAATTTGCCTAATTTTCTGCTGACATTGCTTACTTTTCCAAATTAGTGATACTGAAAGTAGTCAAACTTCTAATAACATAATCCAAACAGGACAGGTTTCAGCTCCTCTTGCTATAGATTTACCTTCTGGTCTCTTACTAGGACCTGAATTTTAACGAGTTTGTGCACTTTAAAAACTTGATTTGATGCTTATTTGGCCTCACAGTGGTGTTTCCTCATTACCTGAATCCTTCTTCGTGTAAATAAACTCACCAGTGGTTGGGAATTGCTTCCAGAATTTCTTCCTAAAGCACCATCAGAAGCATTTTCCAAGACAGCACGAACCAGAGCAAATTTGGGTGAACATTCCTGATGCAATTACAGCCAATCCCACCCTGGCAGAGGCCATGCTATTCCCAGGCATCCCAATCCATAACCCAACACCAGCCCTCTCCCACTGCTGGAAAACCAAAGCAAGGGTGGAAACCTTCTCCTTTGAGTGTGACCATCACCTGCAAAGCTCCTCCAGGTGCTTCCAGGAGCCAGGAACCTTCCGTGTGATGGGAGCTGTCCCTCCGTGCAGAGCCAGGCTGCTTAAAAATAGGCTGAATATATTAAGTGGTCAAATCGGGTTATAAATATTAAACTGGCTCTGCTGCCTGCTGGCACATTGAGCTCGGCTCAGCCAGCCCAGCGTGGCAGGGGGGGCTTCATTTGCAGGTCTGTGCTCCACGGGGCCACAGCTCAGCTGTGGGATGGCAGGATCCCAGCAGAACTCCGAGGTAATCACAGCCCTCCCAGAGCTGATTCCTGCATTTCTGCTCCTGTTTGTGGCATTCATCAGGCTTCAGAAGAAAGGAGAGAGCAGGAGCGCTCCATCCACTAATGAGCTTCCTCCGTCTCTAATTTCCTCTCTGCTTCATTCTCCTGTCCCGCCAGAATCCAGGAAAGCCAAATCTAAGAGCATTTGAACTGTAAAAAGTGATGTCTCTTGCCATTAAATGTGGCTCCATTAGCAGGACGGAAGATGAGGACCTGGAGAGGAAAGGTCCAAATGCATCTCCCCATCCAGAGCAAGCTGGGACAGTGGAAGGGGTCCCTGCCCATGGCAGAGGGTTGGAATGAGAGGATATTTAGGTCCCTTCCAACCCAAACCATTCTGATTCTGTATTTTGACCCAGCACTGGCAGTAGAACAAACTCCTTCGTGTCAAACAGCACAGCACATATTTTACAGAATTTAAATGTACATTGCAGACACCCCCCAGACGTGCTACAAGTGACCACGCATGGATCTTGATCGTGGATCACGGATCAGGGCCAGGGCAGCCGGCATTCTGCAGGATCAAACCTAAGGAATGTTGTGCTTCTGCTCAGCAAAGATGAAAATAAGACTGAGTTAATTCTAACTCAGCTTGTCACACAAGCAGCTCTTTGCCTAGATACAGGAGGAAGAATAAGGTAAGAGTCTGTTCTGCTTCAGGAACCAGCATTGGTGATTGAATTCCGACAGCCAAATTTGGCATATGGTCACAGAGCAGGGAAGAGGAAGAAGGGGAAGGTATTTTGATTTCATAGAATCATAGAATCACAGAATGGTTTGGGCGTGAAGTGACTTCAAAGCTCATCTCATCCCACCCCTGCCATGGGCAGGGACCCCTCCCACTGTGCCAGGGTGCTCCAAGAACTTCCCAACCTGGCCTTGGACACTTGCAGGGGTGGGGCAGCCACAGCTTCTCTGGACAACCTGTGCCAGACCCTCCCTATCCTCATCATAAAAAAAAGTCTTCCTTCACTCAAGTCTGAATCTCCCCTCTTTTAGTTTAAGTTTATATCATTACCACCTTTTAGCCAACACTTTTTTTTCCTCAGCAGCTCCATCTTCCCACTGGCAGAAGTACCACAAGACACAGGACATGGCTGTGGGAAGAAGAAGCCATGGCTGCCCCGTCCCTGGAAGTGTCCAAGTCCGTGTTACACGGGGCTCAGAACAGCCTGGGATAGTGGAAGTTGTCCCTGCCCATGGCACAAGGTGGAACAAGATCACCTTGCCATCCCTTCCAACCCAAACCATTCCATCATTCTGGGTCTCTAAGAGCAGCTGCAACAAATTCATCTTCCATGTGTGCCTAAATCCTTCAGGGAAAGCAAAGCACAATGATAAAGTTAATCACATGCTGCCCTGAAGGAGGAGTCATTTCATGCTTCCTAAAGGACTTTCTGGAATATTGGGGTGACGCTGAGAATGAGTCAAAAAATCTATGTTTTGAAGACTGTGAGGGGTTCACAGCTTGTGCTGAGCCATGGTGCCAAGAGGAAGGTGATCCCCCAGTACAGCAAACCAGCCCAGCTGGCACCATGGCTGGGAGAAAACATGGGATGCTGTGGAATAAAACCTGGCTGGGGACTTGCGAGATGTTTCTGCACTAAGAGAAGGGCTGCTAAATAGTAGAATTAAGTGCTGGTATTCAAAGTTTGGCTGTAAATCAGTTAAACAAACACATCTGTCTGTGATGGTGAAATCACAGTCAACAAACAACTGGTGGAGGAATAAACCTGTTGGGAAGAATTGATGCGCTTCACACCAAGGCTGAGCGTTCCCAAGCTCCTTCTTGCACCACAAGAATTGATTAGCAGGGAAGAGATCATTGCCAATCCTGTACATCTCAGATTAGACTGCTGAATCCATATAAATTATGTCTGTATAACCCCCTTTAGGCACTCTGGAAAAAGTCATGGCTCTGGGGTAGATCCTGACATTCATTTTCAGGTGCTTTAAGGAATCCATGTGTTACAACTCCTCCTTAGCCTTGGCTATGCAAGATTTGCCTGATCCACTGGAGATGGTTGTGTGTAGATTTTCAGATGTATTCCTGCATGGGCAGCAAGTGCCACACGAAGCAAATCCCTCTGCCAAAAAGGTGAGTCTTGGGTAGTGTCCTGAGCTCTGTCTTGTGGAGGCTTCGTGCTCCAACTGACTGGTTTGGCAGCAATTTTTGTGTGCTGGTGTGCTGGTTTAGCACAAGTTCAGCACTTTTGGTGGTGGAAGGAGGGGAGGGACCATTTCTGCCTCACACTGTGACATCCTGCCCCTAAAAATTATCCCTGAGGTGATCAGGCTACGGGAGTGAGGAGGGCAGCAGAGCACACAGGGCAGTTTGGGCATCTCCAAGCCATATCAAAATATGGTTTTGTCAAAAATGGGGAAATGCTCCCCTGCAACTTGATTTTTCTCCTCTGGTTTTTCTCCTCAACTGAGCCAAGATGACATTGAAGCAGGAAGTGGAATAAATACACGCAAGAAGCCTTTTCACCGAGTTATTTAATTCACCAGAAGGGACACTTAACCATACAGCAGCACCTTATTTACATTGAACTGCTCTTTATGCATCCTGTAAACATCAGAAGCAATTTCTAATAAATTACAATCCAGGGAGCAGCAAATCAACAATATCACTGAGTTGTTTAAACGAATTCATTACAAAATATATTGCCTTTTTCCCTGTGACTTCATTCAGATTGCACTTGAAAGCATTATTCTCCTGAATTTTCTGTTCAGGATAGACATGTGCAAAAATATCTCCAAGCAAGAAGAGATTGTATTTTAAACTTCATTGCCCTTGACCTGAGGTCCTTTTGAGTCTATTATGTTCCAGCCTCTCTGGCAACACCATCACTGGTGACATCTAACAACAAACAGCCCCAACAGCAGGTCCCAGCTAATTCAAATGGAGATCACAGATTCAGCCGTGTAAGAGTCTGAAAAAGAAATCCCTAAAATTTCTATAACCTCTGGGCTTCTCTTTGCCAGAAAGGATGTTCTATACGAAGTAATAGGAAAATGTAATATTGTTTGCCAGTTTAATTGGATGTGCTCCTGCCCTGCTACGAAAGAGATTGGCTCTTGCTGACTGTGTATAAAACACAGGATGAGAGTGGATCCTGGTCGTTCAAAGTGACAAAAAGCCAGCAGTGATTTGAGGTGATGTGACAGCGATGGAGACATTTTCTTGGCCTCCATTCCAAGTGCAGGAGGGGGTTTTGGAGAGGTTCTTCGGGGTGGAGGTTCTTCATCACTTGGTGGAGGACAATCCCACCGTGCCCAAATCTCTGCCTGTTTAAAACAAGGTCCAAGGCAACCCCAACAGCACAATTCCTGATTTTTGATGTTAGTGGTGGTGGTCCCCTGCATCCCACTGCTCCCAGCAATGCAAAAATCCACTGTGGAACCAACATGGATTTCAGGGATATGATGGAGAGCAGGACAAGAGGCCCTGGGGGACAGTTCTTGCTCATCCTTCACAGACCTGACCACTATTTTATTATGAAACCAAGAGCTGGAAGGGCAGAAAAGGGAACCTGGGCAGCGATGACAAAGCAGCAGCAGCAGGTTCATCTGTGGCAGAAAAGCCTTGTCCCAGCATTCCCACAAAGCTCTTGGAGGCTATGACTCTCCGGGTGGAGTGGTTCAAGTAGCTGCTCTCTGCCTCGCTTTCTCTGCCTTCGCTTGCAGAAAGCCACGAGAAATATTTCATCCCCTTTGTTGAGACAGTTTCCTTGCACTTAGGGAGGCAGAACAAGTGCATTTTTGCTCTCACTCCAGGACTTGCTGATGGCCATGAGAGGCAGCTGGGGACCAGGACTGGGCTTGTTACAGCTTCGGAAGCTCAGTGCTGGAGTGCCTTTGCTCTGGGTGAGAACGAGGAGAGCTCTCCGTGCTCCTGACCTCAGCTCCCCTCCGGAGCCGCCACGGCAACAGGAGGTTTCGTGCCACAGGGAGGTGGTGTCCACTTAATTCCCAGGGTCACAGGACCACAGACTGTCCTGAGTTGGAAGGGACCCACCAGGATCATCGATCCAACCCCTGGCCCTGCACAGACACCCCAACAATCCCACCCTGGGCATCCCTGAGAGCATTATCCAAACACTCCTGGAGCTCTGGCAGCCTTGGGTCCGTGCCCATTCCCTGGGGAGCTGTTCCGTGCCTGACCCACCCCTGGGGGAAGAACCTTTCCCTGACATCCATCCCAAATTCCCCTGGCACAGCTCCAGCCATTCCCTGGGCCCTGTCCCTGCTGACGGGGAGCTGAGATCGGAGCTGCCCCTTGGGAGGAGCTGCAGCCCCAGTGAGGTCTGACCTCAGTCCCCTGTTCTCCAGGCTGAACAAACCCAATGGCCTCAGCTGATCCTCATAAGGCTTCACCTCCAGGCCCTTCGCCTTTTCTGTAGCCTCTCTTGGAGGCAGTCTCTGACAGCTTGAGATCATTCTTATATTGCAGCGCCCAAAACTGCTCACAATATTCAAGGTGAGGCCGCCCCAGTGCAGAGCAGAGTGGGACAATCCCCTCCTTCTCCCAGCTGGTGATGCTGGGCCTGATGCCCCCAGGACAGGGATGTTCCTCCTGGCTGCCGGGGCACTGCTGACCCAGATCCAACTTGCCATGAATCATGGAATAGTTTGGGTGGGAAGGGACCTTAAACCTCATCCTGTTCCAACCCCCTGCCACCTTCCACCAGACCAGGTTGCTCAGATCAACACTTCCAGGGATTGATAAATTACAGGAATAAATAAACCAGTTCCAGAGTCTTTTTCCTTGGCCATGAGGCCTTGTCTTTGGAGTGGGTGAGCTGTGACCATGAGCAGTCTCAGCCTTCCCTTGGTGCCCCCAAATTGCTGCTGTTTCAGAGACACCTTGGAGCAGATTTTGGCACTGGGCAACAGCATTCCTGAAGTTTGAATAGGTGAATCCCACCTCACCATGAGCAGGGAGACCTGGGCGATGTGAAAGCCTTGTTCTTTCACTCTATCAAAGAGCTAAAGCACATTTTGCTACTTTTTTAATAATCTGTGCAGGGAAGAAGGGTCTAGGCAGGGTTTTCTGTGCTCTCTGGTGGGTTGCTGTCAGCAGCAAGCCTTGCCCATCCTCCACCATGGAGCTGGTGTCAAACCCAATCCAGCAGAATCCTTCTTGGTTTCTTCACCCATAAAATGCCTTCCCTAACTTCCAAAAGGAGAAAATCCCTGCACTTTGGTGCCTCTCTGCAGCCAGCCATCCCAGGAAGGAAGATGTTTCCTTAGATATAATTATTTCCTTGACCATGGCAGACTGGTGCTCTACATATCTCTCTGTAAGTGCTGGCGTGTCTCCGGAATTTTGGAAAAGGTGCCATTTTTTTTTCTCCCAATCCCAACAAATGGAGGTCACAGCTGAAGGGCTTAGTCAGGGACACCCCATAAATGGGCATTTGGGAATGGGAAAGGACAGTTCCTCCACAGAGCTGGAATTTTCGCTTTGGGTGGTGAGATGAAAAATGCACCTCTGGGATTTGGGCTGTAATGGGAAAAGTCTTAACAAATAAAAGCAGATTCTAACTGTACCCAAAATATCACCTATAAACACCTAATTCAGCTGAAGAAAAGTAGCTCAAGTGCCAATGCCGAGAGCAGGAACAGGGATAGAACTCCACTGGCATCCTCTGCCCATGGAAATGGGAGAACTTACGGAAATGGGAGAGATTGGGCAATCTGATTGTGTCCATTTTTGGAGACCAAACCCGTTAACCTTTGTCTTGGAGCAGGGTGGGGTTGGTGGGGTGTCTGTGCAGGGCCAGGAGTTGGATCAATGATCCCTGTGGGTCCCTTCCCACTCAGGATATTCCATGATTCCGTGATTCTATAATAATTACTATGAATGCCTGAGTTTCGTTAATGAACTGGGTATGATGAACCCGGGAGAAGACCAGATGAGGCTCAGACTGCAGCAAAGGGCTCAGACCGTGAAGAAGGAGCTCAGTTCTTGGTGGACTCCCTGGGCCACCCTCATCCAGGTGCTTCTCCTCACACCTTAATTCTGCATATGCAAAATAGAGCTAATTCCCTGTAATTTACTCAGCGTGCAAGCCTTAATTAGCATTTTTAGGAGCAACCCCGGGCAGACCTGGGCTGGGGAAGTGGTTGTTGCCGTATCAGAGCAGGCATCATTCCAGGCCTGGGCCGGCAGCGGAAGCTGGCTGTGATCCAACCTCCCTCTGCTCCACGCGCTCTGGGTTTGTTAACATCCCAATCAATACCGCCACGACACAAAATCCAGCTTCAACTTTTCAGCTGCAGCGCAGGCCGTGGGGTTTTTTTTTGTTTTCTGTCCCAGCTCACACCCTAAATCCTATTTTTCCAGCTCCTTTGAGCCCCGCTGGGAGATATTAAGGTGTTATTATCGTTCCCCGTTGCTGCAGGGGAACGGGGGGAATGCTAACGAGGGAGACACGTCCTCTCCTCTCCATCAGTTCATCTCACGCCACCTCTCCCACCGCTGTGAGCTTTTAAAAATAACAAATTGTGGGTTATCCTTCCTTTCTTTGGGAGGGTGACCTTTAGGGTTCGCAATGCGCATCGCTGAGGGATAAAGAGAAATTTATTTTCCAGGGGAAAAAGGAGAGGAAATCTGCGATTCTCGCAGGCGTTAGGAATTGGACCTTAAAGGAGGGGGGAAAGAGCATTTTGAGGAGCTTGATAAATTTAAGAGCTGCTGGAATGCGGATTCATCGGGAGCGGGTCGGTTCTGGCTGGCGCGGGAACCAGCAGGATGAGGGATGGGGTCTAAGCAAATCTGAGCCCATTAATAATCAATAACTGCTGGCAGGGCAGTGATGATTCAGGCCAGGTTGGTGTCTAATTGCCATTATTGTTATTCTGGTTTAAACCCCGTTCCTCTCCTCTGCTGCCACCAGTGATCTGAGGCGCTGTATTTTTAATTTGTTCCCAGGCACGGCACAATCCATCACATGCCTGGATCCAAATGCCAGCGCCGGAGCAGCGGCAGCGAAACATTTTTGTTATTTAAGTTACTGTATGCTAAGTTTATGTTGATTGCTCTGAGTATCATCTCCCAAAGTTAACTAGCGTTAAAGTGTTGATAATGTCCCACTTTCGCAATCAGATTTGCATAGTGCACAACGGAGTTTAGCAGGAGGAAAAAATTAGCTTAAGTGCTGTTTTTCATCAGCCCTGTCAGTCTCACACTGTTTGCTTCATCTGGGTGCACGGGGCGTTTGGTGACAAATGGTTATGACATTTTCCATCTCAGCATTACGTCATTACAGAATCACCACCGTCCTCTGTGCTGCGTCCTGGCCTGGCAGAGAGGGAGAGGGGAGGGGGTGAAAACGGGGGCAGAAAGGCAAGAGTTGGGATTTTAAAGTATTTTATTATTTGCGATTTTTATTCCCTCTGAAAAAAAAAAAATAATAATAATTTCAACCTCTCTCCCTTCCCCCCTGCTCGAGGCACCATCCAGGAATATTCCCGTGGGCAAAAGGAAAAGCATCCTGTTCCCGCTGGAGCCAGCGGCAAATCGCTGGATGTGCAGGGCCCGGATACAAACAGGGGTGACCTCTCTTTGTTCGGGGTGCAGATCCAGGACCACTCTTCCCAGAGGCCTTCCCTCCCTCCCAGAATCAGTGCAACCTGGCTGACATCCCCCCACCTTCCCATTCAGCCCTGGGTGAATGATGGAAAATCAGGCCGGAGATCTTGCGTGCGACGCTGTTTTATAAAATATAATTCAAACATTTCTTTGGTGTTAACAGCTCCGAAATAAAATCCCCAGAACGCAGGAATATGTGATATCCATAGCAATTTCAGTTTGGTTTTGTGTTAAACTTCCCCCCCCACCCCCATCCCTTACTTTTCATCTTGGTTTTGTACCTGAATTTAGGAGCAATTTATGCAATTTATTCCTACCTTGGATTAGGCAGAAGTTTTCACCTGCATTTTGCAGGGTGTTATGGTGGCAATTCCTCATTTTGGGGCTCCGGTTTCTGTTTCACCCCCTTGCTTTAGGGGTAGATACGGTGCTGGCAAAGCCCAGCATTATCCTGGGATGCATTTTTAGCCTGAGCCTCCCCTCCATACATTAAGTAATTCATCCTTATTGCCATTAGGAATTCAGATGTTATTTTACGGAGGGGGAAGGGAGGATGGATGTGCAGAGCAGAGCACAGCTCGTATTTTACAGATACTCCTTTTTGCTGTGCGAGTTGCTGATTTACTCTTGGAAGCCTGCTGGAGGAAGGTTTGAAGGAAGCTTTATGGGGGAAAAAGAGGGATTTTTGATGTAATTCAGGCTTCTCCCTGCTCCCGTGCAGCTCGCGCTGGCTGGGTGTGCAGAGCTGTGTAGGGAACGGCCGCCTTTGCATTAATAATAGTCCAATAAAACCAGACAATATTCCTGCTTAAACGCACTGAGTTATGTAGATCCTAATTCTAGCACATCAGCAAGGAAAGAAAAGCAGATATTTCGTCCTCGCCACAACAAATTCCGTGATACAAATGCGAGCCGACATATGGTAAAAATTGCCTGCAGCCCTGCTGATTTACAGAACTGTTTTCACTCACAGATAATTCATTAAAAATCATTTCATACCGGCTGTATATACATAAAAAATATTTACTTGTGTAAATATCAGTCAGGAAGGTATTGCTTTTTTTTCCCCCCCTTTTTTTTTTCTCCTTTCCCTTCTTTTTTATTTTTTTTTTGACAGCTGATGGGGAGGGGGAAAAAAAAAAAAATAAATCCGGAGATGTATGACGGACATAGGGGAAAGCAAAGGTATTCCTGGCATCCATCCGTTCATCGTGGATATAGGTCAGGCCTGGGGGTGGGCTGGGACAGCTTTAAATCCTCTACCTGAGCCATCTGCTCTTCCGTGCCAGTGGAATCTGCGTTGGGGAAACGCACACTAGGCAGACACGGATATTGTGGGATACGGCACAAAAGGGGCTGCGAAAGGGCTTTTACCTGATTCGGGGCTCTCTGCTGACCTGTGGAACAATGGGGGAATGCTCACGCCGGGAGGTGTCTCCGGAAAACGGGAGCAATGGGATGGATTTCAAGGCCGCCGCTGCTGTGGCGGAGCAGCTTGGAAAATAAAGAGCAAATCCCAGCAAGGCGAGGGGAGTTTTGGGGTTTGATCGGTTTTGCAAATTGTCCTAAAATGATGGAGGCACCAAACACAAGGGGGACAAATGGCACGATAGAGTCTGCGGCTCCCAAACATGAGCATTCCAGGAATAACCAAGACAAGCCCTGAAATCTCCCTTCTAGCCCCACATTTTACCCTCTAGAATATGTGTTACACTACTCAAAACGCTGAACAAGGCTCCAGCCCGACACTGCATCCCTCCTCTTTTCCCTCTGCTTACTCCAGTAGAATTTGCTTAAATATGATGCGTTGTTCTAAACCCGAAGCTTGGAGACCTTTAGATGATTTTTTTTCCCCTCGAGGCAAATTCAGAAATAAATCATGGCGTACAAGAGATTTGGGGTGTTTTGTTTGCTGGGGTATTTTTTATCTCTACAGCCAGTAGGTGAAACAACATTATTTAAAGTGTGGAAGGGAATAAGTACTTAGAAGAGGGATCTGGTCCATCAGCTTTCATCCTCCATAAAACCCAGTAGTAAACAAAGCAATAATATTTGGGGGCTTGGAGAGGGCAGCTCTGGGGGGAGCTGGGATGTTGATTAAGATGGAATGGCTACGTGGGGAAAGGGGGGGATGCTGGAATCGCATCCCACGGCTGCGCCCGGCACGGCGGCGAGGGGAGAAAGTTTGGGCCCATTTCCTCTGGAATTTGGTGCCTTCTCTCACTCCGTGGATGCTGCAGCATCAATGGGAAATTTTCCTATCATGCTGAACCCGAAAGGGAGGGTAAAATCAACTCTCACTTCCCCAGCGGAGCGTCTACAGCGCGAAAGCCTCTCCCGCTCTATTTATACGCTGGATAAATCAGTCTCCAGACTGTTACCATAGATAACAGAGTTTTTCTCCTGCTGTTGTCTCTAACAGCTTCTTTTTCCCCCCACTATATTTTGCGCGGTTCCTACCTATCACCTCGGTGAGTAATTCCCCTGCTTTAAAGCAAATTACTTGGGGGAGAGCCGGGTTTTTCAGGCAGAGGGAGATTTTTCATCCCCTGAATTTTGCTCCCGGTTCTCTGAGTAACCCTGAGAAATCCTGCAGAAAGGGGAGCTATAGGTGACTGCATCTGATCCTGATACATATTTAACCTTCTCACAGTCTCCAGGAATTAACTATTTAGGAGGTGAGCAGCCGGCGCAGGCGCTGCACCAGGATAACACGGCCGGGCTGGTTCACAGTGATGCCGAAGCTTCCCACAAAAATCCCTAATTCTCACCACAGAGCTTCTGCAGGAGACCTTGCCATGGGCTAGGATCTTTATTTGAAATAAATAACTCATTCAATGCGGCAGGTCCCTATTTCGGGGACCGGTGGACGCGGAGTTACCCCTCCCAGGGATGGGGTGTTAATGGGATTTGTTGCTCCTGGTTGGGGAGTGAGGGGGGTTAATCCCTTCCTTCATGTATATCCCTGCTAAGCTGGTTTAGGTCATGTTTAGAGCTAAGTTTTGTGGCACAGGCTCTGTCCACCCGTCCATCCCGCAGTGCCAGGCACAAGGATGGATCCAGCTGCCATCTTCTCCCCCGTTGCATCTCCCAGCACTTAAAAATTCAAGTGAGCCCCAGAAAGAAATTAAAGGAGAGGTTTAAATTCCACCAAAGCAGTGAAAAAGCCTCTAAAGGCTTTTAGAAACCCTGCGTCGTCGCTCGGGGAAAGCTCCCAGCGAGGCCCAGAGCCCTTTGTTTGCTGCAAGGGGATTTATCCTGGAGTGGGTAGGGAGGGAAAAGGACTTTTTCCCTCCACCTGCAGGGACCCATTCCCCCGGCATCACCTCTCCAGCAGGCATGAAGCTGCTTGTGGGGAGGTGGCTTTGGGGGTTTGGCATCATTTTCTAAAGCCCATCGCCTTCGAGGAGGCTGCAAAGCGTTAAATAGCCTCACCTGACCTCCTCCAGCAAAGCCAGGCTCTGCATCCTTATTTAGGGACATACATCACCTCCACAGCTTTCCCTCTGGCACTGGGGGTGGAGCAGAGAAGTGAAATGTCGTGAGAGAAGAGGAAAAGAAAAAAAAAAAATAAGAAGTAGCTCTAAATCCATCCGAATTTGCCTTGAAACCCCTTTCCCACCCCAGCCCGGCCGAGCATCCCGGCCGAGGGCCGGACACAGATGCCGTGCCAGATGGAGCGGCGCGATCCCGGTCAATCGGATCTTTGGGAGTTTTATCGTTTAATTTCTTAATGTGCTAATAGTGCACAGGGAGGGAATGGATCACCGGTTAAGTCCGAGGATTTATGTTTTTAAGGGAGCGCAATGTATTTTTAAACAGCCCCGGCCAACGTGACGGGCGGCGGGCAGGAGGGTGAGCTGGAGAAGGCCCTGGAAGAGCCCTTTGAGCTTTAATCCAGAACAGGTTTCTAATGTGACATCCAGCTCCGTGTGAGCTGAAATTCAGGCGGAAAATCCCCGTGGCCATTTGACAAAGCCATTTTGCCCAGCCCTGAGGGCTGCGAGCCCTGCTCTGGGTCTGTAACCCCCTGCAGCTCCCGTAATTTCCATTCATGGATCCTCTCCATGCCTTAGCCCAGGTACCTCACTTCCATTTGAAGCCATGAAGGATGGGTGGCAAAATCTGCCCAAGGCCCCCGATCCTCAGTTTCCCCTCTTAGAGAGGGAATTGCATTTCCTTCCTTCAAATTGCCATTGGGATCAGGGCTTGTGCAGACTCCCGAGGTGATTTTGACTCCTCAAAAGGGAAGGTCTTGCAGAGAGATAAAAAATAAATGTTCATAAGAAAATGTACAGAAGTAATTTCAGGGGAGTATTGAAATGACAACCATTCACCTCCAACCTGCCACGAAACTCATCTATTTATTTTTAAATAAATCACCTCAGCCCTCCATAAATCTCCGAGGCAGGGAACCAAGGAGGGGACGAATTAGGCGGCGCTGTGACCCCATCCCGGTCCCCGCCGGGCAGCTGCCTGCGGGGCAGGGACGAATGCTCGCGTGGCCCCGTGGCTCCAGCTGCGGTTGGAAGCGCAGCGGTCTCAGAGGGATGCTCTGGCTCTTGGCTTCTGTCAGCCAGACCTTAAAATCTGCGCCGTTCGAGGCCTTATTTGAATTGCAAACAGCTCAAGGGAGGTGTACGTGGAGTTGCTCTCTCAGGGTAAATGCGGTTTGGGTTTGTTTTTTTTTGACTAATAATATTGTGTCATGCTTTGAGGAGGGTGATGGTATAAAGGGCAGGTGGAAAGATTTCTGTGCCTGAGCTGGTGGCTCTCCCGAACCTTTTTTGACAGCTAATTCCAAGCATTTCTGTGAAAACTCCTCTGATCTGATGCGTTAAGTGAAATGTCATTAAGGCAATGGGAACACAACGGTAGGACTGTGAGACAGCACTAAGGGGAAAGGGCAGGGGCTCCCAGGGGCTCCCAGAAGCTCCCAGACACGTTTTTTGGACACCCAGTGTGCCCAGGGTTCTTGTGCTTACTCAGAGCTGGACACTCCTGCCCATCTCTGAGCACACAGACTCTCACTCAGGGTACCAACCACCGACTCCATGCGGGTTTTTCTCAGCAACTTCTAGGCCTCAACTGGGGAGGGAAAATGAAAGCAAAAAAAAAAAAAAAAAGAAGGGATGTATTTGTGTTCGTGCAATGGGAAGGGATCGAAGGAAGAGACGTGCGCTGCGGCGCGGTGCGGCGCTGGAATGATCTCAGGAGCTGCGGCTTGTGCGGAGAGATCCCAGGAGCGGGCACATGCCCTTGACACCGAATCACCCGGCGAGTAATAAAGGATTTCCTGCCTTCAGAGCCTGCTTGAGCCGGGGGTTTAGCCCAGGTTAGGCTGTGCAGCGCCCTGGCAAGGTTACAGGGTCTAGCAGGGTGCTCAGCTGGGACTGGGGATACTGGGAATGTGTAGATATCCCTGGATCTAGATGTGTAGATAACCACGGCGTGCACTCCTCACCGCCAGCACCTCGCCACAAACAAAAAGCGCGCTCTTCTCCTTGAAATTCACCTTGAACGCGGTGAGATGGGGTGGGTTCGTTGGTTGGGGTTTGGGTTTTTTTATTTATTATCATTATTTTTCACCCCCCTCCTCCTCCTTTTCCCCGACAACTGTCAGCAGAGAGGCTGCAAAAAAAGCTGAGGAGCCACTGCAGGCTGCGCAGCGCTGGGAGCTGTCAGCCCCACGCCACTGCAGTGATGTCAGCCGCAGCCACAGCCACTGCCACCCCCAGCCCCTGCACACACGCGAGTCGCAAGAAGAAGAATTCATAATTACAGTAGCGTAGCCATGAAACCAGCAGTGCTGGGGGTGAGGGAGCGGGGGGAGAGAAAGCGAAGCCTCGGCCAGTATTGGTACTTTTCTCTTTTTTTTTAATACCTTTTTTTTTTTCCCTCCCCCTGCAAAGCTGCACCCAGCTCTGCAGCATCCTTTCTCCGCAGCGGGGCTTGGGGGGGCCAGGGCAGGGGGTTCCCCCACGCGCCCCCCCAAAGCGGGCGGAGGGTGCGGGGGGCTGCGGGGGGAGCTGGGCAGGGCTGGAGGCTCTTTCCCCGCGGGTCGCTCCTTGTTTTAAAAGGCAGCATTTCTGCGGACAACACCCGGAGCATCTCTGCGGGAGCGGGGCTGGGGGCGAGGGCTGCAGCCGCCTTGTTTGCGGCGCACGGAGTCAGCAGCTGGGATTTTTTTTTTT
>VYXC01009308.1:218520-270540 GCA_013397175.1 Platysteira castanea
TTCCCCTCCTTTTTCACGCTTTTATTTTTATTTCGGTTTTTTTTTTTCCCCTCCACCCTTGTAGCCATCACCACTGCTCTGCCCTGCTCCCCGCTGGGGCCCTTCACCTCCTTTCCCTTCTCCCATCCCTCTCCTCCCTTCGCTTCTCTTTGCAGCTGGAGGCCGCCCCGCATCCCTTCACCCCGGCCCATCCCAGCACTCCCAGCAGGTGCCTGGCACTGGGGAAGGACAGGCCCTACTGGAGAGGACAGTCCCCCACCCCTCAGGGCATCTGCAGAGCTGTCCCCAATTTGGGGGGCCCTTGGTGACAGCGCGGGGGGTCCCATCTCTCTTTGCAGCTCTGCGCACAGACCCTCACCTCTGGAATGGTGCCCTTGGGAACACTGACAGCAGCTCGGGGTCCCTGGGACGCCTCTTTGCTCCCCGCCGAGGGGTTCTGCAGGTATTTCGGGACATCCCTCCCTGGGCTCGCATCCCGGCTGGTGCGGATGCTGCGAGGAGCCCGTCGGGTCGTGCCAATAAAGCTCTTTCCTTGCGGGTTCCTGCATCCTCTCCTTTGTTCGTGGAGGTTTCTCGCCCGTCTCTTTACGGCGGCGGAGGCAGGACCCCCCAGAAGGACCCGCACTCAGCACCAGGTGGGGGATGAATATTAAAATCCGCCCCAAAATAAAAACCTCAGCCTTGAGATTCGGCAGCCCACTGTTGCCTGCTCAACCCTGGGCGGGCACTGCCGCATCCTGGACCTCCAGGAGAGTCTGAACTGCCAGAGGGCTCCTGTGTAGTGAATAAAAGGGGCAAAAAGAAAGAGATTTGGGGTGCCTTCTCTTTGGGATTGCCCCCATCCCAGCAGGCAGACCCCTGCCCTGCCGCAGTACGTGTCGAGCATCCCTCTGCGGCACCGCCGGCCCCACAGCACCCGGCCCTCACAAACGGGACAGATTTTCCTTTAAAGCTGCAGCATGGGAGAGGAAAAACAAGACCTAAATAACCCCAAATAAATACACAACCTGCTTTCTGTCTCGTGAAATGGCTGGGATGAAGAGACGCCATCACCGCGCATCCGAAGGCCTGGTACCCCCGGTGGGGCCCGGCTGCCTCCCTCAGGCTCAGCCCGGAGGGATGGAGAGGAGGGGGTAGGAAGCTCTTATTAATACTAATCCCAAGAAATATTGCTGTGCCCTGAATAAATCAGGCCGCGGGTTCCTCCAAGACCTTTGCCCCCTTGAGATGAGCTGCAGTGCTGCCCCTCCTCTTCGGGGTGGACACTTTGGGAAGGGAAATGGCCCAGGGGGGTTGGGGGGTGGACAGATGCATTTGATTTTTTCGCTGAGGGATGGAGGAGGAGGTGGCATGATTTTATTCCAAGCACGTCAGCTCCCCCCTCCCTCCCTGTCCCCTCCTTCCTCCCTCCACCCGCAGTCCGATGTAAACATAACGGCAGGGACCTGCCAGGCTCCAGCCCCACTCGGATTATGGGGGGGAATTAAGCAGCTTTGATTATCACAGCGATGCCCCCGAATAACCTTCAGGCGTCTGGCCCTCAAGGTCGTGCGCTGGAAGGGGCCGGGGACAGGGACCCCGGGGTACCCATCCCGTGGGCAGAGGGAAGGGATGGATGGAGAGGATTTGTGGGGACCACAGATCCTTCCATCTGTGATTTTATGCCGGTTTTATTTCTCCCTGCCCACGCCCACGCCTGACCAATTCGCTTGCCGCTGCAGCGCTGGTTGGGCTGGAGATGCTCCAGCTCCAGCGGGGAGATGGAATGGAAGATCTGGGAAATTCCTCTATTTCCCTCATTTCCCAGATCGCTGTCAAGTGCCAGCCCTGCTCTTCACCCAGCCCCATGAAGGATGATGGTCTCCATGCAGAAAGGTCTTTTGCTTCATATCCCCGCCGCATCCAGCTCCTTTTCTCCGTTTATTTTTATGCCGTGTACCTCCATGAACCACAAACCAACACATCTCCTAGCAGCAGCAGTCAAAGTGGGTGTTTTATTGGGAAATCTAATCAGGTTTCGAGGGGAAAATCCTTTCTTAATGTCTCAGCTAGGCAACGAGCTCGATTAAATTGCTTAGGCTATAAAAAGGGCTGAGAGTCCCATCTCCTTTTTCCTCCCTGCTCTTCCTGGACAGCGCTGTCATCTCCGCACTCCGCCGCCTTCAAAGCCCAAACGAGCCTCAATGACACAGGACTCACATGTCATTCCCCGACATCCCCCCCGCCCCGCCTCCCCCCAGCAACAGAGTCACAAATCATCTCAAACACTCTAAATTTAGCCCGGCAGCGCGACCACGAGCTGGGATTTCAGTGACATCACTGCTGGAAATTAAGGGGTCAAACAGGGAGGCTGCACGCGGCGCTCTGAGGAAGGGGGGACGATGCTTCATTGATTCTCCCACACACCGAGGCCACCCTGTCTTGGGACATCTCAAAGCATCCCCTCAAAATATATTTCTCCCAGCACCCAAAATGCCCAGAGTGGACCAGTCACTAGGTTAATTCCCATCAGGAGCTGTGCTGAAAGGCTCCCGTGGATCAGCACTGCGGAGACGCGCGGTGAGACCGGGAGGATCCAAAGGAGCAAAGCCAGTGAGCTTAGCCCGGTGTAGAGGCTGGGAGAAAGGGGACTCACATCTCAGCCTGGAGCTGGAAGGCGGGTCCAGCATTCCCTGCCTGGCTGGGAATGCCAGGTCAGTGTTCCCATGGCACTTGCAGAGTTGTGTGTGCACACGGGGTGGGGATGCTGCTGTGGTATCCCAGTGCCTGTAGTGATTCCTGCCTGCTTTGCTCTGCAGAGCCAAAAAAATCACTGTACATTGGGAAAAGGGAGCCAGGGCTGAGTCCCGAGGTGGGAATGGGGTTGCTCTGAAGCGCAAGGTCCGATATTCCAGAGGGTGAGGGAAGAAGAGAGATTCCCATGGCTCCTACTGCACTGCAGTTGGAGGGGCAGATCCTGAGCTCTTCAACCAGACTGGATGGACTGGCAGACTCACACAATCACAGGATGGTTTGGCTCAGAGAAGACCTGGAAGCGCGTCCAGTCCCACCCCCTGCCATGGGCAGGGACACCTCCCACTGTCCCAGGTTGCTCCAAGCCCTGTCCAGCCTGGCCTTGGACACTTCCAGGGATCCAGGGGCAGCCACAGCTTCTCTGGGCACCCTGTGCCAGGGCCTCCCCACCCTCACAGCCAGGAATTCCTTCCCAATATCCCAGCTATCCCTGCCCTCTGACAGTGGGAAGCCATTCCCTGTGTCCTGTCCCTCCATCCCTTGTCCCAGGTCCCTCTCCAGCCCTCCCGGAGCCCCTTTAGGGCCTGGCAGGGGCTCTGAGTTCTCCCTGGAGCCTTCTCTTCCCCAGGCTGAACAGTAAATTACTGCTTGGGGGGCCATAACTTCTTTTAAAGTCATCCAAGAGAGGCTGAGACAATACTTTTAGGGACCTGTTACTCACAGCACCTACAGCCTTTAGTGATCAGTGATCCTTCACTTCTCCAGTAGTTTTTTTGGCAGCACAAAAATGCTGGAAACCGCTGCCTCTGACTTTGAATTTCATGTTCCACTCACCCCAGTGGTGAAAAATGAAAAATAAACCAACAAGCCAATGGCTCCTGCAGCATCAATTCCTCCTACAGGCACAAAATACAACGTGGTGGGGGAGAGGGAAGAGGTTGGGGACCAAAATCTGATATAAATCCCTTTGGCCACAGCAGCGCACAAGGATTTCTCTGCCATTGATGCACACGCTGGCAACTCTATGAACGTTCGCTTATTTTTGTGGAGATTTTGCCTTTCAGACCAAGTGTTTCCGTGTGGCACCAGCTGTAGGGATGAGCTAATGCAAAGCTCAGTCATTTCCCTGCTCACCCGGGCCTTCCTCCGCAGCCGCAGCCGCTCCGGTATCATCTCATCCAGGGAAAGACAAAAGTGATGCGTGTGCATGTGTAATTTCCAATGTCAATGTGTTCAGCGAGGAGTTGGAATCATAAAAGTTATTTCATTTATTACAATCATACATAAAGCCTCTTAGAGCTGCAGACTTGGAATAGGCAATTATGCCCATAGGTTAATAACACGCAGCGATTTGACTGACAACTGGAATTAGATTTAAACACGGCAGAGTGGCAGCTAAAGGCACTTTATTAAAACTGTGGCTGGGGATTTGTTCAAAACACCAGTTGCATACCTTTCCTGGTAAAATATTTCTAGGTAGCACCATACTGGGGCCCACTGTATTGCATTTTCTTCTCCTTTCCCTCACCACTCTGAGCTCTGCTGTGCAGCAAGGGATTTCTCTGGTCAGGTTTTCCTGGAGAGAAGGGAAACGCCCGGGGTTGCTTCACACGGGGTGATGCGATGGGATGTGATTCACAGTGGGAAAGAGCCCTAAAGCAGTGATTAACTCTAGACCTACGAGGGACCTGGATTTACCTCTCCATCCTCTCTCCTTATCACTCCCCAGTGCAGCATCCTCTTAACACTGCCCTCGTTAGCCCAGAGTTAACGATCCCAGCAGCCCAGACAAAACCAGGCCCAGCGACTGATGCGGTCAATAAAATAAATGTTGTTTGTTTCTGCTGATACCGGGAGGTTTTCCTGCTACCAGGGAAGTTCCTCCCTGTGAGATTAGTTGTGTGTGGAGTGGATTACCTGCAACCAGGATGGAGTCCCTGCTCCTGGAAGGTTTGACTACCAAGTTAGAGAAATGTGTGACAGAATGACAGGAGGAAACACTGGATCTTGCCTTAGGACAAGGGGGTGGGTTAGAGCCCAGTATTTCTTGGAAAAAAAATACTAAATTGCTTTAAAATAGTAGCTAAGGACCAGCTAGGGCTGGGCCAAGTGAAATCCAAAGGTCTTATTCCACCCTAACATCAGTCCATGGGTCCAGCGAACCTGGAAATGAGGATTAAAATCCCACAGGCTCTTTGTGTGCCACTTCCTTCACTGGCAGCCAGTGGAAAAGAGAGGTGACACCTGAAATGCCCTTGAAATTAACTCCCAATTCTCATCTCTTTCTTTCTTGCCTCATTTGTGTGGTGTGAAAAATCTCTATGGAGTAAGAGCTGCCTGGCAACCATCTATGGGCCAGGGGTTAAAATTCAGGAGCGCTGAGTGGGATTCAAGGATTTCACTTTAAAATTGGCAAGGCCAAAATCAGCAGAGAAGGGGTAATACAGTGTCTGGAGAGGGAAAAGTGGACAGTCCTTGTTTTTAATCCACCCAAGGATGGTACAAGTAGATCTCCAGGCTGGTGGCCAGATCCAGCAAGGTACAAGGAGGATTGCACATGGATTTAGCATAAGGAAAACTTCCCACCCAGCTCATCACTGGCAAAACAAGAGTGGACACTCCAGATGTCCAGATTCCCATTCCTTTGGAACAAAACCTAAAGGCTCAAAATCAGAGTTTAATCCAAAATACTTTCTTTAGTTTCAGGGAAGGGGAAGCTGGAGGTGCACTCGGCTGAAAAAGGAGCTCGAATCCACCACTCCATCATCATTCCCTGCCTGGCTCCAGCATATTCCAGACCAGGAGCCGTCCTCTGGCTGAAGATGTCTCAGCTCCATGCAGGGGGCTGGACTAGGTGACCTTTAAAGGTCCCTTCCAACCCAAACCACTCCGTGATTCTATGATCCGTGGGCCCCCCAGTGGTCCCTGGTCCTCAGGATGAGGAATAGGCTCCAGCCGAATTCTAACTCCAGATTTTGATCCTACAGACCTCTCCTGCCAACCTGGGCACCCAACCCCAAATTTCAAACCCCTTATTACCCAGCACTTAATACAAAATGAAGTCTGAGAGCATCAGCTATAAAAAAATCATCCCGGTGCTCCTCATGCATTAAATATGAAGGCTCAGATCCTTCCTGTGATGCCGAGGCAGGGGAGCAGCTCCCTGGGCTGGGATTACCTGGTCCTGATCCCGTGACCTTTCCCCAAAGACCAGCCTGTGGAGCAGCTCTCCACGGTTTTTTTAATTTTTTTTTTTTTTAATGCCCTGAAAGATTTATAACCCTTTTTGTCAGGCTCTCCCTCCTGTCACTGATAAAACTCACCCTGGCACGGCTTGAGCCCAGAATCAGCTTTTAAAGTGTGGCAGAGGAAATCTCTGTGATTTAAAGCAAACATCCAGGCCTTGGCTGCAGCCCAGCCCAAATTCAGGGAGCGTCCCAGCGTTTCCAGACATGGAAATGGGGTTCATATGTGAAACCCACAAGGGATCAGCTCAACTGAGCCCAGCCAGCCTTTGCCATCTCACCTCAGTCCCTGCTGCGTTGGGTGGAGGTGATTTGTCACCCTCTCAAGGAGATTCTTGTGTCACCAGCTCATGTAATGTTACCATTTTATGAAGGTGGGAATATCTGTAGGAGTACATATACACACATATGTGTTGTTTTCCCTAAAGCCCCAGGCCCTGGAGGCAAAACTCAGTTTTTAAAAACCTCAATGTCCAAAAGCTTTGAGGGATGAGCCGAGTTTACTCAAGCAGCTAAAAACAAAACAACCAACAGAAGGCAAATCCAAAGTACATTAGAAAGAGCACTAAAAATACAATCAAGAGATTGGAAGCAATTTTGTGATCCGGGGGTTTCTTGCTGGGTTTTCTGGGAGTTTGGGGTTGGAGATAATGGCAGTGGGAGTGGAGGGCGGCATGGTTTTATTTCAGGATCAATATCAGGGTGGAGCAAGTGGTGTATTTATCTGCAAGGCTGAGAAGATCTAATTGTGCCCTGTTTTGCACTAATGCAGCTCTGTGGCACCACCAGAGAGTCCCAGAGTACCCAAAATGTGCTTGTTTTCCAGTCCATGCCTGGTTTTTGTTGTGCATCCTGTCCATCCTGGTCTCACCCCAGCAGTTTTATGGGTTATTTTGAGGATGCCCAAATCTCTGCTCCATCCCTTTCTTATGCCTCAGGGTAAAAAAGGGACCAACATCATCCTGCAGGAGTTCCCACATGGAAATAAGGCATTTATGGATGGTTTTAACTGGGGGGAGACTTCAAGGACATACCCAGAGATATCCAGGAGCAGTAACTGCATGAGGAGATGAGATTCTCAGGGAGACCCAGCCCGTCGGACATGAAACCACAATTGTCATCTGTGATGAACAACAGAGAGGGGAACGTACAGGAAACAGCAATTAAACCATTAAAGTCTTGGGCAGCTTCCCAGTGACCAGCAGCCTTTAGATATATAAATATCTCACATGGCATGAAAGGAGCTGTTCTTTACCCATTATGTCCCCAGTGACCTTCAAGAGGGACAAGGGGGTTGGGATCATCACTTTGAACTGGCATCTTCTGCTCCATCTGAGGAGTCACACATCCCTTGGGGCAGGGATCTCCTGCTCCCCTATAGCAGTGCTTGTAAATCCCAGCTGAAAGTTGAACTCCAGTTGAGATCCCAGTTGAAATTATCCTAATTACTGCCCAGATCTGCTTCCTATAAATCCCTGGCTGTGATGTAGAGAAATAACTGAGCTGGAAGGTGGCAAGTGTGCTGCTGTTACCACATTCCAGTGCTGAAATAGAGGTTTCCATACTTACTGTGAATGTGTTGTGCTCATGTTTTGTATCACACCCCAAAGACCCTGAGGGATCAGCCCCAGACCACAGGGAGTTTCTGGGCTCCAAGTCCTCATGGCTCAAGTTTACTTTAACAGTCAAGCTGAGTGAAACGCAAAATATCTCCATGAGTGCTGAAAAATTTGGCCAGTAATTACAAATGGTTGTCCTTTAATTAGCCAAAGGAACAGCCCTGAGACTGAGATTGGAACAAAGATAACCCAGGGAAGATTCACGATCATAAAAGACAGCGACAACCTCAGTTTTCATCAGTCAGAAATCATTCTTGGCATGTGCTGCTTGTTGGGAGAAGAGTTTTGGGGATAGATATCAAGGCTGATTGCTCCATTCAGTCTGGATGGGTTTTGTTAAACCCATCAGCAGCAGATTTAGCGATGTTTCCACTGAAATAATCACCCTGGGTTTGTTCCTGCTTTGACAGGCTGGGGTCTGTGCCTCTTTGAGATGAGCAGTGCTGCACACACCTCTGGATAAGCACCCTGGGGAGGTTCAGATGTGCTGTTCTGGTGGTCCCCAAGCAGGAGGAAATTCTCCCCCGCATCCCCATTTCCCCAGCACCTGCACGACATCCCCCAGTTGCCCAGAAACCTCCACTGCTGGTGCCGGGGTTGGTGGTTTGACCCCGAGAAGGGCTGCAGGCTCATTCCTGCGGGCTGAGCCCCGCGGGGATGGAGAAGTGGAGGTGGTGGTGGGAGTCCTGCAGCACTTTTCCCTTCCCACCGGGCGGGGAGGCTTCCCCTGCAATTCCTGCTGCCGCACGGAGTGATGCTGCAGCAGAGAGCGTCTGCAGGATGATGAAACGCAGAGGGGCCGTAATGAGATTTCAAATAAAGCCAGCTTTTCCCCTGGCGTGTCTGGTCTGGATAAATCCAAACTGTTGGCAACGCAAAACCCCCGGGAAGGAGAAGCGCCCTTGACCAGGCGAGTCGCAGACGGGAAGCCTGACACAGCTCTTCCCATTCCCACCCCTCCCTGCGGGTCGGGACAGCAAATCCTGCATCGCGAACAGCTCATCCCGACCTAGGAGCAGCAGGAATCGCACCAGCGTGGCCAAAGCCCCCGCGGCACAGCCAGGGCACGGCACAAGCGGGGGATGTGCCGTGGGTCCGGCTCCGCATCCCACAGGAGCCACCGGCCTCCGGCACCGGCGCTGATTTTGGCACCGCTGACCATTCCCGAACGCGCGGCGCGTCCCTCAACATTCCAACATTCCAGAGCAGCAGCCACTAGAGGGGGGCTCAGCACCGAGGGAGGGACTCGGAAAATCCCTGCAGCCTTCGGGGAGGAGGAGCAGCTCGAAACTCTGCGTGGAGGGAGGCGGGAGGCGTGGGGGAGGATGGATGCAAGCGATGCACGAAGGAAACCACACCGAAATGCCTGTATGGCTTCCCAAAGTGCTGGCTCCGAGCGATTCATCCCTTTGTTACATATTCCCTAAAATCGTGTGGAAAGCGATGCCCTCCCAACAGCACCGAGGCGCTGCAGGGCTGGAAGGAGGCAGAACAGGAAAAGAAAACTCCCAAGTGTTTTCCAATCAGAGAAACATAGCAACAATTTGTTAGTTTTAAAGGAAACATAAATAAATAAGCCATAAATATAAAGAAAATATGCCATAAATATCTGTGACTGCATCCCTGCAGCCAAAGCTTTTTATTTTCTATGGAAAAACAAGCCTCGGTAATGAAGAGTTGCCAGGTGAGCCACATGTTTAGGATGCTAAAGCTGAGCGGATGTGGGATGGACATATCCAACACCTCGGTCACTCCTGAGGTGTCTCTGCCCCTGGAGGGATTTTGGGGAGCCAGGCAAGGTGCTCCCCTGTCCATCCCCCACCCTGTCCCTGCCTGACCTTTCCATCACTTCCCGTGGCTTATAAAGAAGACGGGGACAAACTTTCATTAGGGTTTGTTCTGCAGGACAAGAGGTGATGGTTTCAAAGTAAAAAAGGGTTGATTCAGACCAAATATAAGGAAGAATTTTTTTATCATGAGAGTGGTGAGGCACTGATAGTGTTTCCCAGAGAGGCCGTAGATCCCCATCCCTGTAAACATTCAAGGCCAGGTTGGATGGGACTTTGAGCAACCTGATCTCTTTGAAGATGTCCCTATCCACTGCAGGGAGTTGAACTAGATGAGCTTTAAAGGCTCCTTCCAGCCTAAACCATTCCATGACTCTGTGATCACACACCCGGGAGGCAGGGCTGGACCTACAAAGGTCCCATTTCGCTCGTGCTGACAGAAACCCACATCATCCCTAAATGCCTCCCTATGAGCCAAAGGAGAGAGTCTTCCTAGAAAGGCCAGGTCTGTCCATCTCCCAGCTGTCTGATTCTGCAAAGCTGAGGTTGCTCTTGGCTGGGAGGGGAAGGATGGGGTTTTCCCAGGTGGAATCATTGCTGCAGGACAAAATGGTACCCACGCCGTGGTGTCCCGGTGCTGGTGGTGCTGCTGGTTGCCACAGGGATGGATGGAGGTTGCTTAGCAACTCCTCAGCACTGGAGAGGGAGCACAGGAGCAGGGAGAACGGAAGGGCCACTGCTGCTGATGTTTGCGGTGGAATTCCCCCAGAGCATCCGAGACCTTGCTCCCAGAAGGTTCCTGACACTGATGATGGAATCACAGAATCTGTAGGGTTGGAAAAGCTCTCGTAGATCGAGTCCAGCTGTTCCCCCAGCACTGCCCTGTTCACCACTAAAAAACATCCCCAAGTGCCAAATCCACACCTCTTGAGCACTTCCAGGGATGGTGTTTCCACCACAGCAGTCCAAGCCCAACTGGTCCCAGACACACCAGCTTTGGGGTCCATATGTCATGAGGGTGCAGTCCAAGGTTGGCCAAGAAATTAGGTCCTGGGACATCCCAGGGAAATGCAGCTTCTGCTGGGGCATCATGGTTGGGAAGGACAGCTCACAGCTCCAGTGCAGAGCAGCACGTGGATAAATGAGCTTTTTTGGAGAAGGAATCTTCAAAAACCACTCACAGTCTGTACCATCCTGCTGGGCTGCTGCACTTTTGCCAACAGAAACCTGAATTTCCTAAAGTTACCCCTTTAAAACTCTGCTGCTGTAACCTGCAAGGCCACAGGCAGGGAAGACTTTCCATACAGCCTGAACAGTTTAAAATAGGAACGTCTCCATGTCCAGGGAAATGCTCAGCCATGGATGCTGCCTTCTCCTCCAAGACCTCCCCAGCCTGGGTTTTTCCAGTTTTGCTCGAGCACTGAAAATCCTCCTCCTATTTTCCCCATGTAGAAGGTTTCTCTCTCTTTCCCAACCCACTGAAGTCTGCACATGGGAACCACATCTCCAGGCTGGGAAGCAGGACCAGATCCCTGCACCTTGCTCCTCTGCTGTTCCCTCCCCCCACTCTTGGAGACAGGATTCTGGGCTGGATGGACCCCAGCCTCCTCCAGGATATCCATTCTTGGGATATAAAGAACTCCTTGCTGGACAAGGAGCAAACTCCCTAAGGGTAGTGCCCTTTTTATGTCCATTTTAACACCGTATCTACATTATTCTGAGGCTGCAAAGGCTTTAAACCAGGCAGTCCCTTCAGAGTAAACTTCTAAATGTTATGTGAATGCCCAGCATTTGTGTTTCTAACCCAGAACTGACATGCATTTTCTAACAGCATAAGCAAATAAATTTATGCCACTCCCATCTACAGATTTCTTAAAATATGTTTGGCTTTACACACAAACCTTTTCTCTTCTGTCTGGTTTTATTTTCCGTTACACTTTTTCAGATTTTCCTCCTGAAAGGAGGAAGCTCTCGAAGAGCACAGGAATTCCCTCCTCTCCATCACTTTCCTTCCCAATGTTTTGCAGATTCCCTGTCAGTCATTTGATACCCTGCTCCCCCGACTGCTGTCATCAGGCTTTTTCTGTCCCTCTCCCTCCTGCTACCAAATTATTTTGATGAATGCAATTTTTTTTCTGAGATAGTATTTATTTGCATTAAAATACCTACAAAAACACAGTTGTTTAGAGTACAACTGCAAAAACTGTACAATTTCAAGTAATTCAGTATTATATTATTTAAGTATCCCATCACCACTATCATCCTGTGCTCCTGTTCAGGGATGGGGTTTGGGTGGGAATGATTTTAAGCTGCAGGATAATGTCCCTGTGAATTTCAGTTGCTCTATTAAACATCAATTCTTATGGGAAAATTTGTTTTCCTTTCCATCAAACCACCACAGGGATACTTTTTTTCAGGACCAAAGTCTTGCTGTTTGGTGGGGCTCCTCTCTACTACAGTTTTCTGTCCTAAATTTTTATTTGGGGCATTTTTCTTTTCAAAATTTTGCCTTTCCTTTGCTACTTCTAGACTTCCATGTAGGGCTGCTCTTCATTTATTTTTTTTTTTTACTTTCCATCTGTCTGAATTCCTGCTTTGTGGACATCATCTCCATCAGTGCAACAGACAGATTTTCATCCTTTGAACAGAAACACCATTTCCTGAGATGATTTCCAGTTTAACTTTTCGAGTTTATCTTTACATCAGGTGCAGAAACAGCAACACTGGGAAGGATTTCTCCCCCATGTGGGCTGAAACCTTCCCGTGCTCAATGGGATGTTTTTCTTGGCCAAATTTGCACTGCAGTTCCAAGTAAAAGTTAATTTATACCTCAGCATAAGAATTCAATTTCTATTCTTGGGCTGATTATATTCCGCATTCTCCAAATTCTCACTTCCAGTTTTAAGGGATCTCCTACCAGCCTGTAGCTGAGACTTTCAGCTCCAAGTTCCACTACAGCCTCAGTTTCCTTTAACCCTTTAAACCTGCACATTATTTTCCCAGTCTTAAATTTCTTTTTGGGAACCAAATTTCTGACATAGAGCCAGCACGTGGGTAGTGCCACTAATTCCTTCTTTCGGGAAGAATTCGTTGTCAGGAAGAATTTCTTGTCAGGAAGAATTTCTTCATGGAAAGGGTGCTCAGGCATTGGAACTGCCCAGGGAGGTTTGCAGTCCCCATCCCTGGAGGTGTCCAAGGAATGCCTGGATGTGGCACTCAGAGCTCTGGCTGGGTGACAAGGTGGGGATTTGTCACAGGTTGATAGTCTTGGAGATCTTTTCCAGCCTAAATGACTCCAGAATTCCATAAAAAATAGTGGAGACGATGTTAAAACCACGAGTCAAAGGAACCTCCTCGCTCTCAACCTCCTCAGAAAGAGCAATCAAACCTTTTATTGGAGAAAAGTAACAAGAAGCCCCTCATAGGGGGATGAACTGTGGGGGTTCTCAGAGCTCAAATGAACTCACAGCTTTCCCTGGAAGCACAGGCATGGATCAAAATGTTGGTTATAGGCTGGAGAGGGATCTGTGACCAAAGACATGCCTGGGAGCTTCTGTGCTGAGAAAAGATTTGAAGGGGGTTTGGGCAGGGATGAAAAAGCCTCCCCAGTGCTTTTATTCCGCTGCTCATCCAGAGAGAAGCTCCCAACAAAAGCCCAGAGCTTGTTTGATGGTTTAACATCCCCGTGCATCCTTGGGAAGCATCTGACACACTGCTTCTGTACAAATAACCACAGCAGCACTGTACAGATGACTTGTTTGGTTTCCCAGTGGGTGTGTAAGTAAATTAGCAAAAAATAAATGTCACGCGGCAATGACTTACTCCTTTTCTAAAGGCTCTGTTTTCCCTCTGTATTTTTGTTTGTTTAACAAGTTCTTAATTAAATTCTGTTTTCTGGCATTCGAGCTGATGTGATGGCACGAGATAAAGTTGTTTAGAATTCAAATCTTCCTCGATTTCTCATTGTGGCAGAGGAAGAGATAAGAGCAGTCGGGAGCTGCCTTCCCCTGGTTGTGGGTGGCTGTAACTCCAGCCAAGCAGGAGCTCTCTGTGCTCCAAAATCCCTCCTGCTCTCAGGGGTTTGTCACTGCTTTGAGAGGCTCGCACACAAAAAATAATGTGTGGGCTCCCCCTTCCGCCCGAGAACATCAGTGCCTGGGAAAGAATCGGGATGATGGAATGGTTGTGGTTGGAAAGGACATTGAAACTCATCTCGATCCTACCCCGACACTTTCCACTACCCCAGGTTGCTCCAAGCCCCGTCCAGCCTGGCCTTGGACACTTCCAGGGATCCAGGGGCAGCCACAGCTTCTCTGGGCACCCTGTGCCAGGGCCTCCCCACCCTCACAGCCAGGAATTCCCTCCAATATCCCATCCATCCCTGCCCCCTGGCAGTGGGAAGCCATAAAGAAGGGCCAGGATGATTTTCTGAAGTGCCAAGTTCCTGTAAAATACACCAGGCAGGGCACTGGGCATCACTGAGCAGCTGGATCAGCCTGCTCCCGGAGCCACACATCTCCCTGATAACCATCCTGGTGCTGGCAGGGCAGGAGAAAAGCAGCTCCACTGGTTCCTGGGATGATTGGAAAGACAGCACCGAGGATCATTGCAGATCTGCAACCTAAAACATGGAAAAGCTTGTTTGGAGTGGGAGTCATTTCCCTTTATTTTAGCAAACTATAAATTAGACCCTCTAAATCTCCCTGAGAGAGACCAGCACCAGCAAAAAGATGATTTATCCCATGTATTTTTGATGTTTATTCTAGAAAAGCAAAATTGTCTTCCAGGTTCTTTTTTTCCTTCTCTTTCCCACTGCAAAGACCGGGGAGATGACTGATGACATGGAACCAAAGAATCTTTGAGGCTGAAAAATATCATCAGCCAGGCCTGGCACCATGTTCACCCTTAACCCACATCCTCAAATGCCACATCCACACACTTTTGGAACAATTCCAGAGGTGGCAACTCCACCACTTCCCTGGGCAGCCCGTTCCAGTGCTTCACGACCCTTTCTGTGACTGGATTCTACATTTTTAGGAGCTGAAGTAGGAGGAAAAGGTGCCTTCCTGTTCCTATCCAAGCCTCCCGCAAGCCTCAGAGCATCTCTGTGGAAAACACGGAGTGGGAAGTAAACCATCTCATCTATTTAAAATACAGTTTAGAACATGAAGAGGGAATGAGCTGAAGACCTGGATTAAAACCAAAACTGACTCAAACTGGAGATAAAGCACCAGCAGCTCTGATTATGGAAGGAACTGGAGATTTAGGGAAAGAATCAGTGTGCAAATTCAGCATTTCTGTAGAGCAGAGGCTTCAGTGGTCTCTCCTGGCTCTGGGATATATCATTAAAGACAAATTCTGATTTGAGATAAATCTGGGCATGCCCTGGCCAGTCTCAAATCCACCACTCCAGTATTTCTGCTTCTGCTGTGAATCAAAATGTGCTCCTTTTGCAGGGTGATTTGTTTAGCTAATTCGTGTGAATATTCCACTTGTAGGTGCCTATTTTAATCCAGGCACTGCCCCGAGGGATGTGCACAGCATCACCCATGAACTCAGATGAGTTATGGGTTGGAAGAGTAAGGGATGGCCCCTTCCCACCCAGCAGAGGTGTCAAAAACTGGCCAAGAAAGGGATAAAAAGCTGGAAGTAAAAGCTGAAAGTAAAAGCTGGGAGTAAAAGGCCTCCCACAGAAGTCAGTGGGAAAAGTTCCCACTAACTCTTGGTGAGCTACACAGCTTTCCCTCATTTTTTTCATGCTGGTAATTCATGATTTGACCACAGATTAGCAGTGGCTTAGCACTCGGAGCACGTTCAGTGGAATCTTTAATGCTGCATGAGATCCCTGGGCTAAGTGGAGGCGGTGAAGGTTGGCTGCATCTGGCGAAGCCCCGAGCACATCATTTCCATGGCAGTCCCCAAACACAACATCTGGATCAGCCCGTGGACTTGTTAGCTTGGTTGAGTCTTCCTGATGCTTCACATTTTGATGCCTTTATTTGGCTTTTCGCTGGTTTTGCTTCACAAGGGAGAGGAGGAAGCAGAGAAACGCAGAGAGCTGAGGTTCTGCACTGAGGCTGAGCAAGGATTTCTGCGTGGCCTCGGGGCTGGGGATTTCTGTGCTAAGGATTCTGGAAACTCCCATTGTGCTACATCTTCACCAGTGCCAATGCTTCGTGAAGGGAAAACGGAGATTGAGGTGAAGGAGGGAATGGGTAAGAAGGAAAAGGCAAAGGGCAGCCTGGCACAGAAGGACCTGGGGGACATTTTCACTCTGGAGCCACTTTCTCCAGATGCAGTTTGTTTATTTGCTGAATGTTGAGAGCAATGCTGAAGCTGTGAAGGTGTTTGACAATGGAAGTTTGGATGTTTGACTGTCCAAAGAAGGGAGCAGAGCTGGGAAAGGGGCTGGAGCACCAGGAGTGGCTGAGGGAGCTGGGAAAGGGGCTCAGCCTGGAGAAAAGGAGGCTCAGGGGGGCCCTTCTGGCTCTGCACAACTCCCTGACAGGAGGGGTCAGCCAGGGGGGGTCGGGCTCTGCTCCCAGGGAACAGGGACAGGAGGAGAGGAAACGGCCCCAAGCTGTGCCAGAGGAGGTTTAGATTTGATATTTGGACCAATTTCTTCCTGGCACAGCTGCCCAGGGCAGTGGTGGAGTCCCCATCCCTGGGGGGGTTTAAGGTCATGGGGATGTGGCACTTGGGGACATGTGATGCTGATAATCACGTGGTCCTTTGTCATTTTGAAAACACTAAAAACTTAGTGACAAAAAAATGATGCTCCTTTCTACTGCACTCAAAAAGAGAATTTCATTATTTTCACTCAGATATTCCCATATGTTGAGAGAAAATATTTCTGCATTTTCCTAATTTTGCAGCCAGCCATGAGTGAGGGACCAGAGCACAAGGGTCTGCCTCTCCAACAACCCTCCCCTGCTCCATGTTTTCAATCAGAAACAGCATCACCTGGCTCCTAAATCCAGGTTCCAGCAGCACTAGGGAAGCAGAGATCTGGAAGCAGAGCCAGCAGCCAGGTCCAAATATCAGAGCTGGGCTTTATCTTCCCGAACTGGAATGCTCAAACCTCACCCTGGGCTGCCTCTCTTTGCACGTTGAGCTAGGGTTGGGTACCTCAGGAAACATGGAATTTCATGGCTCTCCCACCTAGAAACACCACAGGGACTTGGATTTAGGAGCCAAACATTGGTTTGTTCCATGGGCACATTTCCAGGGGAGCCAGTGACACCAACTCTGAGCAGGGCTCTGCCAACGCCTGACATTTATTAAAGCCACAGCTCAGTGAGTGATGTAATTACCTGGGCATTTCCATTTTCGTGTTTAGTAATTCCAAATAAAGCCCATTTTTTCACCAAAGATTACTGGTTTTTCTCTTTTTTAGCACTTTCCTTGTGGTATTTAACCATTCACAGTGCACTTCAATAACCACTCAGTGAAGGTATTCAGGTTACATCCACAGCAGTAGTAAAAAAATGCTGTGTCATTCCTTTTGCCCCACAATTTTTAGTGTACAATTAACAGCATCTAGCAGGCACAAAGCAAAAAGGAGCTCCCAGGTATCCACCTCTCTCTGATAACTGTGCTAATCTTGTTATTTTAGGTGAAACTCAGTTAAAATAAATTTCATCTCATGTCCTAAGGACCACAAGCCTGGACAAAACTTGGGAAGGGTTGTGGCAGGATCAGTGGAAATCCTCTGCCCAAGTTCAGGGTGCCAGGGTGCCCAAATTCAAGCTCCCTGCTTGGCTGCTCTGTTTTGGGAGCCACGGGAGGGGTGCCAGCATCCCTTTGCTCTCCCTGTTTCCCCCCAAAGGAGCTGGTCCCAGGGAATCCAGATCCCAGGGAACTCAGATCCCGGGGAATCTGTGCCAGCAGGTGATGGATGTTCATTCTACAAGGCGGCAGAATTACATCCCTGTGCCAGCTCTTCCTTTAAAATCAGCAGGGAAAAAGGCAGTAAACGAGGAGAGGAAAAGGGAACATCGCAATCAGAGCTGATTTTATGTTGCTCCACAGCCACCGGGTGTCACTCTTGCCTGTGGAGTCAGAGAGGAATTTTCAGTGGGATAAAATCCTATTTCATCAATAAATCCTGCGGCTCCCACTGGCGACAGCATCACCCCCATTTATCACAATTTCCCAGGTTTCAACATCAGATCAGCAACTCGTTAAATCAGGGGGGGTCTGGAGCTGGCACTCTGGCCTGCAGTGCTATTTGCAAAACACATTAAATTATTTTTATTATTATTATTATTGGTGTAAATGCAGCTGGAAAATTTAGATCTGGGTTTAGATCTGGTGTCTGGATCACCAGGACGTGCCTTGAAGCTGCCCAGCTTCTGGAGAGAGAGAAAGTGATGAAGAGGGAAAGTGGGGATGGGTGAGAAAGCCCAAAAATGTGGCTTTTGCAGGTGTCTGCTCTGCAGCAAGAACGTGATTCAGCAGATGAAGCTCTAACACATTCCAGCCTTTGAAGTCAAGGCAGTTCAGGTCTCCCCGATCCTGTATCTCAGAATTACGAGGAGATAAAGGCTGCAAACATTACACAACTCCCTAAATATGCATTCTTCCGAGTATCAGTGACTGCCTTGTGTTGGGGGGGGGTTGCTTTTCTAGGAAAACAAACTTTTCTTGCAACAGCTAAACCTGCTCTCCTGCTAAATGTTGTATTTTTCGAGCTCTCTAGAAATTCTCTGTTTCCTCCAAAAAGAGAAACTCTATTTTATTTTCATACAGATGAACCCCAATGTGGAATCTTTGTCTGAGGAAAGAACCACTCCAATAAAATGCAACGTGACAGGTAGAACCAGTTGCTTTGGCACACGCCGGATCAGCAAACTGAGCAGCTGATAAGGGTAATAAAAATTTTTAGTCAACAAGAGGAGAAAATTCTCATTAGGGGCCTCACTCTACCAGCACATAAATTGCTGATATTACCTGGCCCTGTGTTGCTGCCAGAGGTAGGAATTGGTGTTGAAATCCCACTATTAAAGCACAGCTATAAGGAATTTTCCTTCCATAAACAGGGCATGGATGGGATTTATGGAGCCATCAGAGCCTGGGATTCCCTCTGGGTAACGTAGGAAAGAGCATCAAGTCCTATAATGCCATAAAATTTATGGCCAGGACTTTGAACTTTGGAATGACTTTAAAAAGTGGGAGATGTCTATAAGAAGTTTGTTCTGGGCTTTACTCTTGTTATATTTTGCGGCAAAAAGATGTCAAAGGTTCATTTATTTATCTGGGGATTCTGTTCACAGTGAGGGCAGGAGGTCACGCACAAATACCTCTAAAAATCCATCTCAGGATCAGCGGAATTCTGAGTTATGAATGGCCTTGGAAACAATCAATCCTTCAAATTTACAAAGTTCCTATTAAAATAATAAAGCACAGAAAGAGCTTTGCAAAAATTGAGGTGAATCTCCTGAACCTGCATGTTTGCACAACGTATTGCGTAAGAAATTTCAGCAATTCGTCTGAAAATAAATAAATAAATTTTTATAACAAGCAGAATTTTGACACAGCTGATTTGGAAAAATTGATTTTTTGCTTTATCCAGATTTTTATTTTTACCTGTTCCTAATACTGATTTTCCTTGGCACTTTCTTTCTCAATTAAAGTAGAAATAAATCCATTAAAAATTGTCTTCTGTTTTGGCCTGTGCCTCCAAATTTCTACCACATTTATATATTTACAGGTATCTTCAGGCTAAAAAGCAAGATAAACCAGAAGACAAAACTAACATCTCAGATTAAAACTTCCTAGCCCAGGGATTGAACGAAACAAAAATCTATGAAAAATATACAATAGCGACAGGGTTTTTTATTTTTTTAAATGCTTCACCGCGTATTTTGTGCTGAGGATCTGATCACTGCAGGTGCTCAAGAGCTGCTGGATGCATCCCAGGACGGTCCCAGCGGTGCTGAGCTTTTTGCAGAAGTGGTGGGCGCCTAAAAGTTTGCCTAAACCCTGGTAAGATGCCCTGGTTTGGTTTTCCAACGCCTGAATGATTTATGGGCACAAAGGAGTTCTACAGCGAATCCATAATTGATGCCTCTCTTTCGACGCGCAGCCGAACAAATGGAAAAGCGGATTTAAAACGCACTCGATTTGTTGCTTGTTGCGGTTCGGATGAACGGGCATCCAAAGAAATGTTGTGTTTTCTGGCTTGCCCGGAGATAAAATTCTTTCTAGATGATCTGAGGGCTGAAACATTCGTACCTCCATCACGATAAAAGCAAAAACTTCTTCCCTGGTGACAACGCACACCCCGGGCAGGACATATATAATCATGTATTTCTAAACAAAAGTAATCAAAATTAGTTGAGTGGTTTTTTTTTTCTTAAAATGAGATGAAGGACCTGTTTTTCCCTCCTCCACATCCCCGTCCAAGCCCTGCCACAACCAGGTGGGCACAGCTTTAACTGTGGCTCCCCAACCTGATGAAAACAGTGTCGCATTCAGAAACCCGATAAATGAATGGGAGGGACAAGTAGAGCCTCCCCCCCAAGGATGTTTTGTTAATTAAATTAGCATTTAAATAGCCAGAGCTAATCTGGGAAGTCAGCCCCTCATTACAGTAACTAGGAAGGGGGAAAGGAGCTGGAGACAATTCCCTACAAGATGGGGTTAAGTTGGCGTTTCACAAACTATTTGCCCGGCCTGTCCCTCCCAAGTGAAAGCTGCCACCCCTCCTCTTTCCTCCCAGCATAATTAGCATGTTCCAGGGCTGTGAATGGAAACAATATCCTCCCTCCAGGCTGTGCCCCTCCAGGGAGATGCTTCCCACAGATTGTGGAACACTGAGCCAGGGAAAGGGCTTGTCGAGGAATTCACAGTGGGGTAATTACACCGAGGTAGCGCTTGTGCCAGTGCGAGAGGAGCTGCATTGCTGTAATTCAGCGCAGGAAGCACGGGGAAGCATAAAGGAAAAGTCCAGAGGCAGGACTTGCAGAGAGCCATGAGAATTTATTGCTCCCGAGCGTCTTCCCAGAGCGCCAATCAACAGCACCAAATCTGAGATGGGTCTTTGGGCTCTAAGGATGTCTCTGTCTCTGAAGAGCTTTGCAGAAAGCAGCAATGATTATATGTAAATCTGGTTTCTCTTTGGCTGTTGGAAGTGAAGGAAGGCTAAAAGAGTGATTTTTATATTCAGATTTTAAAACAAATTCTTCATTCTCAGTAGAAAACTGGAGCAAAGCTTGCAAGAATTGTGTGATTGCACTTAAAACGCACTGGCACCTCTTTGGAACAAATAAGAAGGTGGTGTGGGATCCTTTCCCTAAAAGGTTTGCTGTTTAATTTTACCTAAACCAATAATAACTGATACAGGGCAGGAGATGCAGGAGGAAGGGCTGGCTTTAGGTGACACCTGCTATCCCCAGCAGTGTGCACATCTGGCCACGGGTTTCATCTCATTTCTCCAAATCGAATTCCAGGTGACTCAGCCTGAGGTAAAAACCACCCACCCTCCACTTGGCTGCTCGTGGTGCTCAGCTGGAAGGTGGGGATTAAATTTATCTCCATGGCCAAAGCGCTCGGTTTCAGAAAACGATGGTGAGGTTTTGTCGAGGCCCCAGCTGGAAAATACCACCAGAAGTTCAAAGCCGGGTTTCATCCTGTAACTGGATCCTCAAGTTCACAAGTGCAAGGACCAACTGTGCAGGCTCAGAGTGGGACGTCCCCTCTCCCAGGGAGCTGCGAGGCTGTAGAGACGATGCTTTCCCCTGCTGCAGATAAAAAAACAGTTTTTGCCTCAAGATTTCACCAGTCTGCTTGGTCTGACCTGTCATTTAATTTTTTTTAGCTTCAAGACATCTTCCCAACCCTCATGCTCACTTGGGATGCTCTTAGGAACATGGACATTAATCCCTGTGTGACTCAAATGCCAACTTAATATTCGTTTTCTCTCTGCTTTGACAAGATAGTCTTCAGGTCAGACAGGCATGAAATGATAAATATTGAGTGCAGTTCTTCTGGGCAAAAAGTGCTACCTGCCAAAATCTTATCTCGAACCCACTTGGAAATGTGCTATTTATTTATTTCTGTCACAGAACCTCATTTGATGTTGGAAGGCCAAAGGATTACAATTCTGGAACTGGGGTTTTTTTCCTGTCCTTGTTGAAATCTCGCCTTTTAAAATAACATTGAGAGAATCCTTGTTTTGAACTAAAATAGCAGCTGCAAGGGTTTTCAACCACGACCATTTAAGTGAGGTTTGGGGTTTTTTGCATCTTTGCATTATAGTTTCGTTCTTACTCTTTGCAATCGGTGGCTGTGGTTGAGTGGTTGAGGGGTCTAGTGAGGATAAATTGTGATACTGTTCAGGCTGTCTCTGATTATTCCTGCTGAGGTTTTTTAGTGAGCTGCCTTTGCTGAGCGAATGACACCGTAGCCATGAGCTCTGTGAAACCAGACCCAGACAGGACCTGAGCCCAGGGTCTGTACATTGGATTATGGTTTGTGGTGGTTCTCTGGGATTCTCAGCATAGCAAAGATGTGGAGCTGTCAGAGTGAAACCAGAAGAGGCCACAGAGATGCTCCAAGGGCTGGAGCCCCTCTGCTCTGGAGCCAGGCTGGGAGAGCTGGGGGTGTTCACCTGGAGAAGAGAAGGATCCAGGGAGACCTCAGAGCCCCTGCCAGGGCCTAAAGGGGCTCCAGCTGCAGAGGGACTTGAGACAAGGGATGGAGGGACAGGACAAGGGGGAATGGCTTCAAACTGTAAAAGGGGAGATTTGAGTGGGATATTGGGAAGGAATTCCTCCCTGTGAGGGTGGGAAGGCCCTGGCACAGGTTTCCCAGAGAAGCTGTGGCTGCCCCTGGATCCCTGGCAGTGCCCACGGTCAGGATGCATGGGGCTTGGAGCAGCCTGGGATAGTGGAAGGTGTCCCTGCGCAAGGGATGAGCTTTAAGGTTTATTCCAACACCAGCCATTCTTGGGTTTTGTGATCTTTAATGTGATGTGACTTATAAAGTGATTTCTAATGGACAGAAACCCCATGGAACACAGATGAAATCCCAGGGGGAGGTCTGTAAGTCCCAGTGGTGATTCTGTTGTCTGCTCAACATGAAATATCTCAGTCTTCCCCTAAAAGGAGGGGACTGAGGTGCAATGGACTTCCCCTGCAGCCACCCAGGGGTGGAGTGGCAGGATCTGGGGTGACCCTAAGCCGCTGCCACTCTATAAAGGCCATTTTGGCTGCATCCCCTCATGAATCCCTCTGTTCTGAAGGACTACACATCGAGCATACAATGCCTGAGTCCTTCACTTTGGTGTGGACATTGAGCTCCTGGAGCATGTCCAGGGAAGGGAACAGAGCTGGGGAAGGATCTGGAGCACCAGGAGCAGCTGAGGGAGCAGGGAAAGGGCTTCAGCCTGGAGAAAAGGAGGCTCAGGGGGTGGATATTCTGGCTCTGCACAACTCCCTGACAGGAGGAGACAGGAGGGAACAGTCAGGGGGTTGGGCTCTGCTCCCAGGGAACAGGGACAGAGCCTTAAGCTGCCCTGGAGAAGATTTAGGTTGGACATTTTATCAGGACGAATTTTTTCACAGAAAGGATGATGCCCAGGAAGTTCCACCTGAACATGAGGAAGAGCTTCTTTCCCGTGCAGTGACCAAGCACTGAACAGGTTGACCAGAGAGGGTGTGGAGAGGCTCTCACTTGAGATATTCCAGAACCATCTGCACACAGTCCTGTGCCATGTGCTCTGGGATGACCCTGCTTGAGTACAGGGGTTGGACCAGATGGTTGGACCACTTTGGTCACTTCCGAATTGACCAGTTCTGTGATTCTGTGCTTGGACATTGGAAGGGGCTGCCCAGGGAGGTGTGGAGTCCCCATCCTGGAGGCGTCCAAGGAACGCCTGGACGTGGCACTCAGTGCTCAGGGCTGGGTGACAAGGTAGTGATGGGTCACAGGTTGGACTCGATGATCCTGGAGGTCTTTTCCAACCTAATTAATTCCGTCATTCAGGCAACCTGCTTCGCTCCCAGGCTGGGGGCAGCGGGAAGAACTACATCTCCCAGTGTGCACCACGGTGGCCCGCCGGCAGCGAAGGGGGCGGTGTTGGGCGCGATGCACGCTGGGAGTTATAGTCCAGCCGGCATTGGCCCGGCGCGGCACCTCCCTCGCCGGCGCTCCTCCCCGCTCCGGCTCTCCCTCGGCAGACGGAAGCCGGGCAGGGACGAGGGAGCCGGGAAGGCTGGAGCGGCAGGATGGGGGACTCTAAAGTGAAGGTGGCGGTGCGTGTCCGCCCCATGAACCGGCGAGGTGAGACCCCCCCCGCTTTTTCCTCAGCATCCCCCTCCCCTGTCCTTCCCGGCAGCGGCGCGGGCCGGGGGTGCCGGTCCTTGGGGACAGGTGTCCATCGGGACAGGTGTGCCCCAAAGCGCGTGAATCGGTGCCTGTCCGTGTCTGCTTAATTATTTATCATGAAAGAACACACCCCGGATAGGCACAGGCGGGTGTGTGGCCGCAGCCGCGCTGTGCTCACCCCCCTCTCCCGATATCCCTTTTCCTAAACCTGCCCGGGTTTATGGCTTTATTTTGCCGTGCCCGCTCCCCCGGGGAACAGCCCTCTCCACACCTCTTGCACCTGCTTTACAGCCGGTTCCTGCTGGGAGAGCGCTTCCTTCTTCCTGCTTTGCGGTTCTGGGGGAAAATGCCTCTTTTTCTGCGTTTTGCGCTGTGCTAATTCACCCCGCTGCTCTCCGAGCCCTCGGTGCGTGAGTGGGACGCTCTTCACCAGATGACAGCGACACAAGGACAAAAACAAGCAAGAAAATAGAGAAGAGGAAGCGAGAATTGACAAGAGAATTTTTGTTGTTGTTTTTGGGTTGTTGGTGGGGTTTTTTTTACCGTCTCAACGAAACTTGCCTAAGGGTTATGTTAATCAGACCGTGGTCTGGGCAGCTGTTTAAATGTTTATTACTTGTCTTAATTAGAAAAACTTGCTCTGGATGATGAGGAAGTGAGTATGAAAAAGCAGCTTCAGCCAAGGAATGGGAAGGTGAAGAAGGCAGAAATCCAAGAAATGTGTAGGGTGGCTTTTTTTTTCTTTTTCTTTTTTTTTATCCCACATTCTCACAGGAGTATGCCAATAATTCCTTTTGGGGAAAGGGAATCCAGTGAACTCAGTTCAGTAGTTGAAGCAAAAAAAAGGAGAGAGAGGAAGAGCCCTTTACTGTCTACATGATCTGACATACAATATCTTTTAAATTCCTTTCTATAAAAAACAAAAAGGGTTAAAGTGTTGAATACACCTTGTAAAATGTCAGCAGGGGAATGTTCACTGAGTTCACGAGCACTCCTGAGTCCCACTTCCAGAACAAGAGATGGAGTTGATGTCTTTACTGTCTGCTGGTTTAGAGAAATTGAGGATATTTTGACCAAAAGCTGCGTTTTGTTAAACTTCGGGTGCCAGCTCTCAAAACCGAGGGGGATCATCCTTGCAGAGAATTGTTTGGAGGAGATGGAGTGGCAGTGAGGAGGAGCTGGTGGGAGCTGGGAGGTGGTGCCTGGTGTCGGTGACAGACCTGGGTTTTCCTCTTGCTCATGTCCCTTTCCTGACATAGGTCATTTCCTTGGCTCTGCCCCAGACGTCTCCTGACTGCTTGGTGTTCCTCACCCTGGGATTAGACAATAATTCAGGTTGGAAGGGACCTCTGGAGCACGTCAAGTGAGATGAGGTTGCATGGAGCCTCGCTCAGTGAAGTTTGGAGTCTCCAGGGGTGACTAATGCACCTCTCCCTCCCACATAGATCCTACACCTGTTCAGCCCTGAGTTTGTCCACATGTCCCTTTCCAGCCAGGAACTGTGGGGAAGCAGTGGGGGAAGTAAAGGAATCTGGAGGAAATCTAGATTGTATCTTGTTGTTCTCTTTCACAGAATATCCTGAGTTGGAAAGGACCCACAGGTCCAACTTATGTTTGTCTTTTATTCTGTATAAACTTAAATATGTTATAGAGAGGGTGACTCCTGTCAGGAGGCTTCTCCAGGGGTTAGGGACATTTGAGTATCAATTCTTGATGCTCATCAGAGAGAAAGGGGGCCTGAACCCCCCACCCTTGGCAGTTTGCTGCTATTAAACACCCTGTTATTTGTGGGTGATACCCAGATCCATTTAAGTCTAGCCTAAAAGATCCAAGTCTTTTTCTCAAACAAAAAGTCCTGGAATTAGAGTTTTTTTACCAGCAGATTATTTGTCACAGTCCAGATGTTTTGGTCAGGTCTAAACAACTGATACCTCCCTGTGGTATTTCTGATGTACCTAGAATTCATAGAAACAACAGTGATATCAAGGCTACTATTTTTCTTACCTATTTAATGTTAAATGTAAGCATTTGTGCAACTTATTTTCTGAAGAGTCATCCATTTGTAAGACTTCTGTGGCCTGGCTTTTTTTTATTAGGCTTTGAGGCAAGAGGCAGCTTTCCTGGAAGCTCTTTCATACACATTCTGTTCTGAGCAGTATTTGTATGGAGTTCAGGGGCTTTGGACCTGAAGCAAGTATTTGTTTTCTTCAGGATCACGAGTAATGTTCTTTCTTTCCCTCTGCACCGAAGGGCTTAACATTGCAAACCTGTCAGATGGCTGAGGCTGTGCAAAGTTAAGCTTTGAAATATTCTCAGTGTTTACTTGTGGTGATGGTGGTTGTCTTTGGTGTTTGAGTTATGAATTTCTTAAGGCGAGGGTTTATTAGGTTAATAAAAGTGGTGTGCTTAACTGTTAGGAGTTTTTACAGCTCATAAAAGTATAATGGGTTCCTTCCCTGCATGTGGAAGGGGTTGGTGTATCAAAGAATTGGTTATTTATGGCACTCACATTTCAGGGTGTTTGGATTGAGGGTCCTGCTTCATTCTCATGCAGAGTGGTAATCCATAAATTCAGTTTATAGCACTTATTTTTAGCAAGGGGAAGCATTTCTAATTGTACTTGGGTTTGGGGTTTTTGCATCCAGGCTACTTTATTTTGCATCTTGCTTCACATTAGACCTCAGTCCTACAAAGCCTGTGTGGAAGCTTTGCTTTTATAAAAATGCTGCTGCGTCCACACGTTCGCAGTGGGAGGCTCTGCTGGGTGGCAACAGAGGTGTCTCTTTTTTACATTCCTTCTACTTTGCAAACTGGGATCTCGATTAACAGGCTTTTATGAATTAAATAATTCAGTACTGTTTTGTTAGATAAGCCTCCTGGTCTTTTATTTTCTTGGCTCTGTAATTCACTGAAGTATTTCCTAGTGCGCTGTGTTACTCAAATGGAGGTTTGATAACAATCAGGAAGTTCTTTTGCTGTTTTATTTTAGAGTTGTGGTGGATATCCTTTTATGAGTGTCGTGTTTGACTTCTCTTAGCAGATAGTCATCATATTTCAGGTAAATGCAAATCTCAAGGCATACCGTGAAGCAAAGCTAATGACAGCTGAAGGCTTTTTAATTAAGATTTTTCTGACTGAATGCTTTGTTTTCAGATGATGTTTGGATACAGGCAGTACAGAAGTATATTCAAGTCATTGTGTTTCCTTGTGCTTTTGGATCAGTTCAGTGTGGTGTTAATTAATACTGGTAAAAGTTGTTCTGTTCTAAAAGAGCAGGACTTACGCTCAAGGATATGGCTGATGACACTTAAGCCAGACCAAACTGCTACATCTCACTTGGGTCAATACTTTTTGAACAAGAAAGGCAGGAAAACAACTGCCTGTGTTCTGGCAGTGCTGCTGAATTAAGCTGTTCTAGGATTGTAGTGTAACACCTACAGCTCCAGTTTAAATATCTGGATTAAACTGCTCTAAACTGTAGTGTAACACCTGCAGCTCCAGTCTGAATACCTGGATTTCCTGTAAATACACATTCAGGTATCTGTTATGTTGATAATGTATATTTATCCAGACTATAAGTGTCCAAACAGGGATCTTCTCATGCTTTGATGGTAAAGGTTTTGTTTCCAGTGCTTGTAAAGAAGGAATTTGGTTTTGTGTCTGTACAAGTTTCTGATCGCTTTGTCAGGTGGTAATTCTATGTCCTCCTACTCTTTTTGGAGGAGGTTTCATTTCCAGCCACTTGAAATGTTTTTGGGGTTTGAGGTGAGGAGGTGGGGGTTGTTCCTGTGCTCTTGTTTGTTTGTTTTCCCATGGAGATCACCACAGAGACAATTTATCTATAAACTGGAGTTTGTGCAAGCGGGTTTATAAGATTAATTGTGGTATTAGAGGGAGTGAAATGGCACCTGTTGTATCCTGATGGCAATGTGCAAACCACAAGACTTTCCTTCACCATTATTCTCGTCATGCACGAGTGCCTGGAGTTCGGAATATTTCCTGGTGATGGTTGATAAGCTATAAAATAGTATTTGGGCTTCGAGCAGGATTAACCTTGAGATAAGGTGCCAAATGGGTAAAAGATGCAGAGGTAATGTTTCATCTTGAGAGGCAATTGTATTTTAAGAGCTCCTGAGGTGCTACAGCCTTACTCCCCACAGCCAGAGACTCCCAGACATCCAACGTGGCTGTCACAAAGGAATTTTAGTGCTAATTGCACCTTGCGAGCTCCAAGGGCAGGGGGAGGTTCCCTTGCTGCTCTGGTTTCAGGATGGCTGCTCCTCCTGAAGATCAGATACACTTGGAATAGCTCTGCCTGGGCTTTTGGGTGCCTGGTGGCTGAGCAAACTCTCTTACATCTCGTGCCTGTTAACTCCAAAGTGTTGAACTTCCTTCGAGCTCGCCAGAATCCCCCACACTGATTTATTTACTCAGTCCCCACGAGCCAAGGGGTGTTTGCAGCAGCAGAGCTCGCTGTGAGAAAGGTCCGTGTCCAGATAGATGAAGTAAATTCACTAAAGCTGTCTGGGGAACTCTTTCCTTGCAGAAAATGAGGCAGCAAAGGATAGAACGCTTTTTTTTTTTAGCGTTTGGACAACATGGAATTAACCTGAGAGGGCACCTTGCCTGTTCCATGTGCTCGTGAGTTTGAGTTGACTTTCCCCTTCTGGACAAGCTCTGATCTCACTGTGTGCCCTTCCAGATGCACTCGTACATATTTAATGACCTTTAATCGCTGCAAACTGAAAATTTCATGACTTACATTTGAGCAGTTCATATAACAGAGAAGCTTGAAAGATGCCTTCATGTTGGTAGATGTAAAGGACAAGTCAAATTACTGTATTTTTGTCAGAATTTATCACTATGGCTTACAATCAATTCCCTAAAAGTGCTTTTACAATCTTTTTTCCATATAAACCCTCAGCATCGTCATGTAGATGGAAGTTATTTTCACATTCACTCACCTCCTCAGTTAGTTTTGCCTTTATTTGTGTTGGCTCCTACGTAGCAAAGGGCAAAGAGAGAAGTCACTCTGGGGAAACAAATATTGGCAGGGAAACTTGAGGACTTGTTGTCTTTGAACTGGCTTTCACATTTCTTTCTCAAACAAAAAAACAAAAGAAAACCCCAAACAACAGCCTCTGATTTTTCTTAGTTGGCATTTAAATTGATTTGTGTGATAAACAAATATTTTTAAGTTACTGTTTAAACATTTCTCAGTGGTTTTGCCATCTGCTTTTCCAGACCAAGAAAGGTACGAGAAACCAACTGTAATTTCTTATCCAATGCAACTTGACGGCTCAGGCCACAACATTCCAGGTCTAACCTCCAAGGGAATGTTAATCTCCTGAAAATCTACTGGCAATTTAAAATACAAAATTTCTATCGTCTGTCTTTACAGGAGATTATTTCAGCTTTTGTATTTGGGGCCAATTTTGGCTTATGAGCTTAGGAGAGGCACTTTAAACCTTTCACATTTTATTTGTTATACTTCAGTTGGCTTTTCCAGCTTTTGCAAAGCTCCACAAGGCCAGTTGTTCTGGTTCCCAGTGGCTCTGTAGAGCTTCAGGCCCATCTCCAAAGGGTCCTGAGGTGTCCCTGAAGGTACAGCTGCCCTAAATCTGGTACTGGGACCAGGAAGAATCTGTCACAACTTTTACTGGAACTGTGTTATAACACCGGGTTCTGTTTCAGTGGGGTTCAGGATCAAATGGTATTTGAAAAGGCTGGAAAACTGTCAGTCTTCATAAACTAATTTTTTTAATTGAGATCTAATGAGAAAATTTACTTGGAAATCAAAGCTCTTGATTAATTGGGAAGTGCTTTCCCTTAATTCATAAAATCACGGAATGGTTTGGGTTGTAACAGACTTTAAAGCTCATCCAGTGCCAGCCCCTGCCACGGGCAGGGACACCTTCCACTAGCCCAGGCTGCTCCAAGCCCTGTCCAACCTGGCCTTGGACACTTCCAGGGATCCAGGGGCAGCCACAGCTTCTCTGGGCAGCCTGTGCCAGGGCCTCCCCACCCTCATATTCTTCCCAATATCCCATCTATCCTTGCCCTCTGGCAGTGGGAAGCCATTCCCTGTGTCCTGTCCCTCCATCCCTTGTCCCCAGTCCCTCTCCAGCTCTCCTGGAGCCCCTTTAGGCACGGGAAGGCTGCTGTCATCGTATACAGTCTGAAAAAATAGGGAATGTGAAGAGGAAAATTTGGAAAAAAATTTGGAACAGCTCTTCCATCTACCCTGGCTGTGGTACTAAAAGCTCTTACGATGCCATGGCCCCAATCGTGAGTTTAAAACCTTGCAGACCCTGTTATTTACTGGATCATTGTTCATTTTAAGATTGTTTCAAGCTGTCCTATGCAAGCTGTCTCTTAGGATGATTTTGTTTGGGCCCGAAATGCAGTGACCCTGAAGTGGGATGGTTTTTAGGGTCGTGGCTGAGGAAGCTGCAGTGCCAGCACGTGGCAGTTCAGGTGTTTTTGTTGTGCCACGCGAGGCAGCCTCTAGAGTTGGGTACAGCATTATCCAAGCTCTGCTGTCAGCAGCTGCAGCCAGTCCATGAAAACAGTTCCCTACCTGATCCACAAGCAAAGACAGAAATTTCCCAGAGGTGAAAACATCCAATGTTTTCCAAAATACCTCTGTGCCCTTCCTCCAGGATTCACACGCACTCCTTTTCTCTGCCCCAGACCTGATTAGTACATTTTCAAGTGTCACCTTTGCCAGTGTTTCCTAACTGTGTTGTGGAAAATCTGCTGTGGTGAGTTTATTATTATCAGCCACGTGACTGCTGTTACAGAGGGACTGGAAATTCCTACCTGTGGTGGGAATGGACCAGTGCCTGCTGAATCCATTGCTTGCAGTGCTAGGCTGCTCCTGGGTTTGCTTTTCCAGCTCTCTCGTGCTTGCTGACTTTTCCACCCTGTTTGAAACACACCGAATTTCTCAGTGAAAAAGCCCAAAGCGTACATGGGGAGTATGAATTATTTTTTACAGCACCCACAAGGCTTTTATCAAAGGCATAGTAGTAATTTAGGATTTACACAAGTGTGGTTTCAGCTAAGATCTGCAGTGAATCCCAGTTTCAGACAAGTCTTGTGAGGAGCTGAAAAATCATGGGAAAGGGGAAGGAGAGTGGCTTCCTTCAACCCCCACCTTCCAGTTTCACAACTAAAATAAAAACTCACCCAAGGAACTCTGAGTAGCTTGGACACAACACTTAAACAATTATTCTTACACTCAGCCCAGCTTTGCTTAACACTTCTACAGCTGTGAAATGTAAATGTGGAGAAGTGACTCAGGTATGTGTTACCCTTTTATTATGGATGTCACAGCTCTCGTATTCTGAAGCTGTGAAAGAGATTTTCATTCCCTGCAATAAATGGTTCTTGATGTTGAGAGTTTGAGTTTTAATTCTTCAAAGAGCAATTGGCTGATTAGTTTCCTGATTTGATGGAGCAAATGAGTAGCTGATTGTGTTCGCTTGGTAATGACTGAAGGTAGAAGCAAGTTAGCAATAATAACAGGTGAGATTTTCTTTTTGTTTGAGGTGCAAAATGTGGGATAAATCGCCAAAGTTTGACAGCGAGCACTTCTGTCATCTTTTAATTCCATCTTTAATTTCTAAATTTCATGCTGCCTGAAAAAACCACACCTGAATAGCTGAAGAAAATAATACCAAACTTTGACAAGTGAGTCCTTCCTACAGGATGAATTAACTGGGATGTTCAGATGTGCATCCTTACGATCTTATCTTGGTGCATCCCAATTTTGCTTGTTGTTCAGGAGCAGCAAGTACCCAACTCACCTGGGAGACACTGAAACTAGTAAAAGTAAGGGTGGAGTCCTGGTGTGATCATATCCAAAAGAGCAGGCAGATAATTTGACTATAAGGCCAACCTGCTTTAATGATATTAAAAACTTAATGAGGTGGAAATGATGATGATATAAGTTTCAGTGGTGGCTAATGTAAGATTCATCTCTCAGTGTACCGGAAGCATTAAAGGATTCAGAAATCTGTCAAGGAATGTAATGGAGCCAGAATTTGAAGAAAGTGAATGATGTGCTGTTCAAACAGGATTTGAAGTGTTTCTTCAGCTGAAAGGTGAGCTGCTGTGTGAGCCTTTGGCCAAGGTAACTGGGATAAGCAGCCTTAAGGCTGTCTGGATCCAGACCCAGCTTAGAGGCTCAATATAACTGTTTCTTAGGGGTTTATTTCATGTGACACCATGAACTGGTGGAGCAGTTCATCTCTGCTGGGGCGAGGTCTCTCCCAGCTCCTCTCTGCCCTCTGCACAGGTCTCGGCTTTTGTTTGCATGGCCAAGGTGTCAGTGGGGATGGAGCTTTCCATAGCATCTGGATACATCCCTTTTCCATGCTGGGGGTTCTGCTGCTGAAGTTAACTTGAAATGACTTAGAGAGGTTCTGCTGAGCACAGTAGTGGCAGAAGGTGAGGCACGGGAAGGAAGGACTGGAGCCTCTCTGCTTGGCAATAGCTGCTAGTTTGGCTCACCACATCTTCCAAAACCATGCGGCACGCCAGGGTGAGGGGTTTTAATGTTACCTCTGAGAGGTGATAATCAGACAAGGTGTGTTGCACAGGACAAATTGGCTTTGAATCTTTGTTCCTGCGAGGACATTTGACTTTAAGGAAGTCTCTTACCTTGCCTGTGTGCTTTCTAAAGGGTATTTTACAAAGAGAGGTTTAATGAACACTGGTAAGACTGAGTTCACTGGGGAGTCATGGATGCAGAGCCTGCCATGGGCGTTCTCTCTCAAGAGCTGCATTAAAAAACGTGACAGAGACCATGCTGCTTGCAGACCTTGTGCTTTGCATGAGGCAGGTAAAAGCCTTCCTCAGGAGCTGGGAAAAGCAGGTCACTGCAGTACAGAGTGTTAATCACTAACCAGCCAGACCAAGATAAAGTGCTGTGTCGGATATGGGGTGTATGAAGAACATGGTTTCATCTAAGCAAGCATGTGTTGCGTATTAATGATAGGTAAATTGGCTTTCAGGGTGTGGGGAGAAATTAAAATAAACACTGGCTTCTGGAACTCGTCTGGTTCTTCCTCCTGCAAAAGCAGGGTGTAATAACAGAGGAGCAGATTTGCTCAGGAGGGTTTCAGTTTCATGTGACTGCCTGCTTTGGCCAGTGGTCTCGAGCTTTGGCTTTCTTTGCTGCATGTCAGGTTGCAAAAGGCTGTGACATTTCTTTCCAAAAATGCCCGTGGAAGAAACTCCCTCTTATTATGTCACTTACCAGGAGCAAGCAGTCTGCAAGGTGCTGTGCAATGAAGATCTGTGGTCTCTGCCTGAGACATTTCCAGTCTGAGTTTATAAGGTGCCGTGAGGTGAAAGAGCAAGTACAGGTGACCGAGGAGGAAAGAGCAGAGATGAAGGAGGACGAGGATTATAATTAACATGATTAGACAGGAGCGTATTTGGGTGATTCAGCTGAGGTGCTGAACCCTGTGTGGAGGTTATTCGGCGCAGCCCCTCGTCATCCCGGCGTGGAAGGGTGTGAACAGTGTGTCATGGCCTTCGGAATCAGCACCTGGGAGCCCTTTCCAGGGCCGGTGTCACCGTGCAGGGACATGTTTGTGTCCAGGCCCCACGTCCTGGGTGTCTGTAGCAGTGACTCTGGGTGCAGGCTGTGTGCTTTATCCCATACCGAGCTCTCTTTGTCACTGGGTGGATACCTTGGACTGCTGTCAGTGTTATCTGAAGCTTTTTATTTTGCTTTCCCCGCCTCTACGGCCGAGAATTCTCACACACTCCGAATATCCTCATTACTCATAGCCCACATCCCACTGCTTAGCGTCACTTGGGAGAGCTGGACTTCCCGGGAGCCTGTGGGGGAAGGACAAGCCCTTTTCTACGTGCTTGCACCTAAATTATTTTTGATGGGACTTGAATTTCTGCGAGCAGGTGCCCCAGGACTGACAGCTGGCACCGTATCACAGCAGTGGCCGGGGAAAATGTGCTGCAGATGGCAGGGGCAGCTTTCCCCGCGAGCCTGTGAGGCATTGAGGGAGCAATAAGAAGAGCTGTCAAAGTGGTACCAAGCCTAAATGGTTCTTTTCCCCCAGAAGAAATTTCATACTGCCCTTGTGTATGCTGATTGTCCTTCAGTGAAACCCAAGTGCTTTTTCTTGCTTTGAAAAGAGTGCTTGCTTTAAAGCTGGACAGGATCCATCCCGTCAGAATATCCCTAGAAGTGGAATTTGGCAAAAGTCCTGTTTCTATTCTCTAGCTGATGGGTGGCTGTCAGACTGCATGAATAAATTTGGTGTCTGGAGGAAGTAATGGTGTATATAATCCCAGTGCTTTAGGAGCAGCACTTGACACTCTCTCATTTCTTTATAGAGCTTGATCTGCATACAAAATGTGTGGTGGATGTGGATGCAAACAAGGTTATTCTTCACCCCGTAAACACCAACCTTTCAAAAGGAGATGGCAGGTAAGATTTTTGAATTGGGTAGGTCAGGTTGCATAAATGAAATATGAGTCTAACAACTAGGAAATGTAGGCCTTGATAGAAGGTTTTTAGTTTAAAAATATTGTATATATCCTTTCCGCAGTGTAATTGCCATCATCTATATAATAAGGATTATTTTTACCACACTGGGAAGTTGAAAACCTTGTGCATTTTCTTCCTGCTCTCAGCAATATGTTAGTAGTTAATGTGTCCATGAACATTCATTATTTCCTCATGTGCTGCTGTGGGGCAGGAGAAATTTAAATCTGCAAAACAATTTGAGCGGGGCACAGTTTGTCATTTTGGAATTAAATTAATTTTCACAGGTGTTTTCTTGTAATGGGTCATGGTGTAAGAAGGGGAGTGGGAACATTCTGGAGAGATGTAGCTCTAGGAGTTTTTTGACAGTGGGGCATTCCATGCATCAAAAATCCATGGAGACGTGGCTGAGGGTAGGGACCAGTTTGTGTCGGAACTGGCATTAATGTATTAAATTACTGTGAAACTGAAAAGTCATGTAATAAGTGATAGAGTTAAGCTTGTGACTATTTAATTTATTGCTTGATGCAAGGGGAGGAAATGAAAAAATATATGCATGAAACAAGATAATGGTGCAGGAAAAGGCAAAACCTGTTGCTGGATGTCTGCAATCAATCCTCTGTTTTCTGGGGGGAAAAAGGAAGAGGTCTTAAGGGTAATAGGGGAAAAATTCAGTTAAACATAGAAAAACTTCGTTTAAATTTTCATGTGAAGCTGAGCTGTGTATCAGGTCAGTATTCATTAGCTGATCTCTGATAATTTAAGCTCCTCAAACCCAAGTGGTAGTGAATGGACAAGCAAAGAGATCATCAGGTGCAATATTTACCTTCCATTGTCGTTAGCTGAAAGATTTATTACAGACAGTGGGACTGGAGCTTTAATATGTTACTTAAAACCAAACAGGCTGTGTGGGGGGGATGTTTTTGTTTGGATCAATATCCTCCTCCTCCAGGAACATGTGCATTGTTCAGCTGCCAAAACCCTACGTTGATTTGAGTCTCTAAAACTGCCAAAAATGGCAGGAAATTGAGATTCTCAGAAGCCGAGTCGGCCACAGCTGGATTACAAATGTAACTTACAGTTTCTCTAAAACACGGCAATGAGATGCATGGTTTAGAGTCCCTAAAATGTGTTTAAAAACGTTCATGGCCCAGCCACACATCATGCAAATCGAGTCCCTTGGCAGGGGAGGGCTGGCTTGGCAGTGGCTGGAGGTGCCAGCCAAGGTGGTGAGCTCAGTGTGAGAACCCAGCGCCAGAGCGAAGAATGCTTCATTTGCATCCTCACAAATACCCGTTGCTAATCTAAGCAGGAAGCATAGGAAATTTATATGGGGTGATTTAATAGGAGAGGGGAAAGTGGAGGCCCATTAAGTGCACTGAGGGTTTGCCTGCACACGGTGAGACAACAGATCCCAAAAACACAAGCTGGAGCGGTGAGGGTTTGGAACAGGGTCCTTTTGGAACAGGTCACACCCTTGAGAGGCTGCTGCTGAATTGTCTTGGCTTCTGCAGCTCCATCAGAGGAATCTTAAGTATCAGCTCAAGGAAAAGGTTAGTCTTAGCTGCAGTTTTTGTAAGTCTGGGGGTTAATTTATGCTCAGGTTCTGCTTCCGTTTCCAAATCCACCATCTACTACTTTGCCTTCTGTTATAAAATCAATTCCTTCGGATTTCAGACTTTTCTGGTGTCTCAAGTGAGCTGAAGGAATTCTGGCAAACCTTTTAACTAAACAGGGAAAAGAGAAGTAAATAATATTGAAAATACACAGTTTAGATGCTTGCAAAGCAGGGCAAGTTTAAAAACCTCCAGAGCTTTGCTGCATTTCTCATTGAGATGCCAGGGTCAATTTAGGAACTGGGAAAAGAATTTTAGAAACAGAACTCTGTGCTGTCACATCCCCACTTGTCATGACTCAGCCGTGCTCTGGCAGGGAGTGACATTTGGAAAAACAACCCATGACTTTTGGATTTACACATTTTTTTCCCACTTCCAGTCTCTATGGGAGAAACCAAGCCTGGGAGATTGGGAGATGCCAATAAAGCCCCCAACCTGAGGTGTATGGGGCCTGACTGTTGGATATGGCAAATTGTGGCTGTGTAATTGCCACTGAAATGTTGCCAGGTGTTCAGAAAAATGTAGCTGTTTCAAAGTTGGCATTAAAATTTACGGAATGTTTTGAATATCCGGATGATAACTAATGGACTTCACTTTTTCTTGTGTCTACAAACTGAATATATTATTTACACATTTCTCTAGAGACTTGAGGATTAATAAGTACATGTAAAACACTTGCTCTTAAAAAAAGTCTCTTTTCATATCGCTGAAAAAAATCTGGTATTCTCCTGTTATTCCTTAACCAAGAAATGACCTTTCCTGAGCTGGAGAGAGGCAGCAGTTATTTTATTGAGCAATCCTTAATGGTGCTGTGCAGGTTTCAGTAACTTGATCACGTACAAAAGATCAATTTTAAAATCCATGGGATGACCTCCAGGCTGGGCAGGCTTTGCTATTAACCTTGGGCTGTTGGGGGGGTGGGTTTGGTTGGGTGGCGGCTTCTTGTGTTAAAATTAAAATTACACCGTGTGGAAATGCTCACCCTTTTCTTTAGCTGCCTTCACGAAATTAATTGTGACAGAGCTTTGCGTTTCTGTCACAAATTTCCCCAGATGACCTCTGTAAATCAAAATCTCCCCTGAAGGAGTGTGAAGCTCCAGGGATTCGCTGTGGATGGATAATATCATTAGCATGACTTGTCCCCTCTTTTGTTTGCCTCCCTGAGCTGTCTGCTCCCTCTGCTCTCCCTGTTGCAAAGGTCAAGGCTGAAGTTTCTTTATCAACTCGGGATTTACTCTGTGCCGCAAAGATTACTCACAGCATTCTTACTCGGCGGCTGGGGCTTGGAAGAGGGTGTGAACTCATCGTGATTGAAGTGAATAGATAAGTCCTGGGCAACAACTGGAATGTTTGTGGGAATTAATTTTTTGGAAAATCTCCAAATTGACTCTAATTGCTCCAGGTTCCTTTATAGCTTTTTTTTTTTTCTTTTAGCTATCAATTTGCTTGTGGTGTAATTTTACATTTCCCAAACAAGACTTATTAAAAAGATTTAATTTTTTTTTTGACAGATCAGACAAAGGAGGTTTATTCTGTCTTGCAGACATAAGTCTAATTGATGTGTAACTGATATGAGCTCAGAGATCAGTGGTGTATCAGTCTGGCATAGCCCTGTGAATCAGCAGCGGTATTTGTGACACAGAGCATTCATTAAATCTGCCCAGCAAACCACCTCCGAGCCTTTTTTATTAAGAGAAAATGCTTAAAAATGAAACAAGTGCTGACTTCACTGTGCTTTTGTTACAGTTTGTGGTTTCTAGCTCCTTTCCCTCTTGTTTTGCAGAACAGAGATTCCAAAGACTGGTGCAGGGTAAAAACTCTTCCAAGGAATGGGTGCAGCTAACTGGAGCTGACAAGTGTGTTAAACCAGGCTGGGTTTTTCCTTTTCAGCTATTGTAATGTCTTTATAATTAGTGCTTTGTAGTAGATAATTCAGTAATTGAGGATCTTTGTATATAAAGATTTGCTTTTAAGGTATCTATTTCTGGATTTAAACCAGTTTACTTTTCTGTACCCACCCAGACAGTTTTCTTGATCATCAAGTCGTGGTGCTTAAACTCAATTTGGTTGTTTTTAAGGAGATCTGGAAATTGAGAAGAGGTGTGTTATTATCTTAGGCTTGAGGATTTTGGTAGCCTTGCAGCAGCTGAGCTCAGTGATTTCTGCTTTGATGAGGAACTGAGTGAAGCCCCAGTATATTTTACATAGGCAAGAATATTTTTAGAAGATTCTTCTGCCATTCCAATTCCCGTTTTCTTTCTGAGACATCTGACAGTCCCAAAGAAGGTTGTGGGGAGATGGGGCTTGGAGCAACCTGGGATGGTGGAAAATGTCCCTGCCCATGGCAGGGGGTTGGAATGGGATGAACTTTAAGGTCCTTTGAACCCAAACTATGATTTAAGTGTGTAATAAATTGCTGATTTCAGGTGGATCATGGACTTCAGGCAGTGGTTGGGTTAAAATGAACAGCCCAGTGTGTTAAAACTTCCCTGAGTTTGTCTTTGGAATGAAGTTTCTTTTTTCTTATAAAGCTGAAGAAGCTTTTAATCCCTTTGAAGAAATGAAGATTAGGACCAATCCAGACAGAATCTTGGCAAAGATTTAGGTGTTGAAAAAATGCTATCAGAAAATAAGAATTTAGGGTCTCAAGGACCGAGCAACATTAATTCACTCGTTTTGAAGGGTTAAGTGTGAAGCGGAGGAATGGTAACAAAACACACGTGACTTTAAATTTAAAAACAAACAGATTGGTTGCTAAAAACTGGAATGGGGTGTTCTTGCAAGCCCACACAAGCTCCCTGTGCTCTCTGTCAGCCAGGAATCCCGTGCTGCGGAGGCAGGAGCATGTGGGGAGGCAGGATAAGCTCCAGCTTGGCACAGCCTGAGCAGTTACACAATGCTGGGTCTGCCCAGAGCAAGGTGAAGCCGCCTTTCACCTGCCTGGGGTGCGTGGGTGACTCCTTAGCGTGACTCCAGAACTCCCCTTAAAGCTGCTAAAAGCTGAAAATAAGTCATGACTTAGCAGCTCTTGCTGTGGGGAGTGTTAAAGACCTCAATCATAGTGGGAAATGCTAATTTCAGTGTGGAAGTGCCTGAGTAGTGAGGTGGAAAAACTGCACATGAATTGGTTTCTTGTGCAAAAATTATAGATGGGGCGTGTGTTGATTGGGGTAAATGTACATTGAGTGGAAAAACAGTAATTTTAAATTAAAAAATATCTCCGTGATGCGATAAAGTATATATATCATACTTTGGTGAGCTATACAAGGAATATATGTGGAATGATAAGCAAAAATCCCAGTTAAAGAAAGGTTTGGCAAAAATTGAACACTTCATGATCCTGTTTATCTTAGTTCTGCATCTTACAATTTTTGCAAACTTACATCCATTTGCCTCACTCAGAGTCAAGATGCCTAGAGAGGAAATGCTGACATTATATATAGGATTGTATAGGTGTTCTTGTAAATGTAGATATGTATGAACTGGAAAAGCTGATTGGTAGGAGTAACCAGGAAAAATCTGACTTTTAAAAAATAACTCATGGCAGCAGGAGCACGTCGGGGTGCAGCCTTCACTCCCACCCTAGGAAAGGACATGCATGATCAGGAAAGGAGATGCTTGATCAGAAAGGGAGGCAAATGTATGAAGGCATCGCTATTTATGGAACTAATCTGCAGAACTCCACACTCTCAAGAAAACAGGCAATTACTAGTAGATAGTCATGGAAAAATGCCCACATTTTCTTGAAAATCACCCAGGATCCTGCCTGATGTTAGGCAAGAACCACTTGGAGAGCTGTCTCATCTCAGGCATCTGTGTCCCCAGCTGTTCCTGCATTTGACTGAGGAGTCTCAGCTGTTGGACACCACCAGAAATGGAATATTGGGCTCGCTGAACCATTTGCATGCTGTGGTACGGTTGCTATTTGACAGCAAAGCAATTTAAAGGAAGAAATATTATTGTCTTTGAAGATGGATGAAAGCTGATTGCTGTGCCTTTGCTGCTCTGTATCTTTCCTGGCATTGTATTATTTCTGTATAAACTGCTCGGGATGGGGAAAATTCAGATTAGGATATGTGGAAGGGACACAGAGCTGCACTAAGCAGGAATGACTCCCGTGGCTGAGTGGTCACAGTGGTGCGTAAAACTCTGAGAATGAAATTTCTGGGTTAGATGTTGGCTCAGCATTGTCATCCAGGGAACAGATTTGTGCAATGTTTTCATGTGCAGCAATGTTCCAGGAAGCTGGGGGGGCAGGGAGTGTGTGTGTGTATTCCTGAGATTCAGAGCTGACATCCAGAAGAAAGGGAAGTCTTCTCCTCTTGACATCCAAACTGGTGTTTTGTGGGCACAGAACAGCTCACAGAAGTTCATGTTTGCAAAAACAGCACCATGAGATTTTCCTGCACTGCCAGCTTGGCCTCTGTTGCATCCCTGCTGAGCTCTTACTTCAAGCATGAGCTTGTTCTTTAAAATTATGGTTGTTTCTGCTGGGTTTTATTGGTCAGGTTACTGAACAGCCTAAAGAAGTTAGAAGAGAAAGGAAAAATAAGCCTAATTTAAAATGGACAGAGTAATTTAAATGTGTGAATGAAATAATGGTGAAAACATTGCTTTTTCAGTCTGTTATCAGCGCCTACTTTGTAGGAAGTGGTATTAAACCTATATTATGGAGGTGAACTTGTGCTGGGCGAGGTTTAGGTTGGATATTAGGAACAGTTTCTTCACTGGAATGGTTTCAAGCATTGGAAGGGGCTGCCCAGGGAGGTGATGGAGTCCCCATCCCTGGAGGGACTTAGGGCTGTGTGGTTGTGGCACCTGGGGACATGGGACAGTGCTGGGAGAACGATTGGACTGGATGGTCTTAGAGGGCTTTTCCAACTTTCTTAATTCCATGTGTATTAAGGCTAGACTGCATCCAGCTCCTGTTTTTCTCCAAATTGTCTTCTGATATGAAAATTATATGACTAAATGCTTCTGATGAGTTTCTGCAGTACCTAGAAATCATTTTGTTCAAAGTGTCCTGGGGACAGCAGGACTGTCACCCAGGGCTCTGCCACTGCACCTCCTGAGGCTTTGGCTACACAAGGGAGAAATTAATTTGCACAAGGAGATAAAGGCTCGCCACATAAAATCCTTACCTCGTGTAAAATTGAGAAGTGGGAGTTCTGCCAGGAGAGAAGGGGGTTGCTGAGCTTCCAAGTTGTGCTTTTGAGGAAGCGTTTGCTCCAACTCACGTGCTTCGCCTGAAGTAAAAGTGAAAATCCGAGACACAAACCCTCCATTAATTTTTGTGATGGACAAAAAGTAAACAGAAGTTTTGAACTGTGTTTGTGTGTGCCAATGTGCTTAAAACAGACCTGTAACCTATGTTGTATTGCTTAAGTAAATAAATGGTGAGACTTGTGTTAATGATTTCTTTTATAGCTGATTCCCTTCCCACCAGCTGGGTCACACCTATTTACGTCTACCTTTTTAATGGCAAACATATTCATAGCTAATTAGGACTATCTGTTATTTATAAGCTCTGTGCCCATGTGGCAAGTGAAAACTGCTTTAACGTGAGCCATGTCCTCTTGGAGTGAGAACTTTGTGGCCATGTCACTACTGGAATCATCCTTGGCCCCCTCATATTCCTTGGATGAACATCAAAGAGGCCTTTTTTGATCTTGCTGCTTATTCGACCAAGTTGGTAATAACCTGCTGCATTTGAGGGAACAAGCAAATAGATGAAGAATTAATTTGTTCCACATCATGTGATCTGAAGTCCAACCCTCAGCTTGTGCTTTATTTATCCTTAATCTTCGGTGCTTTTTTCTCTTTAAAACCCAAAACATTTGTAAAATACCTGCAGCCTTAATTCTTCACTACCTTGAAGGGTTTTGCTGTGCAATCTAGCTGCAAGTTCTGAAGTACTCGTGGCATTATTGACCTGCTTGTAGACAGGAGCTTGGTGGTGATAATTGCTCAGCATCCAGTCCTTCAGGAAAACCCCTCAGGAGCTGGCCAAGGCTTCTGGCTGGGATTTCTCCAAAAAGTTGACTTCTGCTGCAAACAGAAAGTTATCTGCAGTCCCTTCCCACAGTGGTACCAGCAGTAGGGGCCAGTTCCCAGAGCTGGGTTGTTTTCTGGGAAAAACCTCAGCACAACCACGAAACAAAACCAGAACCCCTCTCGGTGCCACGTTGAAGCTATCAGAATGAGTGTGTTTAATATTTGAGTGGAATGTAGCTTTTATTGAGCCAATTATGGCAATTTTGCGGGAACTGTCTCAACAGTTTTGGTTTTCAAGCCCACCTGTATCTGAAGCTCTCAATATCAGGTCGTTGAAGCCTCAGGGAGACTGAAGTGTTAATTGTTTTCTTGACTTCTTAAATCAACAAGCTAAACTGGACAAATTAATTGGCTTTAAGAAGAGTCTCTCTGTCTCTCTCTCTCTATATATATGTGTGTGTGTGTGTTTTTATGCCAAACCAATTTTGTTTTGGGGATATTTGAGATTAAACTCCAAAATCTTGACCTCAGATTAATATGATAATGAGATCAGAAGAAGATGCAAGAGAGGATATTTCCCACCCTCCAACATGATTTATTAGTAATAACCAGGATAACTTTGTGCTGTACAACTTCCACACTCTCTGCTTGCAGTCATTTTGACTGTGTAGATGTGTCCCCCCCAAAATTTGAAATAAAATAATCTGAATGTTCAGGGTTGAGCATCTGTGGCAGGACAGGGTTTGATGCTTTCCTGAGGAGGTGGATAAATACCTCATATTATCAGTGATTGTATGGTCAGCTGGAATATACAGGCAGATAATATCACATTCAGTCTTTTAATTTCCTTAGGTTTTGGAAAATGGAGTATGAAAACTGTCAGGGTTTGTTTCCTAAATTATTTCTGAGTTTATTATGAAAAGTGAAGAAAAGGAGAAACCTCTTAGTGTCTTAAGAGTCATTGTCCTGAGGAAATTTGAACAAGTTTTGAGAGTTACTTGAGTGCAAATTACAAACAAATTAGTTCCAGCTAATTTGTCTTTATTTTGTTGTGGAGGTGTTGATTTTAGGATGGCACTGTTGCCCTTGATGCTACCTGCCACTTATGGGGTTTATTCTGATTTTGTCACCAGCTCTGTAAAGCCTGAAATAAAACTACTGAATGCAGAGGACCTGGTTTCTGTGTGTGTTTATTACAGTGAAATGGGAAAATCGCACTTGCTGTAGCACCTCAAGATTTGCTTCAATGTTTGATATTCCTCTACCTATTTGAATGTCAGTAGATGGGGAAAAACGTTACAGGCCTGTTTGTTCTCCTCCTCCTGCGAGGAGAAATCAACAATCAGCATCTTGTAGGTATTTCTGGTTTTTGTTTTCCATGAGCTCGGTCTGCAGGAATGCAGCATCTGCTGCTCTTGCATGGGCAGCACCCTTCCCTCTGCTGGGAATGCTTTTCCTTCCTGGAAAGAAGCTCTCGAAGTGTGGCTGTTTATGGCCTCCTGCTAAAAGGAGCACTAAATTTTGTGTTGTTGTGGTTTTAGAAGTACCAAACTATCTTCCCTTGGGTGTAATTTGCATTAAAATAAGCTTAGTCTTTATCCATTCGTTTTGTGTGGAGCAGGACAAATTCTGGGGATATAAATCTGACTTCCTGTGCCCTGCTGTGGGATGAGTGTTGCATTCACTGCTCTGGGAGTATGTGGAATAAAATAACATTTTAGTTACTGCTCAAAAGTTCATGGCAGCCTTGATAAGCATAAGGTTTGATAAGCATATACTGTCTTACAAAACTATTTATCTAATTGGAACTCCTTTGAGGAGGAAAGCAGTCAGGGTAATGATTTTTTTGGCTAAAGGAAGAGGGCTGGACATGAGGGATATCAGGAGAGGAAGAACAGACTTCTCTAAGAGCGGTGGCTGCATGAGGGGATTTAAGTTTTGCCTCAGCTCTACCATATGCTCCTTATCTGACTGTGGACTGCAGATTCCTCTCTCCCATTTCAAGCCTCTAAAATAAATCTAGCATTTTCCCCATTTTTTTGGTTGATATCTAGTCCAAGAAACATTTTGCTGTGTGGGAGGGTGGCTTTTTATTGTTTGAGTTTGGTGGTTTTTGGTTTGTTCTTCTTGTTATTGTTGTCATCTTGGGGTTTTTTGTGTTTGGGGATTTTTTGGTTTTTTTTTTTTGGTTTTTTTTTCCCCAGCAAGAAGCTTCCTGTGCTGGTGCATAATTAATTAGGTCACATTGCTCAGTGGGGCCAGAACTCTGAGCCTTCATACTGTGGTAGTGACGTAAGGAAACCCTATATCTTAATGTGTATTGTCTGAGGTTCTTAGGCTCGTCCACTTACTTGAATTTTCAGCCTTTTGGAAAGCACAGTACCATTTTCTGCCTTTCTCCTCGGGGTCTGTAGCCTCCTGCCAGCATTTTGTTCTGTCCCTCAGCTGTTGAAGCCTTACTGTGCTGATCAGATAAATGAAATGAAGGAACAGGATATCCACTCAGCTTTATCTGAGTAGTCCTGCAGTGATGAGCACTTCCAGCTCTCTGGATTTTTTAATGCATTACTTGTGTACGTTTATGATCTGAATTTCGTCTATATTTGGGAGCAAATATAATCACTCGAAAAATATTATCTAATATGAATAACTCTCAGCAAAATTTAGCTCTGATCAAACTGCCATAATGCAGGGCTAGATTGGAAATTGGGAAGAAATTCTTCCCTGAGAGGGTGGTGAGGCCCTGGCACAGGGTGCCCCGAGAAGCTGTGGCTGCCCCTGGATCTCTGGAAGTGTCCAAGGCCAGGCTGGATGGGGCTTGGAGCAACCTGGGATAGTGGGAGGTGTCCCTGCCCATGGCACGGGTTTGGAATTGGATGGTCCTTAAGGTCCCTTCCCACCCAAACCATTCTGGAATTCTGTGACAGTCACATTATCCATTGTTTTATTCTTCTGTCAAACCTTTTCCTGGTTTGAAGGCTCTTCTCCCCACTCCTCTGAGCTCTCGGAATGATATTTGTCATCAGCCAACTTCCATGTTGGAATGTATGTGTGTCACAGCCCATATATTTCTGATTCCTTCCCAAAAATGCACCAAAAGATAATATCTTTGCAGAGTTTGCAGCCATGGCACCACAGAAAGGGAGAATTACAATGTGCTCAGCAGAAACTGCAGAGGTGTGAAGAAAAAAAAAGGCAAAAAGACAAAGAAAAACCATATGCAGATTTTGTGGCAGAGAAGAGAGAAATAGGGATGGTTGTGAGAGGAAGCAATTATCTGGTTTCTGAAACCACATTTGCAGCAGCTGAGGCTTACAAGCATCTCTACTGCCTGCAAGTTTTCTTACTTAAGCACCTGCCCTAAGCAGCAGAGAGGTTGTGAAGCAACTTCGTACTGAAACCTCCCACCCATGCTGTGCTCCAGCCTGTGCAAATCCTCCTCTGCAGAGTTGGCACGTGTGGTTTTATCTCTCCCTGTCACCACTGAGGTATCTTCCTGTGCTGCTAAGAGTTTAATTGAATTGCAGGAGGAGCACTGGCAAGTCTTTCACAGTGTTGCCAGTGCAGGAATTATGTGGGATTAGTAGAACCATGGCAGGTTCACACTGCACAGGAGTGCGAGTGGTACAGAGTAAGCTCAGTTCTGTGTGCTAAGTAATTACTGCAGCATGTGGACGCAGGTTTGGAATTGAGCATGGTCCTCCATGACTCGATTTCTGGTGATAATGAGGAATCTCGTGGTTAAATAGTGAGGTGTTTAACTTGTGAAGGTGGCACGAGGTGAAACTGGTAGAGCTCTCTGAGAAGGTGTGATATATATTCTCGTACAGCTTCGTGTGAAGTGGTGCCTGTCTTTGGAATCACAGAATGGTTTGAGCTGGAAGGGACCTTAAAGACCATCTCATTCCACCCCCTGCCATGGGCAGGGACACCTTCCACTAGCCCAGGCTGCTCCAAGCCCCATCCAACCTGGCCTTGGACGTTTCCAGGAATCCAGGGGCAGCCACAGCTTCTCTGGGCACCCTGTGCCAGGGCCTCCCCAACTCTCAGAGGCAAGAATTCCTTCCCAATATCCCCCTCAAAATCTCCTCTTTCCCAGTTTGAGGCTATTCCCCCTTGTCCTGTCCCTCCATCCCTTGTCCCAAGTCCCTCTCCGGCTCTCCTGGAGGCCCTTTAGGCACTGGAAGGGGCTCTGAGGTCTCTCTGGATCCTTCTCTTCTCCAGGTGAACACCCCCAGCCCTCCCAGCCTGGCTCCAGAGCAGAGGGCTCCAGTCCTTGGAGCATCTCCGTGGCCTCCTCTGGTTTCACTCTGACAGCTCCACGTCTTTCCTGTGCTGGGTTCCCGGGGCTGGGTGCAGTGTCCCGGGTGGGGTCTCACCTGAGTGGGGCAGAGAGGGAGAATCTCCCACTCCCCTGCTGCCCGCGCTGTGGGATGAGCCCAGGGCAGTGTTGGCTTTCTGGGCTGAGACTGTTGAGCACTCTGTAATCAAACATTTCCTCATACCTTTGTTTTTCCTTGTCCTCTAGTCCCCGTTCAGGTTCCTCAGGAGACATTTTCCCAGGTCAGGTCATGCCAACAACCCCTTTCCAGAGGCCGTGGCTGAGATTCCTTGCACTCTGTGACTGCTCTTTTGCTGAGCAAGGAGATCACCTGGCTGCCTCCAGGTTGGAGATGTGAGAGGCAGAGGAGTCCTGGAATACTTTGGAATTGCTGTTGGAGTGATGGCAGGCTTACTCATGGCAGTCTTAAACACAGGGATGTGCCTGTGGAGTCGCAGGCTGGAAGAGGCCTCTGGAGGTATCTGCTCCAAGCCTCCCTCCTCAGGCAGGGTCTCCTGGAGCTGCTTACCCAGGATTATGCCCAGATGTTTTTTTAGTATCTCCAGAGATGATTTATGTAGCTCTCTGTGCATTAATAAAACCATAAGTTGTTTCTACAGTGCTGCAGAGTGACCTGATTCCGAGTGGAATTTGGATTGCACCTGCCTTGCTGAGGTGTGGGAACTAAGCTGACAGAACTCGGTATAAATACCAGCTGTCACTGGGTAATTGTGTCCATAATTAATATGTTTGAAAGTGAGAGACAAGTTCGTTTTCAAGGCAGTAGTGATGTCAGCAGTTAATTGTAGCTTTGTTTGTGAGGGGTTGTTGGCAAGCTACAAGTCTGTACCTTTTGGTAAATTGTATTTAGCAGATCCATCCAGAAACTGTAAAAATTAATCACAATTATCTAATGTTCGTCTTGAATAATTATCTTCTAAATGAAAACTTAGTTTATACCTCATGTTGAAGTGGTACCCAAAGAAATTCCAATTCAGGCAGTGCTGAGTTTTTCTTGTGTTTTAGCTGTTGACTGCTTTGACTTATGGGGACACAACCTATGCAAGATGTCCTTTGCCCTAAAAAATCAAGGATTTTAAAATTATTTTTTCTTTCCTTCAGTCATTTGTCATTTGGGGAGGATCTGAATTTTGGGGTTAATTCTGGGAGGTTCTTCAGCACATTAGTGATTATAACCTTCAGCAAAAATTGCCAGACACGCTCTAGGTTACCATGGCTTTTGAAACAGCATTTTTTCCTTACATTTTGGACATTAAGTGCTTGGATCCTTGAGCCTGGACAATGGCAGATGTTGGTAAAGTGGTTTTTAAGTTTTCTGTAAGGAAAAATGTTGGATAGAAGGGATATTTTGAGCAGATGAATTCAGACACTGCAGGTGAGGTAGAAAGATGAGTGTTTGGAGCTCACAGGCTCTGGTCATGCCTGTGCCTTAGACTTGCTGCAAATTTTGGCAGATATAATTCCAAAGACTTCACTGGCACTAACAAGTTCTAAAACTGTTGCCAAGTTGCGTAAAAGTCATTAAGCCTTGTTTATTGTCAGGATTAATGCTTAGAAAGAGCTTGATTCCTTCGGGAAAAGTATTGAAATCCATCCTTGCAGAAAAATGAAGTTAATTTTTATCACAAAAGAAAGTAACTTGACTACTTAGTCTCTCCTGGCATCTTTAGGCCAACAAGAAACTAATTACAGCATAATTGTGGTTTCTACTGCTGTTGTCCCATCTGTGAACAGTGGTTTATAAGACATTATAAACATGGATGAAATGGCCATAAAGCAAAAATCTTTGCTGTATTGCAAATGATTGTGCTTGGAATTACGACTGGAGTTTTGGAGCAAGTTTTTAATCTGCATTTGCAGGGGAACATCATGAAAAATAATGAGTTTATAGTCAGACTTGAAAATCTATTTATGGGACTCAAAAAGGAGGAAAAATCTTATGCTGAAACAGTTACTACATTTTTAATTGTGATTTGAAGGATGTCATTTGAAGACCTTTTAAAACCTATTTATAAACCAGATTCTTTTAGAATACAGTACCAAAGGCAGTATGGAAAATGAGTAATAATGGCAGGAGTACAGTATAAGATTTTTGTTCTCCCTTAAAAGGAGATATTCCGTTTATTATTTGAATTCCAAGTCACTGGAGCTGGTTCTTATGCGAGTCTCTTGGCACCGATGCTTTATAGGGAATCCTTTTCACTGCTAAACCAACTGAATCTACTCAAATTATGGCTTCTCCTACAAGGCTCACTTGTAGCCTTTTTCTCTTATTTAATGCTAAAAAAGAAGAAAATGTAAAAAAATCATACCAGTGGTGCATCTGAATTTGGGGGAAGGAGGGTTTCCTCTGTGTCTCAAACCTTGTTTCAGGTTTTTGAGTGGGAGATGGGAAGGGACCCCAGAATGGCCTTGAAGACTCCCTGCAGAGTGACCTCACCCTGGTGCCCTGGTGGTGGCTCCTCCCAGGAAGGGCAGAGTGCCTGGGGCAAAGCAAAGTTGTCCGAAGAGAGAATTATCTATGGCTACAGGATCTGTGCAGAGACCTGTAGTGGTCACAAAGGATAAAGAACAACCCGTTGGAAGTGATTTCTGTGCTCTCGAGCTGATGCTTCTTCAGGAGGTGCCTCCTTTTCCCTTTCCCAGTCGTCTCTCTTCCCTTTCATCCATCATGTTTGTGATGTACAAACATGGGTAAGCAAACTGGTGGCAAACTGAGTGGAATATATTGAATTATAGAATGGTTTGGGTGGGCAGGGACCTTAAAACTCATCCCATTCCAACCCTGACACCTTCCACTATCCCAGGCTGCTCCAAGCCCCATCCAGCCTGGTCTTGGACAGTTCCAGGGATCCAGGGGCAGCCACAGCTTCTCTGGGCAACCTGTGCTGGTGTTTTACCAATTCTGAAGTATTTTAGGGAGCACAGTTCTCACTGCTGTCTGGTAGATCAGTTTGCTGCCCAGGAAGCAGAGTTAGATGGATTGCTGAGTTTTTGGGTTACAGTCGGGTGTTAAATGCTGCAGAGTAGTTGTAACACCAAACTGGGCTGGTTTTGTCCTGTGCTGGGCCTGAGTAGCACTTTTCCACCTGAGCTGCTAATGCAGGGTTTTTAACTTCAAGAAGGCCAACCCCAAACCTGAGCAATTCTGAGGAGGCATCAAAATCCAGCATTTTCTGCCCTCTTGGATGAATCTCCCTTTTTTGGAGGGCACGCTTCTCCCGGCCTGGTGTTCTTGCCTAGGTGACCAGAGCTGCTCTAAATGCTTTATTAATTTTTAAGTAACACACACAGCTGAGTTACTTCACCAGCAACTTGGAGTATTTGATGGAATCAGTGAAGTGAGCACCTGGCAGGTTCTTCTGCTGGCTCACAATTCTCCCAGAAGCCATAAAATAGCTGCAAGTGCTGGAGTTTTGTTTTAACCCCCCTGCAAGGTTTACCTTGCCATTTGTCAATTGAAACAATGCAGCCATGGAGAACTTCAAAGTCCCTTTGCTTCACAGCAGTGATCCAGGCAGAAAAGGTTCCTTCCTGTAAACACTCGCTTTCCAAGGCTCAAAATCCTTATTTTTAAAAACATCTTTATTTGGAATCACCTATTAATGCTGTGTCCAGGAGTTTTTCAGTGTGTATGATCCTCCTGTGCTGTGGGAAACTAAACTAATCTTTCCATATTCTGACAAAGTTGGACGGGGTGGATTGAATTGAGGTTTTTCATTGATTTTTTAAAATGTTTTTACATGCTATAACATTTTATTCCTGGTAGTTTAAGGTAGACCTTGCACACAGAACCACCAATGCATATCGTGCTTATCTGATGAATCACTGCTTCAAAATAGCTTATTCCCTTTCATCAGGTTTTTAATTAGCAGCGGTTGAGGATCTGGTGCAGATGGAAATATTGTTGATCATCTGAGACTGCTTATTGCAGTGAAGGATTTACTGCTGATAACGCCTGTGGTGTCAGCAACAAAGTGATGCTGGTTCGACACTGCTCGCTTCAACTCCGAATCCTGCAGGGTAAATAGGGGCCAATTGAGTTGTTGGAAATACAGAAATATTTTTTAATAGTCTGAGGGATTAATTATTCCCTTTTCTACCTTCTGTCCCACTTGTTTATTGATACTGTCTGCTCATCTGCTGGCACGCGAGACTTTCGATACCATGGAGATTTTGGCTGAGGATCTGTGCTGCATTCATGTGGGGATACCTCTAACTGGAGTGTTAGTTGACAGAAATGTGAGGTGCATGTTGATAGACTTATGCTTTCTATTTAGCTAAAGCCAAAAAATAGAAAGAATTCTGATTTTCTGCCCTTTGGTACTTGAAAATTATGTGCTTCTAACTTTTTTTGCAGTAGTCATTCTGTGAAAACAAGGTCGTTTTCTGTGCTGTAGCCGTGCATGTTTGCTCTTTGCTGTGGCATTTTTCATTCTGGGGTTTTATTGGAACAACTCAGTAAAATATCCATTCCCATTATATAATCCAGGTAGTTTTTAATCTGGGAGTATGGAATGGCTTTAGGTGCTTATCCCTTGTTTCTTAATTCTTGATGAGGAGAGCTCAGGGAAAGGTTTGGAAGACACCTTACGATAGTACTGAGGATAAAATGTGATATTTTGTGTGTAAGATATGTGCTGTGAGCTTGTATTTGTCACATTACTGAAATTACTTTGTTTTGCTCAAATGCACTTTCACACCACAGGTTGTAGAGGCTGAGGGATCATAAATAGTGAAATATTTCATGTGCTGGAGCTGGCAGAGGACCTCAGAGCTTGATACAAAGTGCTGCCATCACTTTGGAAGCCTGCGTTGTGACAAGGGAAAGGTGGCACGAAGATCAAGTGTGTGAAAGCCTGAAACTAGAAAACTACAGATTGGGAATTTGTCTGTACCACTCTTAAGGGCAAAGGTTCTGAGCTGTTGGGGCTGGCTGTGACAGGTAACAGTGAGTTCTTGTCTGCAGGAATGAGGGTATGTTTCAAAAGGAGCAGTGGTGGCCAAATGTCGTAATTGTGTGGCTGGTGTTTGCAAGGTTGGGTTGGCTGGGTAACACTTCTTTCCAGCTTTAATATCTCTGAATATTGAGAGGATGTGATGGCCAGACTCAGAGTGGTGCATGGTTGGGGTTTGGGTTGGAAAGGACCGTAAATCTCATCCAGTGCCACCCCCTGCCATGGGCAGGGACACCTTCCACTGTCCCAGGCTGCTCCAAGCCCCATCCAGCCTGGTCTTGGACACTTCCAGGGATCCAGGGGCAGCCACAGCTTCTCTGGGCACCCTGTGCCAGGGCCTCCCCACCCTCACAGGGCAGAATTCCTTGCCAATATCCCATCTATCCCTGCCCTCTGGCAGTGGGAAACCGTTCCCTGTGTTGTGTCCCTTCATCCCTTGTCCCAAGTCCCTCTCCAGCTCTCCTGGAGCCCCTTTAGACCCTGGAAGGCTCTGGTTGCCTTGGCAGGAGCAGCTCCATGAACAACCCTCAGTCAGTGTGGCTGAAGGGAAGGAGTCATCTGGGAAAAGGCAGTACTTTGCTTTTGGGCCTTAAGAAACACTATCTCCTTCCTCCTCTTTTCTTTCTGAATGCCTTCAGTGCTGGACAAAATTACTAGGGCTGTGAAATTCTCTTCCTTAGGTTGGCACGACTGGCAGTAAAACATGGAGCAGGGAGGGGGCGTGAGGAACACTGAGCTCAGGCTCTGCTGCCAACACACACAGCCTTGGAAAAGTTACGGTTCCCCTTTGTCATATCCGTGCAGTGGGAGCAATGCAAGAGGCATCAACAGGCTTGTGATTCTTTTATTTTGGTCAAAAAATTAAAAAAAAAA
>VYXC01009308.1:270546-283206 GCA_013397175.1 Platysteira castanea
AAAAAAAGGAAAGCTTCACGTTTATTCCGTCTGTTTCTGAGTCATCTTGTGTGTGTTGATAGCACAGGTAGCTGAGTTGGTATCAGTGAACTCGTGGGCAAATGCATTCAAGAACCCAAACCCAGCCTGTTCTAAGGTTCATGACATTTCAATGTAGATATTTTTTTTAATATCATGCTGTGGTAGTTTGATAGGACATGTTTAAGAACATAAAGCAAATGAACTCACTGGGCTTGAAATACTGCCTGCTTCGTTGTGTATTGGTAATTGATAGATCTCTGGGCTCATTAGTTAAACTAAGCAGGGTTATTTTAATTTTATTTTATTTGCATCAAGTACAGGGATGTTTGTGTGTGCTTGCCCGTGGTTTTCTTTCTAATGAAGGGTTGTTTCCTATGCAGGGTTGTGTCATTTGAAAGGTTTTTGTGTTGAATTTTTCTTTTAAACACTCGTAAGTCATTGGAAAAATTACATTTAGCAGTTGAACTTTAAAAACCAGTTCCATTGGAGAAGAATAAATAAGGGAGGATACTGAGAGATCTGATTTTTTTTTTCCCTGCTAATTTCTATTGGGTTTGCTCAGTGATTTTTAGGCAGGCCAAGTCCTCTGCCTGGTTTCTGAAAGGAGCCTTGGACTTGACACAAGCCAGGACCCTTTGAAAGTCTCACAAAAGAGCCTGAGAGTTTAAAAATCACTCTTTTGGTATCTGAGCCCACTTCAGCTTAAAAATAAAGATCATACTAGGTATTCCTGATGTTTGTAATGTGTGTGGATTACAAAGGAGCTGTGGGGAATTGCAGCACTGGCAGCCTTTCAAGCAGCCTCTTACAATACAGCTTTATGCCTGTAACATATTTTCTCTTCCTTTCTTTTTGCAAGTCATGTTTTAAGCACATTTCTTTCCTTTTCAACTCTGGAAGGCAAATGTAATGTTTGAAATGCTGTGTTGTACTTGGAGAGGCTGGATTTTCCTCTTATTCTGTGAAACAATAAATGGAAACTTGCATGTTTGGAATGGCACAGCCCAACTCTTCCCCCGGGAGCAATCGGTCATTAAATTCCTCATGGGAAGATTGAAGTTCAAGGGTAAAAATAGAGGTGTAAGGAGGGAGATGTGTGCAAGGAAGGCTCTTGTCAGGTATTTGCTTTTATCACAAAAATGTTTTGAAGCTCTTCTGTGTGGGCCGAGTGCTGGAATTTGTTCTGGCTCTGATTCTTGAGAGTTTCAAAACCCTGTGTCCTTTTGGTACCAGTTCTACCCAAAACCAGGTGGCCCTGGGTGCCTGGGCAGTCAGGTGAGGCTGTATCCCAGTGGAGCTCCAGTCTTGCATAAATGCGAATTTATGGATTGTATTGGGGCAGGAGAGAGAAAACTGCACAGAAGCTGCCTCTCCACCGTGTTTTATTCCCTGGAGATTGATTTCCTGGACACTGTGACCAGCACAACCGCAGTGCTTTGCTGTCACCCCTCAGTCCAGCCCTGAGCCAGGGCCAGGACAGGCTGTCCCCAAGGATAAACCCCCTCTGCTGATGCTAAACATGTTGGAGTGGTGATAACTCACAAGAGAAACCCCACTTGGAGCTGCTGTTCAGCAAGAAGCTGCTACTGATTAATGAAGCAAAGAAATTGGGTGTGATGACTCCGCAGTGACAGTCCATCGTTCAACATCCTGTCTTCATCCTGTGCTTAAAATAACACCTGAAATTTCTGCATGGGTTTAATTTTATGGGAGCTGGTTAGGAAGTCCTGGATTTACATGTTCCAAGAGCATGGGCAGTTCTAACAAGGGCAGTACCTGTTGCTGCAGGACCTGTAGAGAGGAATTTTCTTGCTGTGTCCTGTTTTCCCGTGGCATCAAATGACCAAATTGAATATCCAGCATCTTTTCTGTGTTTGTTGTTATGCTTGGACAGACTCATTCAATCAGCTGCATGAATGAGCATTTAAGGGTTTTATAAGCCAGAATGGACAAATTATGGTAATTAGATATCTTGTTTATTTTTTTATCCTGGCTGCAGAACAATAATGAGGTTAAAGGAATACTGTCAAGGTGATAAAGATACCAGACTGTCTTATCTAAAACCTGTAATTTTTTGCTGTATATATATCTGAATACTTTGATTTTAGATTGTTCTTTCTGCCTGTATTTAATTTCTTAACATTTAGAGGCAGAGAGAAGGGGCAGAACGGTGCAAATGTATGGTGTGAAATCCAAATCAGCTTCTTGAGTTTGTCTCTTGAATGCTGTCAGGTAACTGAAGTTAATCTCTGAAGTTAATTTTATACAATTAGAACCTGTAATGGTTCTAAAAATTCACATCTCTCTACTGAATATGGCAAACATGTAATATTTATATTACAGAAAACTGAATGCAGTAGAGAAATGGGTAACTCCTGAGGGTATTTCTGCTTAGGAATGCCAGTGTCTTTATATGGGCTTTTCTAAATAATTGTGTTTACATGGCTGAGAATTTGATGCTCATAATCAGAGGTCATTAAACAAACAAAAAAAATGCAACCAGCTAAAACCCAACTCATTTAGTAACATAAAAAATGGATAAATTAGCTGATCTCATATGTTAAAATCAAGCCTGTGTTCAAAAAGAACTGATAGCAGTAGCCAAGGAGAGCAAAGCTGGTCCTGAAGGCTGATTTTTGAGGAATTCACTCAGCTGGAACATGTGCTCTGATCTTTACATCAATATCCCTTTGCTTTTCCCCCCTCTCCTCTAGTGTGTCAGCTCTTGTATTTAGTTCCTACGGTGTCACAGGTTTTTATCTGAAAGTCTGATATTCATTTCACACTTGTTAAGTATTTTTTTTGTGTCAAAGTCCTTTCCCTTTGTGAAAAAAAATGCTGAGGGAAAGGGACTTCTTTAACCCACCACTTTCAGGGCTGTGTTTTGGGGAAAACAACTGTTAACAAACTGTGGTTTTTGCAACACAGGCATCATCCTAGAGCAGCCGACCTTGGATAGTCTCCCAACCTGCTTGCAAAATAAGGACTTTTTCTTTCTTGTTTCATGTTGGCAGCAGCAGGAGGAGGAGGATAGCCTGGTCTGTCCACAGGAGTGAGTTCCAACCTGTGTTTTTAGGGCTGGCTGTGGGAGGAGGGGCATGGATGTCCTGCACTGTCACTGCAGGCTCTACAGAAGAAAGTCTGCTGTCTGTAAATGCAGGTTTGTTCATTTTGACCTTTAGAAAATTGTGATGGTTCTATGGAGTGGGGTTGAAAAAGCTGAAAAACATTTGTAGATGGTGTAACAGCTAAAAAACTTCTGTCCCATGGGCTGTGAGATTGGGGCAATCTCATTGCCAGCAGGAGCAGGGACTGTGGAAAAGGAAAGTGTGTGGGGAGCTGTTCAGAGTGATTTTACCCCAGTGTCTGCTCATCTCCCTGATCTCAGTCCTGTGCTCCTGATGAACAGACCAGACTGGGGACTCTTGGAGATAATTTTGGCTGTTGACTTCCCCCCTCCCTGTTTAAATATTGGCTACATGTCTGTTTTCCCTGGTGCAGCATCTTTTCAGTCTGTAAATCTTGGCTAGCTGCTGGTGTACAGCAAACTTCTTTGTGAAGTTACCGAGTTGGGGATTATTATTTTTCCCCTCAGTCACTGCTTTTATGACTAAATGATGGTTTATAGTGGTGGGCAAAGTGTGAGCTCTGGGGAACAACTAATCCACAAATACTCTGTAGTTTATTTTTAATGAGACTTCTGGTCAACTTTCACGCAATCACTTTTCTCCCTCTCTGGCAGAGTCCTCCTTCCCCTTCCCACCCCTACCCCCACCAAAACAGAGGCTGGCCATTAAGGATAATGTTTTCTTTAGCAACTTGTACATGTGGGTGGTTTTTGTTTTGTAAGGAAGCAGCTGAGCTGATACATCCCCACAGTTTGGGGGAGTTACAGCCAGGAAAACATCCCCATGGATATGAAGATGGCTGAGTTTATTTGATATAAGTGGACAAGGAATTGTTGTAACAAGGAACTGTTGTTACAAAGTATTTTTTATGGTAATGATACAAACGGCAAGGAGAAGAGCTGACCTTCAAATTCCAGGTTATGTTCCAAGTGGGATTGTTGGGTTTTTGCAGTGGCTCCGAAGCTGCTTTGTGATTCTGAGTGATGCAGTTACCAGAGGATCCAGCAGGACAGTTTTGGAGGAATAATTTGGTTAATGATCCTTGTTTTGTCATTCCATATGAAGAGTTGTGTGTTGAGCATTAGGTGTATAACCTTTAATGGAAACATTATTATTTGGCTTTCAGCTTCTCAGAATGGTCTGATGTCTTTTGGATTTGGAAGAATAAAATATGTGTGATTATAAGAACAGTTGCTTCAGACTCAGAGTAAGCCAGTCCTGTTAATCTGATAAAATTCCAATATCTGCCTGTTCATCAACACAGATATTCTTAGCTGCTCTTTGTATTTCAGGATGAGCAGAAGGTGTTGTCGAGCACAGTTCTAACCTCCAAATTTCATTTAGCGTTAGCAAAATAGTGCTTTTCTTGGCGATATGTGTATTTAAAATAATTACAAGAGCTTCTCAAGATGCAAGCAGACACATCTGCTTTTATTCTTGTTTTATGGCACTGCTGTGCTCAGCGCTAAATCATGATAGTGTCACATACAGTGTCACATAAAGTGCTTTTGCATATGCTGTCCCATATGAAGCACAGTCAAGCAGGCCACAAGTTGCATCTAAAAGTGAGATATTTTTCAGCCAGAAGAGACGAGCAGCAGGCAGCCTGGGAGTTCAAAGTTAGAATTCAGCAGGAACCATCCTTTGGCTCTGTGCAGTGCACATGAAAGCCTCACATCCCATCCCTGTTTATGAATACCAGCAGCTTGCTGCGTAGCCCACACTTGCAGGCTAAAAATAACTTGTTTGCAATGCAAACTTGGCATCAGGAGCCAACAGGTTTATTTGGTATCACCTTTAGGTGGTGGGGTTTTTTTCAGGGAAATTTATGGTTCCTTTCCTGTCACACTACTTAATCACTGAGACCACAAAATACTACAGTCTTTTCCACACGGCACGTAGGAGAATTTGTCTCCTAAATAGATTCTTGGAAAAGGAAAAGAGAAGTTTTAAGTAAAACCAGCTGCCAGCAAGTGTCTGGTGCTGGTGGCTACTGTGGAACAGAAGAACAGCATGAGGAGGTAAACATTAGTTCAAATTTTGGGCTGGAGTGGATTTTTTAAATCTTGTTTCATATTTTTACACTTCTAGAATTTCAACTTTGTGCAGAGTGTGTTGTCCCGAAAATGAACAGAACTCACATGGAACACAGGCTACATCTGTATTCCCCTCATAAAGAAATGATACAAAATTTGCTATAACTGTGGTATTTTAGTGATGGTAGATTAGTTTTAAGGGCTGCAAAAGTTGCACAATTCCCCGACAGGAGGGTGAGGTGGGGGTCCATCTCTCCTCCCAGGTAACGAGTGACAGGATGAGGGGAAATGGCCTCGAATTGCACCAGGGGAGGTTTAGATTAGACATTAGGAAAAATTTCTTCGTGGAAAGAGTTGTCAAGCATTGGAAGAGGCTGCCCAGGGCAGTGGTGGAATCACCATCCCTGGAAGTGTTAAAAGAAGTGTGGATGTGGCCCTTGGGGACGTGGTTTAGTGGTGACCGTGGTGGTGCTGCTGGTTGATAGTTGGACTTGATGCTCTTAGAGGTCTTTTCTAACCTTTAGGATTCTACAGTTCCATATTCAGGTGAAGAATTTAGAAGTATGAACAAGAAACTCCCTCAGATTCCAACAAGGAAATGTGATTGCTTTTCTGGGCTATTTCTCTCTTTAATTACATTGCTTTTTGACAGAATTAGCTGGTGACAGTGTTTTTGCAGGGCTATAGCACATGGTCAGTGATGAGAATGGCGGTATTTTGGTATTTTCCTCAGTGCCCAAGTATCCCTTTTGTATTAATCATTCCTGGCAGTGGGAAGCAGCACACAGGTCCCAGTTTCTGGATGATGGATTGCTCTCTTCAGTAGGACTTCCTATAAAACCAGTTCATTATGGTGACGTTCACAGAAAAGCCAAACAACTGTGGTCCTCATCCAGGATGGACATTGTAGGTGCTCTAGTCCAGAAAAAGCTTTGGAGCATTGAATTCACAGCTTTAGATCTGTCCTGCAGTTGGAGCAGCATCATTTTAGATTAGATCTAAGAGGGTTTTTAAAAAGAGGCCCTGGCACAGGCTGCCCAGAGAAGCTGTGCCCCATCCCTGAAGTGTCGAAGGCCAGGCTGGACAGAGCTTAGAGCAGTGTGGGACGGTGGAAGGTGTCCCTGCAGGGTTGGATCAGATGACTTTTAAAAGATCCCTTCCAAACCATCCTAAAATTCTGTTTACAGTGGCCACGTGAGACTCGTTCACACACAGCCCTGGGGCATCACTTCTTGTTAACCAGCTCCGTGATTCCCTGTTCTGTCTGCTATTTTCCCTGTTTTCAGCTCCTTTATATTGTCTTAAGTGAGGGGAGGGTCCTAAATAGCCACAGAGCTGCATTTGTGCAGCACAGAACACTTGACCATACAATGAACTTCTAATTGGCTTGAACTGAATGTAACCCAGCACATGTGTAATGTCCTGAAAAGGACTTTTAAAAAAATATCTACAACCATGAACAGCTTTTGCTCCAGAAACAGCCTTATGGAAGGGTCTAAGTCTCCTTTTGGGGTGGTGTTTTTGTTTGAGGGAGAGGTGTTGAAAGGGATTTCAAAAGAGAAGGCATGCTGGGGAGATAAACAGCTCTGGGAGTAAGAGCAGCACAGGAAGCGAATCCACGGCGTTGCTTGTGGGAAGCTCTTAGAAGTAATTAGTGATAAGAGTGAGGCAGGAGGAAATCTGGTTGGCAGCTGTGGCACTTTCAGCAGCAACTCTGACCTTGGCTTGTAGGTGCTTTGAGGCTGCTGGGGAAAGATTTGCTGCCAGAGCTCCCGGGTTTTACCTGAATTCCCTCGGAAAATCTGCCTGCAACCTGCGGGGTGTAACCTCTCATCCCATGGCTAAAGGCCCTGCATCCCTCCTTCAGGCACTCCAAAAATATGTGATAAAAGTTGGTGGTAGACCAGAGGACTCGTGTTTGCACTTTTTAGAAGCCTAATCTAATCCTGGAGCACCAGGAGCAGTCTCCCAGGGGTCTGCCCAAGGGTGGGAATTGCATCCTCCTCACAAACACTTCTCTGCCCTGCCCTGGGACAACGTGAGGGTTGGCAAGAGCCAGCGAGTCTCTGGCCAGAATCCAAGCCCAGGAGATTGGTTGGCAGGGAAGTGCATGGTGGGATTTATTCTGACACAGTTTACTTGGCTGAAAGGGATAAGTGATGGTGCACGGTGCGTGTTTCACCTTGTTAAATATCTGCGTTCTGCTGCCAGAGCATGAAATGATAACTTAATCCCTGATTGCTCCTCACAGCCCTCAAGGCTGTCGTCTCTGGAAGAATTTTTGTCAGCCAAAAATGATGTGTGGCTTCACCAAGCCCAGCTTCAGTGCCTTTTCCAGCTATCTCACTTCTGAATTAATTTGGGGCCAAATGCTTTTGCACTCTCAACGTTGTAGCTCCCACACTTGGTCCCACCAGCCACGCTCCTCTGCTAATGCCTGTTCCTGATTCTTATTTTCTTTTCCAGAATGAATAAATTAGCAGCAGTAATGAACAAACCCTTCAGCAACTGCCACTGGTTTTTTGGGGTGATGGGTGTCGGTACAAGTGTTTAGTGGAAGAATTTTTTGTACACAAGAGTAACTATCACTGGAACAAGAAGTTAAGGAATAAATGTGTATCCAAAATTATCTTTCTCATTAAATTCTTCAGGATTATCTGATTGCCCAAACGAGAGCTTTCAGCTGGTACACGATGGGCATTAAAGAACTGCAGTGCTTTGAAATTGTTCTGTGGTGTGTTGACTCAAGAATAGTTCACAAAATATTTCCTGCACTTAAAAATGACCACAGCCATTTGCTGAGGTGGGAGGGAGAAGAATAGACAACACAGACGGGTAAGTTCATCATGTGGCCAAAAGATAAATTTGGGAAATTTAGGGCACAGAGGAATGCTACAGTGAATCAGCAGCAACTATTTAGTACGAAATAATTGGGCTTTTTTCACCAAATAATGAAGAAATCTGTATTTCTGGAGTCTCTCTTTCCTTCTCACTCCAAAGATGTTATTTTTTGTCTTCAGAACAAGTTCTCAATGCAGATCTGTTCACTTTAATGCAATTCTAGGTTTAAGCAAATATTTAATTCTGCCTAGAGCACTCTGGCATTTTTTTCAGCAGTCTGGAGCCATTAGCAGGGCAGATACAGGACATGGGAGCCGAGCTGTCATGGTGAAGGCTTGCCTGTAATTTTCATAATATGCTGTATTTTCCCTTTGCTTTTCAGCAAACAGGTCAATTATAGCTTATTTCTCATCCTCGTGCTGGGAAGGAAAAACAGCCGAGTGGAGTGATACACTGAGGATAAGGATTGCTTTTCTAGGTCAGGCAGAAGAGACCTTGGTGCAAAAATGTTACCCTCAAAAGCAATTCATTCTTGGTTTCTCAGGGACAAAGTTTGTATTTATTTCCTCATGCCAGGTACTCCTGTAGGAAGATTTCTGGAGGGTGGGGTTAGGTGGGATATTGGGAAGAAATTGGAATAAGAGAATTGTAGGATTGTTTAAAGACATTTAGAATCATGGAGTCCAACCATTAGCCCAGCACTGCCAAGCCCACCATTAAAACATGTCCCTAAGCACCACATCTCTACATCTGTTAGATCTCTCCAGGGATGGTGATAAGGATATTGATTGCTGCCTGCTTCCTTATCTCCACATTATCAGTCAAGTTGTCTTAAATGGGTTGGAGGAATATCGACAGCATTGAAAGGGTTCATCAGGGAGGGTACGGAGTCTGTGCTCTTGGGAAGGGCAGAAGACAGCGTGACATTGTTCTTTTTTGAGGTATATAAACACTAATTTTACTTCAGCTGAACGTTTGAAGCTTCTAATACATGTCAGGATTTTGTTGAAGTGCTCTTTTTGAGATGCCAGTGCCCTGACAAGCTGCTGCTCTCGTTTGCAGTGTGGTGCGGATGAGTTTTGCTGTTCTTTCACCTTCCAGGCTCTTTGGATGCTGATGGAAGGTTTGGGTTGAGATTACACAGATATTGTGCAATGGCCTCTGGGTTATCACTCTGATCATGGAACGTGGATGTGCTGAAGTGAGGAAATTCAGGTTACTGAACCGTGGAGCCAAGACAAATCACTTTTTTATGCTAATGACCAACCCTTCTTGCCTACAGCCCTTATCTTCTCCCTCCTCCCCATCCCCCATTAGACCAACATCATTTGTGGTTTCCAGTGTGTTTGTATTTTAAATACTGCTCAAATCCCTCATTTGGAGTTGGAGCCAAAACAGGCCGTGAATGGACTTTGCCACGTGAAAATAACACTATCCTTAGCAGGCATCTGGTTCTGGAGGCACCAAAAATGACTCTGGGGTATAAATTTTGTCACTGTGCATGTACCCTCATGTACAAATTGCACTGAGATTCAGAAAGCGACGGGCTGCTGTATCCAGTGAAGCTCCCAATCTTGTAAATGCCCTGTGCGTACACAAACTGCACCATTAAGATTGACTTCTGTGCAAAGTGTGGCCACAACAATGTTCTTTTCTGAACTGGTGCCACTTCAGACATTTCCTACTTGCTTAATGCCTGGTGGACGCACTGAAGAACATGGAAAACCAAGTCCAAAGAGAGGAAGGTGGTACTCTCCACTGGAGGACAAGGCAGACCTGTTGAACCAAAAAAGAAAGTGAAGGAAACTATTTGGCTTCTCTACTTAGGCCTGAAGGCTGGAAGGTGTCTCCCAAGTTGCATCTCTGGTTATCTAACACAAATTGCCTGGACAGTTGTGAGATAAATGACTGAAAGTTCTTTGGGGAGTCAGAAAATGTTGAGTATCAGGTGTTAAGAGTACAGAGCTGCCTCATGGTGTTGGTAATTCAGCAGGAGAGCAGATGAAGAATTAGCAAGTACTCAGAGACACCTCTTCTACACATTTGTGCTTGGAGGGAGTTAGTGCCTTGTTGCCCTGGTTTTTGCTAAAGCCTTCTGTTTTAACCTTGGAGTCAGAATTCTTGCTCACACAGTTTTATGTAAATAATAGCCAATGTTTACTTAACGGTATTTTCTGTTTTCCATTCCTTTTGTGATAAGAAACTTTGATGAGCACCTTTTTTCTCCAGTGGGATTGAGAAGGAAGTGACATGTCCTCCAATCCCTTGTGCAGTTGAGAATTGTATACGATGTGACATATGTAAATAAAGTGGCTCTTTCCCCTCCTTTCTGCTGAACCTAGCAGGTGTGAGAGCATCTTTATTGTGTTTTCCCAGACACAGGGCCTATTTAAAAGAAATAGAAAACATTGCCAATATTTTCTAAATGCTCTTGGTGAGGCATTTGTTTCCCTGAGTTGGAGTCCTTACTGTAATTTCCTTAGTGTGCAATGATTGATTAATGTGAGAGTGAAGAGCTTGTGGGCTGCTCTGGAGCCTGCATGGCCGTGGATCCCTTCATACTCCTGCCTCTCTTTTTCTCCTTTTTCTCTTCCTTGTTTGAAGCAGAGAGGAGCTGAAGGAGATTTTAGAGAGAAATCCTTCCCTGTGAGGGTGGGGAGGCCCTGGCACAGGGTGCCCAGAGCAGCTGTGGCTGCCCCTGGATCCCTGGAAGTGTCCAAGGCCAGGTTGGAGGGGGCTTGGAGCAACCTGGGATAGTGGAAGGTGTCCCTGCCCATAGCAGGGGGTGGAACTGGATGGTCGTTAAGGCCCCATTCAACCCAAATTGTTCTGGGAATTTTCTTTCTTCAAAGGATATTGGATGCACACATTTGTATTTAGGTACTTGTGTAAATACAGCCGATTCCGTGGAAAAATCAACTCTCAAAGTGATTCTGGTTGATGAACTTGTGTTTTCAAGGAAGTCAGACAACTTCAGACTCAAACTGGTTTAAGGTAGAGGCTATAAGGAGTTTATGGATTGGATGTTACAGCTGGGTGATCTACCAAAGGTGGAAAACCCAGCCTTGGTGGACCTGAGAGAATTCTTGAAACACCCTTTCATGGATTAAATTCCTTTTAGTTCGAATCTTTTGCTTTCCACAGTGCCCAGGACATCATTCTGGGATTAATCCTGCGTGCCAGTAGCTTGGCTAAAGGTTACTCTGGATGTGAACGCTGAGTTTGTAGAACAAGATTACCATGTATTGTGTATTTTCCTGTACACGCTGCTCCACCTGCCATCATTTTCCATTTGGGATCTACTGGAGTTAATAGGCTGCCACATCCTAAGGAGGCTTTTCCCTCCCTCACACGGTTATAAAATGGTAGCTACAGCCCACTTCGTTAAAAAAATACTGTAATTCACAATAGTAATTGAAAGTTTGGGGACTGGCTGTTCACCAAACATTCTCTAAAGCACAATAGTATCCCGACATCTGAGTATTTACAAACAAAAGGATAAAGTTGTAATCCCCTTGTCATAACACCAGCATTATGGGATCCATGCACCGCTTGAATGTGGTCAGGACTAAGCAGATTATTGTACCAACAATACAGAAAATTTAGCTTCAAGTGCAAAATACCCCAAACCCACAAAGCTGCTGCTCAGCTCAAGTTCGTGGGGTTTGGGGCCTTTTTTTTTTTTTTCTTGATTGTTTTGAGTGAGCTGGCAAAAATTAGTTTTGTCAGTAGAAGCTGAGTAACCGCCAGCTACGCCTGGAATGCCTTGGAGCACTGGAGGAATTTTCCAAGGAACAGTGATTACCTTTGTTCCTTTTAGCTACACAAGTTTAGGCTTTGAACTGTGTATGCTCTCTCACAGGTTGTTTTTTTTTTTTTAATGTATTTGGGGATTTTGTTTTAAAGAGGCTGTTTCTGATTGCAAGGAATCTTTTGCTCAAATAGGGCAGTGTGATTTTCTCCCAAAGAACTCAGTATTGCTGTGGAAGTAAAAATGAGACTCTATAAGAATAATATTAATTGCAGGACATGATCAAAAATTGGAGTTTGGTGGGACTCAGCATTTTGATCACTTGATCTGCATGCAAAAATGGGGTAGAAATATTTATAAACTGTTAAATCCAACAACCTTAAGCACTTTACAGTCTGAAATATTCTGTGAAAATGGATTTCTGAGTATCTTAGGATAAGCTTGAAGTGATCAGACTTGATTTAGTTGACTTTTCCTCTTATTGTATATACCTGGCAGCAGCAAAATGGGTTGTGAGTTGTATTTGTCTGATACACAACAAGAGAGGAAACAGCTTCCCAAACAATTCTTTTCTTATCAGCTGTCACACTGCGGTCTTTCAGTTATGTCTGTGTTAGTAAAATCATTTAATCTATTGTCAACATTTTATTTCACCATTGGCTGGCGCTTTTTTATGCCGTGAAAGAAATTCTGCAGCTGAAATTTAGACAGTAAAACTCTGACCATTGCACTGCTGGCTCTTCAAAATACTTCATTTTGAGTCCTTTTGTCATACAGGAAAAGAAAATACACGCATAAACTACAAATTAAACTGTCTGCTTCAGAAATATAACAGGGCTCCCAAACTTGAAACAAATGCAAGATCTTCCTGGTTGGTTTTTTT
>VYXC01009308.1:283261-309452 GCA_013397175.1 Platysteira castanea
TTTTTGGGTTTTTTTGTTTTGTTTGGGTTTTTTGGTTTTTTGGGGTTTTTTTGTTTGTTTGTTTGGTGTTTTTGGGGGGTTTGGGGGTGTTTTTTTTGGTGGGTTTTTTTTTGTGCGTGTGCCTCTGTTGCATCTGCTCTGCCTGGAGACTTGCTGGTGCTGGAGCTCTTCAGTAATTCCTGCACCTCTTATCAGCTTCTCCACTCTAGGAAGGTCCTGTAGTACAGTGAAGGACAGGGAAGCTTGGAAATCATGAGCCCAGTTACTTCAGAATAAGAGGCTCTGGAACTGGTGGGGTGTTAAATCCCATCTCCTGTTCAGGCAGGTGTCTAATGCCGAGGCAATGAGAGCGCTTCCTTTGGGATTCCACTTAACTACACCCAATATTTGCCCTCTGAGATATAGGCAGGGGTCATAAAATCATAGAAAATCCTGAGCTGGAAGGGACCCAGCAGGATCGTCCTGTCCAGCCCCTGGCCCTGCCCAACAATCCCACCCTGTGCATCCCTGAGAGCGTTGTCCAAAATCTCTTGGAGCTCTGGGAGCCTCGGGGCCATGCCCATTCCCTGGGGGGCTGTTCCAGTGCTCAAACACCCCCAAGACTCAAAAGCCTTGTTTGAAGGATGAGTTTTCTTGAGAAACCCTTCAGTCCATGAAATCTGTTGTGTTTTAACCCAGTGCTGTTCAAACAGAGCCTCGTTTGCTTAGCACAGCTCTGTGCTGAGGTGCTGGGAATGGGATCTTTGATGTTTCTGAGGTGCTCCTGACTGTGCTGTGTTTGAGTAGGGAAGCTCACGGCGGGTGAGTGAGAAGGAGCAAGGGAAAACACCTTTCATCCTAGTGGAAGATATCGCTGCCAGGGACACAGGATTGGAACGGGATAATCTTTAAGGTCCCTTCCAACCCAAACTATTCTGTGATTCCGTGAAAACGCTGTACAGGAGCCACAAAAGAAATTATGGTTCTGGGTTTTCCATGCCATATTTTGGGCCATGCTTAACCAGGGAAAGGAAGGAAGGAGAGATTTTTGGGGACAATAAACGCTGCCCAGTGTAGCTTTGGTTCTTTGATATCATGGAATATTGGTAAATGATGCAGCTGTGTGTGTCAAAACCTAGGATAGTTATTGTATTGCTTCTATCTGCAGCAACTTATTAATAAAATTCCAAAATGACTGGATCCAAAGAGTAAATTATTGTTATGTACGATGCCAACTTTATTTTTAATAATATTTTTAAACTCAACTGGGACCATAAAGATGTGGCCTTACAGAGCGATCTCTGGGAGGCACTGACACCTTTCCACTTGTAAAGCCCAAGGAGTTTTTCCCCATCAGTTTGTTTTCCTAGCTGCATTTTTACCTGCTTTCTAGAGTTTATGCTGGGCAGTTTCTGCTGAAGGGCATAAAATAGCACTAATTACACTGGAATTTGATATGGATGTTTTTGCAATGGTTATGGAAGATTGAATAATTGGAAAGCAATAAGAATTTCTGGAGAGATTTGCTGAGACTTTCCTGATTCATAGTTGGAATTATTGCCTCTCTTTTTTTCTTTTTCTAACCCTCAAATTCGTATTATATTTCGCTAGTCCAGAAGCTTCTGAAAATAACAGAATGTTATGTTTCAAGCCCATAAACCCAGCATAGCCTTGTCTCACTTGGCAGTATCACTCAAATGTACAGTTTGGATGTTGTTGCAGTCGCTGTTGGCACAGGAAATGTTCTTTTTCAAAAAAATACAGAGAAGCAAACCCATGCCTGGCGTGTCAGCTCCTGTCCTACAGCTTCTGGAGCTCTTTTCCCTGCTTCCTGCCTTGCCACCTCCCACCTTTCTCCTCCCTTTGCCCCATCTGCCTGTTTCTGATTTAGACAAGAAGTGAGATGTGCTGTGACTGATTTAGAGCATGTGCTGATTTGCCAGCTGGCTGCTATCTCGGAGCTGTGGGCTCAGCCAGACAGAAGAGATAAGGGCTGAGCTCTCCTCACCTCTCCCCAGCCAGGGTTCACCTCTACTCGTTTGCTGGGGTGTTCTCCCCCTCAAGATTTGCACAGTCTCAAATACACTTAAGCTGACTAAACCTTCCTTCCCGTTTTGAACATGGAAAAACTGATCTGGGTGTTACTGAAATGCCACTAATAACTATGGTTGAACAGCTTATTGTGTTTGAATAAATAATTTAATTGTTTTATTTAGAAAACTGAAGCCCTAGTGGTATTGCACATACACTGATGGTCTCAGCTGGGACCTGCTCTGATTTTATCTGTATTTTTACACTGTGCCTGTGATCTGTGTAACCACCAGAATGTTTATAGGAAAACAAATGTGGCCTGATCAAGAAGCTTGATCAGGACACACTTACACCATGTAAGAGGTACTTTAAAAAGAAATGATCATTCAGGCTGCATGTCTTCATTCACTCTCAAAACAGCAGATACATTCACGGAATCATGGAATGATTTGAGTTGGAAAAGACCTTAAAGATTATCTTGTTCCAACCCCTTGCTAGAGGCTACAACAAATGCTGTTAGATGTAGGATGTTGTTTCGGAGTAGTCTTCCTCCTTTTTTAATTTCAGAATTAAATTAGATACATGAGATTCCCCCTACTTCTGTTTGACATTGAGCTGAGAAGAGATAAAAGAAGGGAGTTGGCGAATTCCTGTCAGACTGGATACGAGTGAAAACAAGTAGCTGGAAGCATCTCAGTGACATCCTTCAGTGGCTAAAAGATAAATTTTCCCTCCCTGCCTTGGATGCTTCTGCTGCTTCCGAAATAGATGGGAATTTCTGGCTGTGAGCCCAGGAGCTGCCTGCACCTCGGAATGGCAGCATCCTTGGGGATGGAGAGGGACTTGGGACAAGGGATGGAGGGACAGGACACAGGGAATGGCTTCCCACTGCCAGAGGGCAGGGATGGATGGGATGTGGGGAAGGAATTGTTGGCTGTGAGGGTGGGGAGGCCCTGGCACAGGGTGCCCAGAGAAGCTGTGGCTGCCCCTGCATCCCTGGAAGCTTGTCTGTGCCAGGGCCTCCCCACCCTCACAGGGGAACAATTCTTCCCATATATCTAACCTAAATTTCCCCTCTTCCAGTTTGAACCCATTCTCCCTTGCCCTGTCACTCCAGTTCCTGATGAACAGTCCCTCTCCAGCTTCCCTGTCCCCCTTCAGACACTGGAAGGGGCTGTGAGGTCTCCCCACAGCCTTCTCTTCTCCAGCCTGAACAGCCCCAAATTCCTCAGCCTGTCTCCTTAGGGGAGGTGCTCCAGTCCTCTTACCAACCTCATGGCCTCCTCTGGGCTTGCTCCACCAGTTCCATGCCCTTGTTATGTTGGGGATACCAGAACTGTGTGCAGGATTCCAGGTGGGGCCTGACAAGAGTAGAGCAGAGGGAGAAAATCACCTCCCTGTTCTTTGCATGTGTTCCTGTTGTATGTTTTGTCCCTGCTGTGGGGATGATGCTGTTCTTGTTGGTATTTACCTTTTCCTGACCTCTGAGGTGGATGGGAGCACTTGGGTGTGAACACCCAGCACTCTCCTTGTGTCTTTGCAGCAAACCAGGCTGCTGTGGGTGCTCTATTTCTCCATCTATTCATTTCCCAAGGGATTTTGAATCAAGCTAAAAATCTTTTCATGGGTTTCTGGGCCCAGCACGCAGCTGCAGCATTAATGGGCTCCTATGTGCTCAGCACAATGCTGTGTGATGCAGGCTGCACCCTTAATGCTTTCCTTGGGGAAACATTTGTCCCATTTATTCTCTTCATGGTCAAAAGTACATCAAACGAGCTGCAGCTCTGTGTAGCTGAGCTGTATCCCAAATGCTGCACGCTGGGTTTTGTGGGGCTTCTGTTCCCTCACGTTTGGATTAAGCAAGACCCAAGACCCGGGTTTGTGTGTTTGTGCAGCCCTTCAGAAAATGAGATAGTTAGTTCAGACTAAAGGTTTTAAGTTAAGCTTGATGACACAGAGCCCTGTATAATCCATCCTCTTAAAATGGTATCTGTGATAGAACTTCTCTGATTATATCCTTATGGCTGCTTTAACCCAAATACTCAATAATATGCCTCATATTGAGGGCTGGGCAGATCAGCTGGGTTGTTGGAATATAATCCTGCCTTGGAATTGGGCTGGGGAAATGTGAGTAGGGCAGTGTCACATCTCTGAGTGCTAAACTCAGACTCTGAATCCAGGCTTGCTGTTCCCTTTGTTTTACAATGAGAATGTTCCTGTAGGAGTAGGAATTAACCTGCCCTGTAAGCAGAGCTTCCCTAAAAGCAGTTTCCAGTGAAGTCCTGCAGCAAAGTGCTCCACGAGCATTTCAGAGCACGGAAAGCCAGGAAAATGCTCCTGTGTGAGAGGAATCCAGAGGGGCTTTCTGGAGTCTCCTGTGTCCTGATCAAAGCCCCAGTGAAGGAGATTCCCTCAATAAAATCCACCCAGGAGCAACAGCCGAGAGTCCACACCAAGCTGGCTGCCAAGGACCTTGGGAGAGCCTTTATTCCAACTGAGCCAGATGGCAGGGAAAAGGGGTCATGTTGTCATTGCTGGCTTGGATGACCCCGTGACATGGGGTGACCTTGACTGAAATAATCATCCCGCTCTCCCACATCACCATCGTTCCTGTTCTGTCAAACAGATACACACAGCAGATCCAGGCATGAGTGAAAAGAGGTGATGGATTTGCATAACAAATCATTGTTTTTGAGAGGCAATGCTCAGAAATTACTATTTTTAAACCCGCTCCTCAAGCCCTGTGAGCAGCAAGAGCTCTGAGGGTAATCCTGTATGGCTCCCATGTCTTTCTCCTGCTCTGTTCAAAAGAAATCAGTGTTGCTTGTCACAAGACTTTACTCGTTGCTGATGTCAAGAGTTTCCTAATGCCATTTGGAAGGTCCAGGACAAGGGGAGTATCAGTGGTTTGTTGTGTGTTTACTGCTTTTCTCCAGCCTCTGATGTGGGGAGGCTGCATAACCTGCAGTCATCGACTGGGGCCCTGCTGGTATTTTAAAGGTCACTCCAGTAATTTTTACTAACTTAAAAACAAACAAACAAAACCCCCAAACTTTTAAATTCTGCACATAACAGGCTGGAGGAATTGCTGCTCTCTGCTCATTCTTTTAGGGAAGCAAATGTTTGCTTTGCTGTCCCAGCAACCATGAGAGAGCTGAGTTGGGCAAGCCCAGGGGCTGGACTCTGAAATTTCCTCTTGAATAACACTCCTGAAGTTCCTGTTCAAGTGGTTTTGGAAATTTTTATGTTGCTTGGGTACTTAGTTTTTAAGAGGCAGTGACACCCAGAGAGAGAGAGAGAGGTGTCACAAGAAAAATCAACCTGTGAGAGAATGAGGAAGAGATGCAGCATGAGGAAAATCAGTGGCTTTGAACTTTAAATAAACTCCGAGCAGCATCTCAAACCTTGCTCCGAAAAAGGTGTATAAAATGACTTGGGATGTGTAAACAAGGAGAGATCTGAGGAGAGAAATGAACTTTTAAAATACAGCATTCCAATGATTAATGATAGCATAATTAAGCTAAAATCACTACAACTAACAGTCCTTGTTTTTCTTTTGTCTTTTTTTTTTCTTCCCCTGACCTTATACCACATCCTTTCCACTCCTGATGTGTTGGGGGACAGCAGGACTCACCCAAAGGTAAGGGCTTTTATCAGTGTGGGAGAGTTGCTGTGTCTTGGGTTATCCAAATATTAAAAGCATTTTGAAGAGCTCTGTCCCTGATCAGCTGCTGAGTAAGACACTCCAAGCATCTCCTTGCTGCAGAAATGCTCTGTACAGCCCGTGCCAAGAAGTGAGTCAGAGGAACAAATGAGAACATCCACACTCAGCACTGCAGACTCTGAATGGGACATACTTGTTCTTTGTGCGCTTTTTAAAAGCGTTTTCTGGTTTTTGTGTTAAAGCAAACTCATTTTGTGTTTGTGATCCCGTGACTTCGCACTTGTTCTGAGGACTCTGCCCTGGCATATCAGGGTTCCGCTCCATGGATGTGCTCACACAGCCCGTGGTGCTTTACTAAATGTTCTGAAAGCTTGGGATGCTTTAATAATATGTTTAGCTGTAAAATAAATTCCAAGGGGAAAAAAACCAGCACCTTAATTTTAAATACACAAGCTGCTGTTTCCTCAGTTAGAGGATATAAAAGAACTGGGTCTCTTGATGCTGGAACATCAGTGTAGTATAGGGGGGAAAATGTATTTTTGAAGATAAGTTATTTAAATTTCAAGGATTTCGCTATGTTAAGCGTTTTCATAAATGTTGGTAGTCAGCAGTGCAGCAACACAGGACATCCAGAGGGGAAAGAGCAGCTTCCATTAAGCTTAGAGGGGAAATCCACAGCCAGGGAGCCCCACATTGCACTTCCCTACCAATACATCCTACAGAATATGTTTTGCCCATGTGAATGTAGGTCAGACATTACCCTAATTAATATTTTTCCTTGCAGACACATACCCAGGGGAGCTGTTTTTGCAAACATCTGTCCCAAAAAATATGCATTGTATTATTTCAGGTCATCTTTCAGTATGAAAGGTGCCCCGTGGACCTTCTAGTGGATTTCTGACAAAATTGAAACTTTTCTATTAAAAATGTTACAGTGCTGCTCTTTTCATGATAAAACTGATTTACTTTCTATTATTCTTTGCAAATATTAGTCTTTGATGGGCGCTTTGGTTTGTCATGCTATGTAAATAAATACTTTCTCCTCTTGTATGGAGAGAGGTTCTACCCCAAGGCTTGTTTTTAATTTATGCAGACAAGAGGCACGGGGAGATGGGAGGCAGAAAGAGCTAGAGGACATCTGTCAGTTTGCAAAAGAGAAACTCTGGTGAAAAATTAATTGCAAGGATGGGTTTGGAGGGAAATACGGAGAGGTCCTTGTCATCCACTGGGATGGCACATGGAGAGTGGGGAGCAGGGTTGGCGCAGAAAGGGACAAACAGAAACAAGGAACAAATCAAAACATACAGGAAAATGAAGTGTTTGTTTAGGCCCCAAACTCCTGGAAAAGAAGGGATTCAGTGGGAATGTGTGTTGAGTTCAGAATGTCAGAATGTGAATAACGTGTTGGATTTGGCAGCAGCTTTGCTAAGGTGTCCTGGTGGTTTCCCCGCAGGTGTTTGCGTACGATCACTGCTTTTGGTCTATGGATGAATCTGTCAAAGAAAAATATGCAGGTAATCATATTTACTGTGCCTTTTGTGTCTCGAAGTGGGAATGATCTGATTAAAATACAGTCCTTGCTACAGGGCACAGGCCATATGGCACAGAGTGCTGTCCCCTCTGTGACTGGCTGCTGTCAAAAGGAAAAGGGAAATCTTCAATCAGTTTCAGTCCAGTTTCTCTTCTCTAAAGATGACAATAGCAATGGGCAGTGCCACCCCTTTGCAGTGTAGGGAGTGGAGAAACCCAGCACAATGATGCTTTCCTCCTATTTATAGCTTTATTTAAAATACTGCTCCAACTCCATCGTTTTAAAAGCATCAAATCCATATATTTCTTTAGAGGAACATTGTTATGTGTAATTTCATGTTTTTCAGTGCTGATGGGAGTTTGGAATCGTAGCAGAACTTAATAAAGGAATATTAATAAAAGCCTAATTTCATTTAAGTATATGTGAATTCAGATGCTCTAGTGAGGATGTGTAATGTATTTAATGAAGAGGTTTTTTATGTATTATTATAACACATTTTGGTAAATAATTATGGTAAAATATGAAATATACTTGGACTTACCACTCCTATAATTTATTCCATTCATACTTGTTATCCTTTAAAATTTGGGATCAGTTGAACTTGTTAACATTTATTTCATAAAAATCATAAGAAAAATCAAAGACACATAAACTTCTTAATTTTAATTCCTTTATACCAATAAATAACCAGTGAATAGTAACCTATCAAGGCACTGAGAAAAATGTGACACTTTCAGCCATACAAATTACATAGGAATATTAAATATTTTGTTTCTCAGACTAATGATGGTGCCCATATAAATGATGTTTTGGTCTCTTATACAGTGGAAGTGTTACCCCAGCTGAGCCTGGCACAGCTCTTGGTGATTTTAGTGAGGAATTTGGCATGGATTTGGCTGTAAAGACAGAAACTTCTGTGAGAGAAAGGAAGAGCTTAAAGGAACATTATTTGAGAGGACTTTTCAGTCCATAAAGTTCTCTCGTGCCTTGTTCAGATTTTAGTTTTGCTACTTGTAAAAATAATTCTTGAAATAGAGATTCTGTTTCAATAATTACTACCCAAATATTTTAAGCCTTTCCTTCCTCTGCTTGGAAAAGGGTCTGAAAAGATCAAAGTTCAGTTACAAAATAAGTGATATACCCTACTTTCTGCCAGTGCAAAATATCCTGTAAATATCCATATCTTCCACATAGTCGTGATTCCTTCTCTGCAGAAATCTCCTTGTGGTATTATTGAATATCCTACACAGTAAAATTTTCCAGTGCTCTGCTGATTCCCTTAGATTAAAATCAACTGACTGTTGTTAAAATGTACAGCTGGAGTATATTTTGAGGACGTGTCATTCCCCAGCAGATTAAATTCTGCAGTTGGTGGTAGATCCTCTGCTGATAAAACTTCTGAGTATGAACCTTTATAGGATGTTGCTTTAAGCACATCCAGGTATATCCATGATTATCCCAACCCCTGATTTTTACAGCAGCATAAATCTGGACCACATCATCTTCTCCTTTCCAGGGAGCAAACACTGGATGTGATTTAGGCAGCAACAGCAGGAAAACCCTCACAGCTTTTACCTAATACCAAAGAATCCAAATCAAGGAACAAAAAGCTCTTGCTGTGTTAAAATGTTGGCTTGTGTGCTCTGTTTTCTAGGTCAAGATGTTGTTTTCAAGTGCCTTGGAGAGAATATTCTTCAGAATGCCTTTGAAGGCTACAACGCTTGTATCTTTGCCTATGGGCAAACAGGTGAGTCCCAGAGTAAGGGAGAAGTGTTCCCTCCACAGGTGGTGTGTTCTGGCTGGAGGCTCTTTCCACGGCTCTTGTGACATTGTTTCAGGAGAAATACCTTCTAATGTAGATAAGAAATGTTTTCCTCTTTTGTAACATCAGATATGAGGTGGGCAGGATGAGAAGTAAGATTTTGTTGCTGCTGGCTACCCTTACTTCTCACACTTCAGATTATAATCTTTGGCATGACCGTGATCGTCCTTGAGCTCAGAGCATTGCTCAGGTTTTCTGCCTCTGCTCAGATTTTCTGCCTCTGCAGTTAAAATAATCTTGAATTGTCATTTTAATGTAATACTTAAAGAGTAATATGAAGAGTTTTCTCACTGTGGCTGTTAGTGGCTTGTCATCTACAGTAAGGCTGTTTCTACCTGAAAGTTCTCCAGCACTCTGAATGAAATTTCTTGTTTTCCTTTCCTTTTAATTAAAATAGTCTTTATCTCAGTGGTGTTTGGGTTACTTTAAAGTAGAAAATTGAACAAATCACTGAAACGCAAAAAAAAAAAGTCTAACCTCTTCTATTTCCTACCAATATTCTGCAGAGCAGGAACCTTTGCTGCGTGTGCCCTAATCACAGCTTCCCTCACACAGGGTCTGGAAAATCCTACACAATGATGGGCACTGCTGACCAGCCCGGATTAATCCCTAGACTTTGCAGTGGACTCTTTGAAAGAGCTCAGAAAGAAGAAAATGAAGAGCAGAGTTTCAAAGTGGAAGTATCCTACATGGAGATTTACAATGAGAAAGTCAGAGACCTCCTTGACCCCAAAGGGTACGGAATTTGTGTGTCAATGGCACTGTAGTGTTTGTCCTACACTCTTCCTTTCCATAACCAGTTTGCCTTAATGGATCCCATCTAAAGCATTTGCCAGGATGGCTCTTGCTGCTTCCTGATCTCAGCATCTCCTCACTATAAATCAAAATAAAGTAGCAAGACTAAAAGCTTGGAGTAAATTTACCTTTTGTGAAGTGACAGCACTGTCTGTGTCAGCTTTTTATGTGTTATAAAGCTTTTTTTGTTTGCATTCTGGCCCTTGCTCTGTGCTTCAGTGGGTATTTGTGAGACCATCCTGTTTGAGATGTGTCAGGGAGAAATGGACTTTGTGTAAATGTTGTCTTAAGTCAGTCATGTGCTTATAAATCCCTTTTTTTTCCCCCAACCAGAAGCCGTCAGTCATTAAAGGTTAGAGAACACAGTGTTTATGGCCCTTACGTAGATGGCCTATCCAAACTAGCTGTTGCTAGCTACAAGGTAAGGATCAACTTTATGAAAGGCTTGTCTTGACATCCTTAACACCAGATGCTGTCCCTTAAGATGGACAGAATTATTAAAATGCTCCTAATCACTGATCTTAGAGCAAGAGAGCTGTAGATGTTGTATTGTGATCCCTGGGGAGAACAGGGCTAAGAGCAGGAACTCCCTTCATCCTGTGCTGCTCAGTAGTTCTGGAAGTAATTCGGCTGTTGAATGGAACAGATTTCCTCCCAGCCTTAAGATGAGTGCACACTGTCATGGGAAAGTGTTCTGTGATTAATTATAGGCCCAGGATTAGGCAGAGCCAGGCTCTCAGTGCCCCACTGTGTCACTTTTTGCCTGTCGTGCTCCAGTCAGTGTTTTCCCTTCCCAGTAGCACACGCTGGAATTATGAACTAGTGGTTGTTTACAGAGCAAATACTTGAGAGCATCACATGAAACTGTTGCAGGGTAGTAAATGTTGATATGTGCATTGACAAAATGCCCTGGTTTATAAGGAGCATTAACTTACTGTGGGGAAGATGGAAAAATATGGGATGGAGTTCTGTCAGCTTAACCAAAACGTGCAAACAGAGCCATCCCCCTGCTGCAGTTTCTCCAGGTGTTCATCCACCAGTCCTTGGTGGTTTCTGCCAAGACAGGACACGTTTCATGCTTTGCCTTTCCATGTTGCCCGGCAGCTTTGTGTAATCCAGAAGTTGGAGTTAGTGGTCTGTGGTGGTCCTTTGTTTGACTGTTTTTTCGAGTTGTTCAAGCATCACCCAGATAGAGAAATAGAAGTTTAACCCAAGGCTCCGAGGTTTTAACTATTCTGCAGAATTGCTGTGAAACCCCAGAGCAAGGGAGCTGCACCTTTCTCAAGCATTCACAACAGATCAAAGCACTTAATAAGCTCTTAAAATTTGGAGGAGAATAATAACCTGTTCAGCGTGGTTCTGTTTTATAAACCTCTGAGCCTTCTATCAGTATTCCAGATTCTGAGACCATGACAACTGAGGCTAAAATGTGACAGGATTCAAACATGAATTGCTGTTTCCTCACTTCTTTCTCTGCTTTTGAGTGTTGCTGTGTGCAGCCAGGTGCATTATTTTTGTTGATAATTTAATATCTAGGTTGAGGAGTGGGTGAAGTCATGACACTGTGGAGTTTCTAGGCTTTAAAAGGGAGGGGGAATCACTTTTATTTTTCCCTCGCATTTTTCTGAATAAACAAACAGGAAGCTTAGTGAAAAAATGCTGCATTTGACCAAAATCAGATGATTTTGGAGGCAGTTGAAAAGGATGGTAATGCAGATATGCTCATGGCTGTGAAAATTGTGTTTAGGACATCGAGTCCCTGATGTCTGAGGGCAACAAATCTCGGACAGTGGCTGCCACCAACATGAACGAGGAGAGCAGTCGGTCCCACGCAGTCTTCAAGATCATCCTCACCCACACCCTCTATGATGTGCAGTCAGGGGTAAGGAAATCAAGCTGCGAGGTCCAAATGTCAGGCTGGGATGTTTCTCGTGCTTTAATGTATTTCATAAGAAAAGAAACACTTCTTTGGAAGCAGCAGTTTGTAGTACAGGCTAAAGGTAAAATAGCTGAAAAATAGAAGAACACCTGAGAGTAACTCTGGTGATCCCCTTCCAGGGGTTATGTAATGCAAATTTTTATAAATTACCAGCTTTCTAAATTGAAAAAAATACTAATGTTAAATATTTTGCATTGTATGCCATTAATGCTCTTATGTGTATGTATTAAATATCTAAAAAGCATTTAAATCTGCAAATATTTTAATTTATACATAAATATGCCTTGGAGGAGTGTGTGAAATACATTATGTCAATATTATTTAGTCCCTCACAGAAAATGGTGATAAACTTGAATTGAAATAAGTATCGTTAAACTTTGTTGATAGGTTCTGTGTTTGGGCAATTCTTTAATATTTTTAAAGCCTTGGAGAAATTTTGAGTGTCCACAGAGCAAATCTGAGGCTAAATATTGAATGTATTGGAAAACATATCAAGCATTTGGGCTTTTTTTTCCTCCTAATTCCTCAGCTTCCACCAATCTTCTTATCCACACAGTTTTCCTCAGTCTTTATTTGGATTTTTTTCCCCCTTTGCACTTCAAATCAGTATCATACTGTGCTGAATTTTTTGATTTTTCCATAGTTTGTCATTCCAGTTTTGCTGTGGCTCTTCTGCATGCTTTTCATACCTGGTTTTCGTGTGGTCCTGCTCAGCCTGGATGCAGAGTGGTCCTTGTGACTGTCCATCTTCTCTGCACCTTCCAGTGACCCCCGTGTGAACTCCTGGAACAGATTTCCCTGTTCTCCCATCTGCTGATCCTTTCAGTCCTGGGAACGGCACATTTCATGATCACACTGTATTTTGAGAGGTTTAGGGTGACATTTTTGAAAGCTTATTGATTCTAATTATCCCGTTCATTTGCGGGAACGCAGCGCTTGGCGCTGGGATGCTGAGGATCTGAAGGTGCAGGTGCTGCAGGAGAACACGATGTGAGCCAGCTGTTCCCAGTTGGCTCTTCAGTTTCAAATTGACGTAGGGAAGTCGTGGAGTGTTTCAGAATCTCGTTTTGGGTCAAATGAGATTAAAGAAAGGATTTGTAACAAAATCTGCGTTACCGGTGTAAATACTCTCATAGCTGGGATCGTGTTCCAGGAGGCTGATGAGGATAAAGGAGACTTTGTAATTGGGGTAATTTATGTGAATTATAGCATGCTTCTCATCAGGTTCATTCTTAATGTCTGAAAACCAGGAGAAACCTGGTATAAAATGTGAGGATTTTAGGAGGCTGTTCTCAAGATGAGATTGTCAACCTCATGTCTCTGCTTCTGACTCCTTTAGAGTAACTCTGAATTTTTCATGGCTCAGCATTTCATTAATGTGCCCTGGGCACGTCTCCTCTGGAGATTTCTGATATTTGAAGATACCAGAGCACCTGACTTGACATCATCCATGGCTTCACTGTTGTTTCTGAAGCAGCAGGTGGTGGTTTAGCACAGGACACTGCTCAAATCCAGCAATTCTCAAAGGAGTTGGAACAAGAACCTACACCAAAAATGAAGTTTGATTCCTGTGGTAAAATACATCAAACAGTGTAACTCGATTTAAGTGACCTAACAGTGGCTGTTCTCTGGTTCCCTCCCCAGACATCAGGTGAGAAGGTGGGCAAGCTGAGCCTGGTGGACTTGGCAGGCAGTGAAAGGGCAACTAAAACTGGTGCTGCAGGAGACAGGCTGAAAGAAGGAAGCAATATTAACAAGTAAGATTTTGAGATTATTTATTTTCCTTTTTTCATCACCGTTTCCTGCTAAATACAGCCTACTTGTAAAACAGGATGAAGCTCTTGTAGTCAGTTTTCTCCTTTCCTTCTCTCTATTTCTCTTTCTGACATGCAATACTCTTAGATATGGGAATGACATCTCCATCTTTTTAAAAAACATTCGTGTTCCTGCAGCTGACATGAGTTTCATTGTCAAGACCTGATTATTAAGACTGAAAACATACTGAAAAGAAAAGGAGTGGAGCTTTTGTGAAGAAAGAATGATCAAAATTATACTAGGAATTTTTTCCTCAGAGCATGTTTTTGGAGAGAAATTCACCGTCTAAATATGCATTTGACTTACGAATATTTACCCTGGTTAATAAATGCTTGTGTTCTCTGGGCAGATCCCTCACAACTCTGGGGCTGGTTATTTCTGCTCTGGCAGATCAGGCTGCTGGCAAGAACAAGAACAAATTTGTTCCATATCGTGATTCTGTGCTCACTTGGTTACTTAAAGTAAGTAAGTTTTTTTTTTTTAAATTTTCTTTTTTTAAAGTGAAATTAAAGAGAGGAAAGGGGGAGAAGAGTCTTACTGAATGAAATCAAAATTCTGTGCTTTTTGCCTCATTTTTTGGGTTTGATGTTAACCATAATTGTCTTTGGAAAATGAGCTGGATGTAAGTCATTAGTGTCTCTGCAGACTAAATATGTTCCCTGTCTTCTGCTGACCTGCAGTAGCCTAAGGATTAGGGAACTTTAAAAATAAAATTAAAAGCAATGTATTTTATGGGTCAGTGTAAGTACAGCTTCACAAGCAACCTTGGGGCTAATTTAATTTGGGTTATTTCTGCACGCAGCTGGGTTTTACGTACTGGCATGCTTAGCTCTGAAGATGTTGATTAAGCCTATTACCTTTTCCTAATTGTCTAATTTAATTGTTAAGATATTCTACTTTTGTCAGCAGAGTATAACTGCAGAGCATTATCCCAGTTACAGTCTGAGAAACAGGTCAGGAGGCTTCAGAGATGGTGCTCATGTGAAATGAGCAGTTAAATCATTTCCTGAGCTGCACAGGACTTTTATTTGGTCTTATTTTGGGGGAAAAAGGAGCATATCGTGATGGCACTTGGATGAAGATCTGTACAGTCTAAATGAAAAAAAAGCAAATTTTTAAATATGAGATTTATGTACGTCAAATTCCTTTTTTTCCCCCTTGTGCTCTATTTAGTTATTATCCAGGAGCAGCTAAGGATATTTATTGATAGAAAGAAATAATCTGGGAAGAAACTGATTTTTGGCATCACCAGCCTTTTTTGTCCTCTTACTTTTGTAGGTGCTCTGGCTACATTTTGTTGTCTTGGCTTCCCCACCCTTTCCTAGCAATGTTTTTAGGTGTTGTTTGAATTTTACATCCCTGGGATTTAACTGCATATGTGGAAAGAAAAAGGCAAAGTGACTTGCAGGTTATGCAGGAGTGTGGTGATAAAAAAGTTTTCCTCGGAGAGATTTGAAAATGGAGTTGAACACAATGCTTAAGTAGAATAAAATCCCTACTCGTGTAACCTCTTGACACTCAAACCTTCATTTTTCTCAGTGCTGCCTTTCAATGAACCTTTTAGCCCTAACAGATATCGACATCAAATAGCCACGGAGAAATCCAAATGGCACAACACAGAGTGTCTTGTTGNCCAGGAGTGTGGTGATAAAAGATGATTTCCTTGCAGAGATTTGAAAATGAAGTTGTATACAATGCTTAAGTAGAATAAAATCCCTACTCGTGTAGGGACACTCAAACCTTCATTTGATCTTGACACTCAAACCTTCATTTTTCTCAGTGCTGCCTTTCAATGAACCTTTTAGCCCTAACAGATATCGACATCAAATAGCCACGGAGAAATCCAAATGGCACAACACAGAGTGTCTGAGTAAAGCAAGACCTCCTAGCACAGTGTTCTTGCACTGACAGTTTTTCAGTGTTTAATACATTTTTTGCTCTCTATATTTACACTGAGTTTTTGCTCTAATTCATAAGAAACAAATGATTTTATTGGCTCTCTGCAAAGATGGCAACAAAGCCACCGCACAGCTCCGCTTCGCCCCGCTGCGCTCGGGGTTCCTGATGTGGCTGCAGCAGGGTGGAAACCTCCCTCATGAATTTCCAGCCTTGTTGGAATTAGTTATGCTGCTCCATTTCTAAACAAATCCAGGGAGCAGACTGCAATTCCTGTTCAGCACCTGGCTGAGGCATTGTGGCCACGGTGGGAGCCCACTTTTGTTCTGCCTCTTTTCAGCCAAACCCTCTTTGTGTCCAACATCCAGCCACGTTCAGTGCCAACAAAAGGGTTGGGGGCTTCGGGGGTTTTTTACAAACAAGCTCTCGTTGAAGCTTTGTTTTGAAAGGGGGAAAATTTAAACATTTTTGTTTTAATTAGAGATCAAAAGAGGGATTTATTCGTTTAAAGAGGCCTGTTTGGAGAAGCCATGAGATGGTGGGCTGTCTTTCTCCCTGGGTTTCAACTTTTAATTATGATACCAAAGCAGACTGAGTGTGTTCTAACTGCAGGAATATCTGTCATACAGATCCACAAATCTGAGAAATCAGTTCAGGAGATCTCAAGATCTGACACTTTATGCTTCATTTTGTTGAAGATCTTCAGACAGAAGTACCAGATGTCAAATATCATTGCTTGAGCAGTGGCATCAGGTTATGTGTAGGGAGCAAAATAGCTTTGTCAGTTCTGTAACCTCTTGATTTAATGAAATTGTATTGGCACAAACATCTTGTTTTCCCGTGTTAATCAGAAGCCTGATGGCTGCTATTAAAAATATCATTTCTGAGCTCTACATTTGGAGTTGTTTTCACAGTAATCTTGCTGCTAGAGTAGAAAGAGCTAGTTTATTCTTAGAAATAACTTATGTATTTCCATTCTGTCTCTCTAACACATGCAAGCCCAGCCTTACCAGGGTCATTTACAGACTTTTTTCACTAATGAGAGGCTGATTTGCTATTTGTCCACCTTTCTTGCTTATTATTAAAGAAACCAGTGAAATCAGCACAAGGGTTTTATACATCAAACTTCATCAGCCAGTCTGGCATTGGGCTTGAATTGCTACAAGAGGATCTTTGCCCAATTTCTAATGGGTGTATTGTGGGTTCTGGTGGATCACTGTTGCAGCGTTCTCAGCTGCCTCTACAGCAGAGCTGCAGTTCAAGTAATAAATTAATCCTATTTTGGAGCTAATTAGTGCAGCGAAGGACATTCCCGAAGTGCAGACTGCTAAGGCTGGATTTGGAAGGGGAGTACCTGGCCAGCTCCCTGCCAAACTTCATCCTTCTGTGCACAACAGGGACTGCAGTTGCAGGGTGTCATTCCTGATTTTTGACCAGGAAATCCCATGGAATGATTCATATGCTCCTGTTAGTCTTAAAGTTTTCAGTTAAAAACAGTTTCTGTGGTACAGAGTGGACCCTCCCAAGCCCTGGAATAATTTGGAGTAAACACTGGCTAATCCTTGGATGAGAAAAGCCACGGGGAGATCAGTCAGAAGGTTGTTCTTTGCAGCTGATTCCTCTATAAATACACTTACCTGCATGTGCTGACTGTGTTGAACACTATAAATGTATAAATATATTTACATTTCATATGACTTCCGTGCCCTTTTGCATGACCAGAGACAGCCAAGTGCTGCCAACAGCCTGACTGCTGTCAAACTGGTTTAGGCATCACGCAGCCAAAAAGAGAGTCTTGGGGAAATACTTAAAGCAGCATTTTAATGATTGCTGGGGAAAGCTTCACGTGTGCTTTGGAATTGAAGTGGTTTGACAAGCAGCTAATGCAGTCAGATTGTTCTAATGGCAATGCCTGACCTACATTTCATGGGTTATTGAAGATGAAAATTAAGAGCGTGGTTCATCTCAGAAAGGGATATTGGGTAGAAAACAAACAAACAAAACAAACCCCACCCCAGAATTCCAAGCAAACAAAAGACACCAAACTGGCAAAGTGAAAAAAAATATTCTGCAAAATTCAAACCAGAATATTTTATCTTTATATATCTCTATGTGGCCAAAATTGTAAACCATAATCTTATGATCAATAAAAAGATTGAATCAATCCTTCCTTCCTTGTTTCCTTCCTTGTTTCCTTCCTTGTTTCCTTCCTTGTTTCCTTCCTTGTTTCCTTCCTTGTTTCCTTCCTTGTTTCCTTCCTTGTTTCCTTCCTTGTTTCCTTCCTTGTTTCCTTCCTTGTTTCCTTCCTTGTTTCCTTCCTTGTTTCCTTCCTTGTTTCCTTCCTTGTTTCCTTCCTTGTTTCCTTCCTTGTTTCCTTCCTTGTTTCCTTCCTTGTTTCCTTCCTTGTTTCCTTCCTTGTTTCCTTCCTTGTTTCCTTCCTTGTTTCCTTCCTTGTTTCCTTCCTTGTTTCCTTCCTTGTTTCCTTCCTTGTTTCCTTCCTTGTTTCCTTCCTTGTTTCCTTCCTTGTTTCCTTCCTTGTTTCCTTCCTTGTTTCCTTCCTTGTTTCCTTCCTTGTTTCCTTCCTTGTTTCCTTCCTTGTTTCCTTCCTTGTTTCCTTCCTTGTTTCCTTCCTTGTTTCCTTCCTTGTTTCCTTCCTTGTTTCCTTCCTTGTTTCCTTCCTTGTTTCCTTCCTTGTTTCCTTCCTTGTTTCCTTCCTTGTTTCCTTCCTTGTTTCCTTCCTTGTTTCCTTCCTTGTTTCCTTCCTTATTTCCTTCCTTCCTTGTTTCATGCCCTTCTTCTCTGTCAACCAAATTCCAGGAGGGTAATTTCTTACGTAACTCAATTTAGATTTGTGAGCTGTGTCAGTGAGGGGAAGGGAAGGGCCCCATTGTGGAATGTTTATAGGAATAAAATCAGCTATATTACTTAGGAGGAGTTCTTTCAGTAATTCAAGTATTTATTGGATTCATCTCTCTTCCAGTCTTTAAAGTGAGATAATCTGAGTTCATCACGGTTTTCCCTGAGCTCCCTCAGAAGTGTCTGAGAAGTTCTGTGCTGAAGTGTTTACATTTCTGGTTTGTAAACCTAAGGAGAAAACAGAGACAGAAACCTTTGAAGCCCTTACCAGGCCCTGTAAAGCCCAAAACAGGGCTTTTCCCTCATTCCCGTTGAAACTAAAAAAGCCAAGAATGTCAAAAGCCAAGAATGACGTTTCCTAAATGAGCTTTGAAAATCATGACTTTTTCTTGACTTGCATTGCTTAAACTCTTAATGTTGAACCTCCAGCAACCCAAAATAAAAATGTTGATTCTGAACACCCTCCAACCTTGCAGGACAGCCTCGGGGGCAACAGCAAGACGGCCATGGTGGCCACGGTGAGCCCGGCGGCCGACAACTACGACGAGACGCTGTCGACGCTGCGCTACGCGGACAGGGCCAAGAACATCGTCAACCACGCCGTGGTCAACGAGGACCCCAACGCCCGCATCATCCGCGAGCTCCGCGAGGAGGTGGAGAAGCTGCGGGAGCAGCTCACCAAGGCCGAGGTACAAACTGGGAGCCTTGCAAATCCCACGGGTCTCGGCCAGCTCTCCAAAAGGAATTCCATGAGGGAATGTTGCATGGGGGAATGCTTCCATCTCCCTTTTCATATTTCTTTTCCATTTTTCTGTGTGTCCATCTTGAAGCACGGGCATTCAGTGAGATGCTGAACACCTTGTTGGGCATTCTTGGTTTTACTCTGTGATGCAGAGGACGGGGAGACATGGATAGTTCCAGTTAAGACTGGGTGGTTTCTAGGTAGAGCTCTGCTGATAGATTTTAAGAATTCAGCGTGGCCACATCCTGTGAGATGTGACCTCAGTTAAATAAAGTTTTCATGCTTGTTTGCAGCTGTTGAACCTCTTACAGGCGCTAGGCAATATCTCCCTGCAACTCCCTGAAGGGAGGTTGTTACCAGGTGGGGTTGGTCTCTCCTCCCAGACAACCAGTGACAGGACGAGAGGACACAGCCTTAAGCTGCACCAGGGAAATTTAGGCTGGACATTAGGAAAAAATTCCTCACAGAAAGAGTGAATGAGCATTGGAAGAGGCTGCCCAGGGAGGTGCTGGAGTCACTGTCCCCAAAGGTGTTTAAAAAAAGACTGGATGTGTCACTCAGTGCCATGGTTTAGTTGATAAGGTGGTGTTGGGTCATAGGATGAGCTCCAAGGTCTTTTCCAACCTATTCTGTGATTGCTTACCCAGACAAATTTCAAGAGAAACATGGTCTAAAAGTTAGATGAAGGCCAAGAATTAGTGTAATTCTAGCTTCTGTTCCCAAAGGGCCAAAGCAATGGTGATGTAATCCCGCTGGTTTGCAGCTCAGAAAAATTATGATTATGGCATTTGCATCACGAGGTATGCAGGGAATGCTGGCTGTGATACTGCAAATGACTTGTGGGTTTTGGACTCTTCTCATTCAAGCTGCCTAATATTCTAAGCATCCACTGTGTGTATTCAGTTTCTTTAAGGTATCTCAAGTTAAATATCATAATATTAAATATCTAAAAATTCCTCTAAAGTATCAACCACAGACTTAACAGTACTCAGAGTGCTTCAAGTAATCCCCATTTGTTTCATTTTTTAGCATTACTCCCAAAATAATGGCAGCTGTCCAAAATAATGAAGTAGTGTTTCCTAAGGGTGAAATAATAAATATTTCCTTTCCCAAGTATTAAAATCCCACCCTAGTTGTCATCCCAGTGGCATTGACAAAGAGCAGGGAAAAACCAGAGCAATTTGCTGTTAAGAGGCTGCACAGTAAAGGTCAAACCCCACATTCACAGCCTTGTGCTCCTTTCAGTTCATTACATTCGTTGCCCATCTAATTGTTCTTACAGAAATGTGCATAAATAACTTCCTGAAGTGAACAAAAGCACTGACTCATTATGACAGGTTACATTTCCAAAGCTCATTTCCAGATATAGAAGTTGCCAAGTTGTGGATTGGGGTTTTTTTTTACCTTTTGGTGTCAGTGTCCTTTTCTCTCCCAAGCAAGAGCAGAACTTGACAGTTGACTTTCCCCTCAGAGAGTATGGAATTACTCTCTTTTCCTCTTTTCTTTTATAATCCATACATTTTGATTTTTTTTTGGTCGAAATTAATATATTTTAATTTTTCTGTGCCAAGGCCACCAGCTTGTCTTTCCTGAGCTGGGAATTCACCTGCTTCCAGCACAGAAGCAGCCTATGGGTCTGGGATCAGGCTGGGCCCGTTTCTTTTGGGTTTCTTTGGGCATTGCAGGGAATGAGGAGAATTACCCAGGTCACTGTACAGCTGAAATGTGTGAAAATGCTCCCTAACTGTCCAAAGAAATGGACAAATTAAACCTTGGGAGTATCTGGGCTTCATCATTCTGCCCTGCTCTGTAGTGTCCACCCCTTTGCACTGACCACGTATTTTCTGGCATTCTGAAGTTTTGTTTGGGAAATTGCCTTGGCTTCTCTTTCCTTCCTGGGTGGAATTCATAGAATTATGGAGTGGTTTTGGGTTGGAAGGGACCTTGAATCTCATCCTGTTCCACCCCCTGCCATGGGCAGGGACACCTCCCACTAGCCCGGGTTGCTCCAAGCCCCATCCAACCTGGCCTTGGACACTGCCAGGGATCCAGGGGCAGCCACAGCTTCTCTGGGCACCCTGTGCCAGGGCCTCCCCACCCTCACAGGGCAGAATTCCTTCCCAACATCCCATCTATCCCTGCCCTCTGGCAGTGGGAAGCCATTCCCCCTTGTGTCTGCAGACTCTTGTCCAAAGTCCTCCCTTTTACCCAGTATTTATGTATTTAAAGCAGAAAAAGCCCACACAGGACACATCAGCTGACAGTTCCTAGACTGTTGTGTCTTGAGGCAGAGGAAACTCCTGTCTTAAAACAGGATTTTCCAACCCTGGCGCTTGCTGGTTTTCTTGAAGGAACTGCAGTGTAATGAGGCCACTCTTTGATCTGGATTCCTGTGAGGAGTTTGGGGTTTGTGGTAAGGGAATGTCTGATGGAGAACGATGCTCCCGTTGTTTAATTGGCATTGCATAAATGCCAACCAGCCAAACCCATTTTCCTCATTAGCAGTAATGAAATAATGACATAAGGAAGTCCACAGGCTTTTTGATCAAGGTCGGTAGAGGAGGAAATGCCAGTATGGAGATGGAAGTGGAGATGGAAGCTTAAAAATCATAGAATATTTTGAGTTGGAAGGGACCCTTTAAAGCTCTTCTAGACCAACCCCCTGCCATGGGACACCTTCCCCTATCCCAGGGTGCTCCAAACCCCATCCAGCCTGGCCTTGGATACTTCCAGGGATGGGGGGATGCTGATACCCTGTCAGTTTTTGGGGTGTCTGATGGGTGGCTGTGGGGCTATCTTCTTATTCTTAAGCTAGTCCTTGTTTGGAACATGGGCCTTTGAATATTTCACAAGACAAAATTAAAGCCATGGCAAAATAGCAAGGAAATGGAATTTCAGTGTCCAGAAGCACATTGTAAAGCTTCTTTTGATAATCACTCTGTAAACTGCGTGTAGAAATGCAGAGGTGCACAACCAGGAGACCTGCATTCTTCCTACAGAAAAAATATTGCACACATCAGACCATATAAAAATGAGCAATAAAAATATTTTAGTGGCATGCCAGCTTACTGAGATGTGAGGTGTCATTTTGAGGGTTTAACAGCTGAGGGCACATAGACAGAACAGCAGGATTTTTAAAAAAAACCTGGTTTTGATATGAGTCACTTGATTTGTAGAAATAAGAATAATTTGTGCATGAGTATCTTTGTGCAAATCTGCCAGTATCATGTAATTGGTTTGTGTTGAAGCGCATAAACTCCACGTTAACATCTGTACTTGAGACTAATTAAAAGAACTTTTTGGTGGATTCTGCCTTTACGTGCAGCGTGTGTTTTAAAGACCCCTTTACTTACTGCTACGTGTGCCTTGCAAAATGAGTCATGTTGCCTTTATTCCCCCATCTGTGTGGCTGCAGAGGGAAAAAACACACAGCACAACAAGCTTTTCTTGTTTCATTTGCTTTTATTCCTGCAGGCTATGAAATCACCAGAATTAAAAGAACGATTGGAGGAATCGGAGAAGTTGATTCAGGAGATGACCGTGACCTGGGAAGAAAAATTACGAAAAACTGAGGAAATAGCTCAGGTTTGCTGCTTTCTTTCCTCCTCCCTGCCCCCATTTTTTATGAAAAATAGGTTTGTTTTCTTTGTCTGTCAGTTCATAGAGGTTGTCTGAGTCTCTCCCCACATTTATGGGTAAGTAGGTCAAGCTTGCTGCCCCTTTGAAAAGCTTCACTTAATTCCTGTGATAGATGGGTGCCTCCCAGATTACCACTCCAGTGACAATAATAAATTGTCACTGTATGCAAATTGAGAAGTTATTGAAAAAAAAAAAATCCACGGATGAGAGGATTACAGGGATTTTTATATTCTTCAGGCAGTAAAATTGTTTGTGGTGAGGGAGGGGAGCATTGAGAGCAGTCAGTGCAAGGTTATGGACTGAGTGCCTCAATGCGCCAGGCAAAGGGCATTCAGAACGATAAAAAATAGAGCTGTGGAGGATCTCTGTGTGTTTTAGTAGCTCCTAAACTGGTATTTAGGGCCTCAGACCGTAACTGGAGATGATTACTTTGGAAAAATTATACAGCTCACCACGGTTATTGCATGACACTCCTGGTTCTTCCCACACAAATGCTGATGTATACATTTGCAGGGGGAGCTTTGGAGGGGGAGGACTGTTGGGAGGTGATGAATAGTGTGTAATAAATAAGGGGAGAACGGAGCCCTTGGTACAAAGCCCTCTTGTAGATGCCACAATCAGAATAGACTATGTTGACTTTGGTTTTAAAGGTCCATTGTAAGAAGTGCTGCCTGTGACTACGAGGGCTTCCTGCCTTTCAGTGCAATTCCTCCCTGCGTATAAGGGTGAAAAATAATAAAAGAAAAAATAATAGTAGTACAAAAATCCTGCTCTCACCCTACACAATAGTTTCTAGGCACTCAGTGTGTGAGGAGGTTGAAAAGCTGGAGTAATGGGCTCAGCTCTCCAGACTAAATGTGCCTTGGTGTTTGCACATTGCTGCTTTAGCTCCCTTCCTCTCTGTCTCTAAATTCCCAGCCTGGTAGGATGTTTCAGAGCTGGGAGTTTCATGAGCCTTGAAAAACTGATTTTTTTTTCCAGAGGAGGGATAAGGACAAATGTTTGTGCAGCACAGGCTGTTTCAGGACTGCCTGGAAGCCAGCGGAAGCCACTCTGTCACTCCCCTCCTCACCTGGACAGGGGGGAGAAGATGTAACAAAAGGTTCCTGAGTTGAGATAAGGATGGGGCGAGATCAATCACCAATTATTGTCATGGGCAAAACTTGTTTGAGTTGGAAAAAAGAGTGTACTTTGTCACCAATCAGATCAGAGTAGGGTAATGAGGAATAAAAACTAAATCTTAAAACCCCCACTTCTCCTTTCTTCCCAGGCTCAACTTCACTCCAAGTTTCCCATCTCCTAGCTCTAAGTGGGACAGGGGGATAGGGAAAGGGGGCTGTGGTCTGTCCTCCACATCTTTGCTGTTTTTCCCTCCTCAGGGGAAGGACTCCTCCCTCTTCCCCTGCTCCAGCTGCCCTCCCATGGGAGCCAGGCCTCCACAGACTTTCTCAGCATGGATCACTTCCGTGGGCTGCAGTTCTTCAGGAACTGCTGCAGTGTGGATCCTTTTCCACGGGGTCAGGCCTTCAGGCACAGGCTGATCCACGTGGGTCCCCCATGGGGTCACAAATCCTGCCAGGACCTTGCTGCAGAGTGGGCTCCTCTCCCCACAGGGACACAGGTCCTGCCAGGACCTTGCTCCAGAGTGGGCTCCTCTCCCCACAGGGACACAGGTCCTGCCAGGACCTTGCTCCAGAGTGGGCTCCTCTCCCCACAGGGACACAGGTCCTGCCAGGACCTTGCTCCAGAGTGGGCTCCTCTCCCCACAGGGACACAGGTCCTGCCAGGACCTTGCTCCAGAGTGGGCTCCTCTCCCCACAGGGACACAGGTCCTGCCAGGACCTTGCTCCAGAGTGGGCTCCTCTCCCCACAGGGACACAGGTCCTGCCAGGACCTTGCTCCAGAGTGGGCTCCTCTCCCCACAGGGACACAGGTCCTGCCAGGACCTTGCTCCAGAGTGGGCTCCTCTCCCCACAGGGACACAGGTCCTGCCAGGACCTTGCTCCAGAGTGGGCTCCTCTCCCCACAGGGACACAGGTCCTGCCAGGACCTTGCTCCAGAGTGGGCTCCTCTCCCCACAGGGACACAGGTCCTGCCAGGACCTTGCTCCAGAGTGGGCTCCTCTCCCCACAGGGACACAGGTCCTGCCAGGACCTTGCTCCAGAGTGGGCTCCTCTCCCCACAGGGACACAGGTCCTGCCAGGACCTTGCTCCAGAGTGGGCTCCTCTCCCCACAGGGACACAGGTCCTGCCAGGACCTTGCTCCAGAGTGGGCTCCTCTCTCCACAGGGACACAGGTCCTGCCAGGACAATGCTCCAGAGTGGGCTCCTCTCCCCACAGGGACACAGGTCCTGCCAGGACAATGCTCCAGCGTGGACTCCTCTCCCCACAGGGACACAGGTCACTACCAAAACCTGGCCATGCAAACCCCATACTGTAGATTTAGGCAGGCCCAAGGCTAAAGACATTTCTCTCATGTCTCGTCGAGTGATTTTATTTCTGGCCAACATCCACCAACATCTGTCTGTCACATTGTGTCAGGGTAGACAGGTGGGATGGAGGGATAACTGTAAATCCTTGAGGAAAGGATGATTCCTGATGAAGAGCAAGGACCATCGACAAGGCATCAGTAAGAGTTCAAAGCCTTTAACGCCAGCCACATGAACAGGCAATTTTTCACATTTTCAATGAGTATTTGACATACTTCTAATGTTTTTTTCAGTGTTTAAGTTAATTGACATTAAATCTTGAGAAAATATTAACAGGAACTGGCTCTTTTTCTCTCAGTTAATCCTGTGAGATTCACATTGTGGGCTGAGTTCTCCTTAGGGCAACATGTTCTTTATCTCTGTGGATAATAAGGATTTTTGTGAACTTCAGAGCCTGGCACTGGTGATCGGAAGAGAGATCTTTGACATCACGCTGCAGTTTCTCCTCTGTTCTTTGTTTTCTCTCTCTCTCACTCACACATGACTTTTCCTTACAAGGACATCATGTTGGGTTTGTGAGCATGTGGGGAGACAGGGAACAGAAAATCAAGAGCAAGTTGCTATTCTTTGCAATTTTAATCTTGATTAGAGCTGGTACAACTCCAGTGCTGAGCAGAGAATGATACTGAATGTCGTGACATACTCAGTTTTTAAATATAAAGCACGCTGATAGGTAAAGGTAAACATTCCAGCATTATTCCTACATGATTTAGTTTGATATTTTTAAAAGTCTCAGCAGCACAGGGAAAGCACTGTAGATCTTTTGTGTATTTTTTCAGTTAATTTCACCCTCTCCTGTTTCTGCTTCCCTCAGTAATCCTGTGAGGACCCTCCCATATTTATTTCTAATAATTTTTTTTTGCTGTTGTGGACAGTGAGTCACCCTTCAGTTTCTCTCTGATCCTGGGAACAATCCTCAAGTTTTCTATCCTATTGGGTTTTTTTTTTTTTTTGTTGAAGAATTTCTTTTTGTTCTTAAGTCAGAGATTTTT
>VYXC01009308.1:309577-402545 GCA_013397175.1 Platysteira castanea
TAGAAGAATCTCTTTCTGTTCCTAAGTCAGAGATGTTTAATGTTCCTCTTTCACTGCTCTGGTCTCACCCAAACACTTCCCTTTGAGAGATGTACATTTTTGCACAGTAATGCTTTGTTGGGCATTTCTGTGAAGTCTTTTGACAAGAACAAAACGCCATCCAAAACGCTGCTATTCTTGTTCAGCAGGAAGTGTTCTTTGCATTACTTAAATAGCAGGTTGCCAGTTTTTTGTCATTTTGATTGCTCTGGAACAAAGGATAGACATGGAGCTTGGCTTGGCAGGGATTTAACTTAACTTGTTGCTTTTTAGCTCGAAAGGGAGAATAAAGGGCTCTAGAGATGGCTTTGTGGCAGCGTTTTGCTGTTCCAGTGAGGTCATGGAGAAGCTCTGCAGTGCTGCAGGAGGCTGCTCCCAGCTGCTTGCATTTCCCACTGGGAATATGGGAATGTGTGGGACCAAAGCACAGAGCCCTCCGAGACCAGAGGGGCGAGGAGAGGAGAAATCACAGAAATCCCTGATCAAAGCCTGGTAGAACTGGGGCTTTTGTGCCTCACCTACTGCAGAAGGAAGAATTTCCTGTTCTAAAAGTGTCAATGCATCATTTTTGCCAGATGGGAATGGATTTCCGAAGGGTTGTGCATCAATCAGCTGAATTTTGATGGCTGCTCTCTTCCAGGAGCGTCAGAAACAGCTGGAAAGCCTTGGCATATCCCTGCAGTCCTCTGGAATAAAAGTTGGGGATAATAAGTGCTTCCTGGTTAATTTGAATGCAGATCCAGCTCTCAATGAACTCCTGGTGTACTATTTAAAGGTAAAAATATGTCTTTGTATTTATAATTTTTTTAATGTCAGAAGTGGGCCTCTAATTCATTTGGCAGAGGTGTACTTAGTTTTAAAAAACTGTGTATCTAAAAATATTAAGATTTATATGAGTACAACCTTTTTATTTCAAATGTAGTTCTTTGTAGCACGGGAAAAGTTTGGGGATTTGATGTTTTTGCTTGTTTTGGTTTTCTTTGTTTTTTTTTTTTAAAGAAACCTAGACGTGGTCTTTTTCAGAAACTCTCTCCTGTTCCGGGATGAGGTTTTTTTGTTGGTTGAGGTTTTTTTATGCCAACTTCCACAAGCTTTTACCCATGAAATTGTTTTATATGAAGGTTGGGCGTATCAGTAGTCAGCTTGTCCGTGTGTAGTCCAAATTCTGGATGCTGTCTTTAGTTGATGAAATGCATTTTTAATCCTCTTGGTGCAACTTGCCAGGAGTGAAAAACAAATTCTCTTCTGCCTCAGCACTTCTGATGTGCAGTCCCTGTTCCTGATATTAACCATCAGACACATGGTGTGACTTTTGGAGCCCATGCTGAAATATTTGGGCAGTTTATTGTGGTTTAAACAAATTGTAGATGGAGGAGAAACGAGGTACAACCATTTTAAAGTCACATTTTGGAGTGCAAGTCCTAAAAATTTTGCAGTGAGCGTCAGCAGTTTGAGCTTCACTTTAAATCATTCTCTTCCTTTGAAGTGGGGTAGTAACTCTCAAAACAGCCACAAAATCAGCAATTAGGCTGAAAGATGGTTTTGGTTTAGCCAGTCTTAGGAAATACGTGATCCACTTTTACATCAGCCATCGTGGCTCTGTGATATCTCAGTAAAAACAAGGGAAAGAACTTCTGCCACGTTGTATCTGCTAAAAAAAACATTAAAAAGGAGAAAAGGGCTGAGGTTTTGGGAGAGGTTGACGCTTTCCCAGACGACTTGCACATAAAAGTCCAGAGTGTGACTCGGCTGCTAAATCACTGACAGATACTGGGACAGATCCCACTCCTCCCAGTGGTCACTGGGGACAAGGACAAGAGCAAGGCAAAGCCTTGACCCACCAGTGCCAGCAGGGAAAGTCTCAGGTGGTTCTGTGCTGTTTTCCTTTTCTGGGGAAAACTCCTCGGGGTAGATTTTGTCTCCTTCAATTAGTCTTCGTTATTTTTTTAATAACTCAGATTTGTCTTGCTGCTGGGGAATTTTGGTGTAAAAATCCCCGTGCTTAGAAATTATTTTGATATAATTACTTGGAGCTGTTTTTCCTAAAATCCTGAGATTTAACTCTCTTGTTTCTCAGAGTATTTGCCCACATTCTCTCTGAGCTGTGTGTGCTCAGAGAGACCAGGTCCAAGTCCTGAAGAACAACCTGAACTGACCTGTCTAAACTGTTGTATCTGTTCCTCAAAAATTGCTTGGAGACACCTAAAAAAGAGATTTCTGTCCCAAAAGGGGGATCCAACCCTGGCAGTGGTGGAGTCCCCATCTCTGGAAGGATTTAAAAGCCATGTGGATGTGGCACTTGGGGACATGGATCAGCGGTGGCCTTGGTGGTGCTGGGGGATGTTTGGATGGTCTTAAAGTGGTTTTTCCAACCTCAGTAATTTTATGTCTGGCGTGATCCTTCATCTGCCAAATCCCCCATGCCTCGAGTACTCCAGGAATTTCCTGGGCTGTTGCTGATCTGGGTGGAACCTCCATAATCAGCATGGATCTGCCACTGTGAACCTTCCTAAACTCCTCCTTGAAATCCTTTATTCCTTTGGCTTCTACAACATCCCAAGGCACTGAATTCCTGCATTAAATTACAAACTCCTCGTTTTCAGATTTAACTGTTGCCTGTAAACTTTCCTGAGTGCTCCCTGCTCATTATTGTAAGACAAAGCATTGATTTGCTTCTCTTTTCCCCTCTAAGGGAAGTGTTGAACAGCTGTGAAATTTGGGGACCAGATGACACAACACATCCAGAAGGAGAATGAGGGAAATTAGACCCAGTGAACCTCTGCAATCCATTGTTAACATCTGAATTAATTTTTCCCCAGGAGCACACGTTAATAGGCTCAGACAACTCTCAAGATATCCAGCTGTGTGGAATGGGAATTCTTCCTGAGCACTGCATCATAGACATCACCCCAGAAGGCCAGGTTATGCTGACCCCTCAAAAAAATACCAGGTAAAGGAATAAAATGCAGCCCCAGCTGTTTAATAGTTGCCACTTTATCTAGTATTTTATGATTAGTTGCCATTTTATCTAGTATTTTGTGATAAACTTCTCTATCTTCTTCATAGTAAGAAAAATTCTGCTTCTTGTATGCTGCTTTTACATTCTAATTGTCACCTGCCCCTCTGTCAACTCGTGTTTCATTCCAGTGAGGTTTCTCTCAGAGAGGGTGTTTGTAGCCCAGATTTTCAAAGCAAAGATGAGTAAATTGCATGTGCTTTCAGCAAGTAGATACTCACTGATTTGCAGCTGTGTAGATGTAACTCTATCAAAATTTGAATTAATTTTCTGGGAAATCTGTTGATATGCAAAGAGCTGCTGAAGGATTTGTTGCTTTATTCAATTAAGTAGCACTACTTGAGAAGCAGCTGGCACGTTCATCTTGATCACAAAATGGCATGCAGTGTCAGCATCTCCAGTAATTTATTGTTAATACACAGAATTCAAACTTTTCACATCTACCCCGATTTGTGGCTGATCCTGCTTGGAGCAGATTGGACTGGGTGGCACCCTGAGATTCCCTTCAAATTTGAGTTATCCTATTTTCAGGCTGAAATAAAAGTAGTTTCTGATTATTTTAATTAGTGTCTTTAAGCTATTTATGTAGCAAAGGTATCTTTTGCCTTATTCAAATATTTCTGGTTTGTGGCTGTATTTCAGAGTAGTGTGAAAGTGGTTTTTTTCTAGTGACTTTTTTTCAGGCTCCTCATTTTTAAGCTTTAATTTTACTCCCCAGACACAGCTGTAGTAATACCTATCTAAATAAACTGAACTTTTTGAGCTTAAGAGGTCAAAAGAAGCTGAATTTGAGGCATGTACGGGTAGATCAGTGAATTTTCTGGGAATATTTTACCTGTTTGCAAGCTGTAAATCTCTTCTCCTGCCTTTACTTGTTCCAGTAATGACAGTTATACAGGGAGGGGAAAAAGTAAAGCTTTATATAAATGCCTTTACTTTAGTTTTTTGGCTTTTCACAGGACATTTGTAAATGGCTCTGCTGTCGTGTGTCCCATCCAGCTCCATCACGGAGACAGAATCCTGTGGGGAAACAACCACTTCTTCAGGTAACAAAAGTTATTAAAGGAATTGTAAATTGACACCAACTTTGTTTCGGCTTAAGGAACGAGGAAAGATGGGCATTATAAAAGCAATACTGGTGTTGGACTGGTTTTTAATGGTAAATGTTATTACAAGGTCACTGTGCTCCCAGTAGTCCCAGCCATATCTGTGACCTTCCTGTGTCAGGCAGGATCACTGGTAGATGTTTTCTGTGCAAGACTGTACTTTGAAACCCTCTGAAATGCCTCAAAGATCAGTGGATTTGAATGATAATCTAAAATTTCATTGCTTTCTTTTATGCTTAAAAGGAGAACCCACATAAAATAGTGAGATATCATTTCATTATTTCGCCTAAATTATTTGGATGTGGAATGACTAAAAAATGTCATGATTATCTAAACTGTATTATTGGGAGTATCAGGTACTTAATTATGAGAAAGTAGAATGGATTAGTTTACCTTCTGCTCCTGTTTTTGCCCTGAGGAAGATTACACCCACAGGAGGTCAATAAAATTTGCAAGGGAAAAAAATCCTCTGATTTGGAAGCTCTACTAAATTTTAACAATATTTGAAAGCAATGCCCGTGTTTCAGAGCTGAGCAATTAACAGTGCTCTAAAATTTTTCCTCTTCATTCAAGGCTGAATTTACCAAAGAAGAAAAAGAAGGCAGAGCACGAGGATGAGGAACGGGAGAGCTCCATGAAGTGCAGTAACAGCGTGGAGCAGCTGGATGTAGATGGAGACAATTCCAGCGAAGTGTCCAGTGAGATCAACTTCAGCTACGAATACGCCCAGATGGAAGTGACCATGAAGGCTCTTGGTAGTAATGGTAAGGAGCCACAAAAATTACTGGGAATGTGTGCAAAACATGAGGATAACCACAGACTTTTTCCCTTGTAACTTCCTTTTGGAGAATTTTTCTTGTGAATGACTCAACGCGGCCGTTTTTGTGCTTGAGGAAGGAAAAATAACCATGGCAGACTGTTTGGTTTGGCAGTTCTTGCTGAGGGAAAAGTCAAAACAGGAATGCTGGGGGAACTGCTGTCTCAAATAGGAGTGTTTTCACTTGGCTGTTTATTTTTCTTGTGTTATGTCTCACTCAGGCATTAACTGCAGTGATTTCTGTCTCTGAAACTGTGTTTTTGAGTTTTTGTGGTCTTATGTAGCTGTCCCAGAATGACATTATTTTGGGAAACGGGAAGATTTTTTTTTTTTTTCCGCAGCTTGGGCTTTCCCTTTTCTTAATTCTCTTAAATCATCTGCCCTGTAAGTGTTTGTTTTGCTCCAGAATTCAGCAGCACTTTTTAAATACACATTGCAACAAAAACAGTCTTCCTCTTTTTACCTGGTAACTGTGCTCACACCACGCATCCAGGACACTCCTCAGCATGGATTTCACTGGAGTACTTCCTTTATTTTCCAATTCTGCCTAGACCCAATGCAGTCAATCCTGCAAAGCCTGGAGCAGCAGCACGAGGAGGAGAAGAGGTCAGCTCTGGAGAGGCAGAGGCTGATGTACGAGCACGAGCTGGAGCAGCTGCGGCGGCGGCTCTCGCCCGAGAAGCAGCATTTCCGCAGCATGGACAGGTTCTCCTTCCACTCCCCCAGCGCCCAGCAGCGCCTCAGGCAGTGGGCAGAGGAGAGGTGGGTAACCCGCTGTGACCATCAGGGGGGTCCAGTGGAATTTCTGCAGAGAATTTGGCAAGATTTTGGTTGCGTTGTGATGAATTTCTGTGAGGACTCGTGGTGGGGCTTGGGGGGACGGAGCCAAAATATTTGTCTGAGAATCACAGAATGATAGAACAGGTTGGGTTGGAAGGGACCTCAAAGACCATCCAGTTCCACTCCCTGCTATGGGGAGGACACTTTCCACTATCCCAGGCTGCTCCAAGCCCCATCCAACCTGGGCTTGAACACCTCCAGAATAACCAGACCTACAATGGTAGAAAACATGAGAAATAATGAGTTCCTGCTTTGTTATTAAGGAGAAGCTCTATCCTGCTCAGCAGCAAATTTGATTAGAGATGAGGTGATTGGGTGAAATTTTGAGGCTCCCATATGAATTTGTTCTTTCATGGGTCATGCATGACTCAGCTGCTGGAAGGTTGTTTTTCCTCTTCACTCAAATCCATCTGTCTGACCAGGGCAGGTCCTGGCGACCAGAAGAGTGCAAATAGAAAAAGAGAGTAAGAGGATGTTACAAAGAATTTTAATCCAGAGCATTGCAAAAACCATTTAATAACCAGAGGGGTCAGTGTCCACTCTGCCTCTTCCTGGGTGATGGCACTGAGGTTATTTACTTCAGCCTTTAAATGATCTTTTCTATTATTGCTGCCAAAAAGAGCAGCTGCAGGAGGAAGACAAAATCCTGAATTAATGAGTGTGGTGAAGACATTGTCCTGAAAAACACAAATCTAATATATATGGCTAGAGAAACAACTTTGGAAGTAAAAAATATTTCAGACACTGACAAGGTGTTAGCTGTGTGCCTGGGATGTTTTGTGGCACCAGATTCCTGTGCTGCACCACTGACACTCTCTCTCACACTTGCCAGGAAGGCCAGTGAGCAAGTGGGTGATGTCTGAATAAACCTTTCTCTGTGGCATGGAACATCCACATCTGTGGTGGGAAAGCTCTGGAATGAGCCACACAATAGCTGCCTGTTCAGCAGATGTGTGGAGAAGTCTCCAAAACCAGCAGCATCCTAATTTTCATACTGCTAAGTTCACCCAGATAGTTTTTTTCCCCAGTTGAAATGTGATTTCATTCACCTGATTTTTGTGCTAAAAATGATAAAATTATTTTGGTGGGAAGGGACCTGAAAGACCTTCCAGATCTACCCCTTGTCATGGGCAGGGGCACCTTCCACTGTCCCAGGGTGCTCCAAGCCCTGTCCAACCTCACCTTGGACTCTTCCAGGGATCCAGGGGCAGCCACAGCTTCTCTGGGCACCCTGTGCCAGGGCTTCCCCACCCTCACAGCCAACAGTTCCTTCCCAATAACCCATCTGTCCCTGCCCTCTGGCAGTGGGAAGCCATTCCCTGTGTCCTGTCCCTCCATCCCTTGGCCCAGGGCCCTCTCCAGCTCTCCTGGAGCCCCTTGAGGCCCTGGCAGGGGCTCTGAGGTCTCCCTGGATCCTTCTCCTCTCCAGGTGAACACCCCCAGCTCTCCCAGCCTGGCTCCAGAGCAGAGGGGCTCCAGCCCTTGGAGCAGCTCCATGGCCTCCTCTGGACTCTCTCCATGTCCTCTTTTGTTGGGAGCCCCAGAGCTGGACCCAAGGGCGTTGTGCAGGACAGTGTCCAAACCTTTACACAAGTTCCAGTGAAGGTGCTTGAATTCCTCCATGAGATCCAGGGCTTGTGAACATGAGTTTGCTCCTGGGTGCCTCTGGAGGGGCTCGTCTGTCCAATATTTGTCGCAGCCCCCATTATGTCACCTGTCCCTTCCCTCCCTTCAGTCCTCACCCACAAGCTCTCGGTTGCCTCCTCATCCATTTGTTTTGCTTTCAGTACATAAACCTCACTACTTTTCCTGTCTTCCCTTCCCAATCCCCTTCTTTCAGGGAAGAAATGCTGACCCACAGCCTGAGGAAGCTGCGGGAGCAGATCGTTAAAGCCAACTTGTACGTGAGGGAAGCCAATTTTATCGGAGAGGAACTGGACAAGAGGACAGAGTACAAAGTGACCCTCCAAATCCCAGCTTCAAGCCTTAATGCCAACAGCAAGGTACAGTCACCCTGACTGAATTAAATGGTTGGTTAGTAAGTTTGTCCCTCAGTGTGCAAATTTCTTTTGCTCTGACTGTAACAGATAAGATAGTTTTCCACTAATGTGCATTAAATGTGTCTCTGCTACATCCTTATCTTATTTTATACCATGAAAATCCTATAATGTGCCATAAAAGGTAAATGTTTTGGTGCAAGACCTTTCCTCTGGTGTTGAAGTTCACACTTGCTGCTGTTGCAGTGACAAAGTCTCTGTAGGTTGGGTAACATCTATTTCAAGTACTTACCATCCCTTCGTGGACACTTGACTTTGCATCATCCCAGTGAGCTGTGAAACTTCTGCCATCCCCAATGTGGAGGGAAGAGCTGGAGCAGAGAGGATTTGGATTATTTGTTCCCAGGCATCCTAGAAATTTTGGAAGGAGGGAGCTGAACCCAGACTTCCCTCTCTCAGGCTGGCTACCTAAGCTGGTGTTATTTCTGTCCTCAAAGCCAGCTCAGTATTTCAGTGATACTCAGACTGTTCTTAATGCAGTAGATGGATTTTAGTCCAGGATTATGATTTTTATCAGTTGTTTTAGAAGTTTTTCTCACAGTCTTCTGGGGAAGACACATCCAGAAACTGGATAATAAAGGGGGTTAAGTTGTGCTAGTTGAAAGTTGCAGGCAGTAGTAATGTTAGCTGGAACTCCAGGCCTGCTGTAACTTGAGGATATTTGTGAAGTGCTTAAATGTTCCCATTTCTAACACTTATGCAAGGTGAAAATCCACGGAAACCAGTGCCTGTAGCTGTGATTAGACTTCCCAGTTAAAATGAACACCAATACACTGTGACAGCTGAACTCAGAGCCTGTCACGCTTGGATTTGGCTGCTCAAACCAGAATAAAAAAAGAACAGACTTTTCCCAAAGATATTCTCAAGTTTGTGTTAGTTTTAAACTCTTTTTTCACTGTTGTGACACGAATTCCTTCTTGGTATCCCGTTAATTGTTTCTCAGAGAGGTGCAATTCTCAGCGAGCCTGCTATCCAGGTGAGGAGGAAAGGGAAAGGCAAACAGATCTGGTCCCTGGAAAAACTGGAGAATCGACTGGTGGATATGAGGGACCTTTACCAGGAGTGGAAAGACTGTGAGGAAGACAATCCAGTAAGTAAAAAATACTCTTGTGATTACATTCCTGTTACATTTTCAGGAGGATTGTTGGGTGGAGGTGGGGAGGGAATATGCAAAGAGCTGAGGTTTCCTGAGGTTTTGCTTTTCCTAGTACTGAATTGATCCTCAGCATTTCATTAACCCTTATCTTGTCACTCTGATCCCTGCTTGCCTGCATAGTTTGGTGAGGGAATGGATGGAGCACACAATAGGAAGCAGCAGGTAACAAAAGAGCAGTAAATGTTCAGGAATCTGGCAAAGTTAAGGAGAACTTGCTCAGGACAGGCCTTATCCAAAGTAAAATTCATTTCCATTCTTCTTGTGACCTAATCTGGCCTCTTGCTTGAGTCCCTTTTCTTTCACAGGGCTGGTTGTGCAAGGCTTTGAGAAGTGTTTCCTGCAAGGTTTGGTTTCCTGACGTGACTCTGGGTTTGCTTGCAGGTGATGAGAGCTTATTTCAGGAGAGCTGATCCCTTCTACGACGAGCAGGAAAACCACAGCCTTATTGGAGTTGCCAATGTTTTCCTTGAGTGCCTGTTCTATGATGTGAAGCTTCAGTATGCAGTTCCAATCATCAATCAGAAGGGAGAGGTTTGTCATTCTTTGTAATCTGTCCTTACTCAGCTGTTTAATTACAGCCTGTGGACCTTATCACCAGGACAGAGTAGAAAATTTCCAATTTCATGTGCAGAAGTTCTTTGCTAACAATGTGGAATTGTGCAAGTCCTGTAATACTTCACTGGGATTTTCAGACAGCTCTGAATCCCAGCATGGTGATTGTGAAAGGAGAAAGCTTCCCGAGCACCTTTGTGAGGGAAATAGCCCAAAATAAGCACTTAGGATGAGCTATAGCTCCACTGCTTTCACTGCCTGCCATCAAGAATAGGTTCTTAAATATATTCTGTAAGAACAACTTCAAAAGCAGCAGAGCACACCAGGCAACATCCTTCATGCTCTGCATCAAGTGTGCACTTTGCAGACTCTCCAGAGACTGGTTTGAAGGTGAGATTGTTCCCCAAGTCAACCCGATGGCTGATTTCTTATGGTTTTTGCAACAAAGCTCTTTGATTCTTGCTCCAAAGCTTTCTTCTTGTGGTGCAACAAACGCAGAGTGCAAGAGCACAGCAAAAAGGAATGAAATCTTGGCTGCTTCCAGACTGGGAGGGGATGAAGCTGTCACTGTTTTCTGGCACACAAATAATTCTGACTCCTGTCCTGCCAGGTTTCAGGTCGCCTCCACGTGGAAGTTGTTCGAGTGAGCGGGGAAATCGACGACAGGCTGGTGGGAGGTGAGGACAGTCCCGACTATTTAAATGAAAATGACATCCAGGAGAGAAAACTTGTCTGCAGGGTGAGTTCCAGATGTATCCCAACCTCTGAGCAGCCTTTTCTCTTTCCCATCCTGAGTCAGAAGGAAATCCTTGGCTTCTGGGCGTTGGATGTCTCTTTGTAACCTCGTTTTGTTTCTGGAATGGCTGAAGTAAGACAAGATAATTAGGTGGGGTTTGTTCCTTTCATTAATTGTATTTATATGCCAAAGGCTCACCTCAGGAAGTTTATTGGACTCTTGGAAGCCAGGGAAGATCCGTGTATTAGGATTGGCACTGCAGTGTCTAATTCAAAAAGAGTCACAGCATCTGATAAACTCCTGTTGTTCTATGAATCATTCTCTTTTAGTATTTCTTTTTCTCTCAACATTTCTTTCTCTAAATGTTAAGCATTTTGTAAATTATGTGCAGTGTGTTTACTGCTGTTAGTAACAAAAAGAAAATCAGGAGGAAGTATTTACTAACAGTTCTGTGTTGTTGTAAAACTACAAGCTGCAGGTAAGAAAAGAGAGATGCAAAAAGTGTTAGAGGCAGTGGTGCCCAGCCTTGCTGACTTCTGGACAATAGGAACGATTTGGAAGAAATTGTGCTTTTTTTCCCCACTTTTTATCCTGTCCCATAGAGCTCCATTGCTTACCAGCAGGATGGGGCATTTTGGCAAAAAACATTCCTGCCAAATTTTGAGGATTTTAGTGCAGAAGTCTAACTCATTTGGTCTTAATTTGACAAATGGAGAATAGAAGTTTATTAATATATGGTGAACATGATGGCTTTGTTTAGATCAGAATGAGAATTCACAACATTTTGCTTCTCTTTGGCCTTGATTTGATGAGGGGACAGGCTATTTTTGCATTCTTTGGGCTGATTTTGGGTTATTTCCAGCATCACAGAGTAAGGACAAGTAGTGTCTTAAACCATGGATTTTTGGAGAATAAAGAGCCAGGGGAAGTAGGAGATTTTTATTGGATTCCTCTTCATTTGCAATGGGTTTGGTGCATTTCACCATTAAAAGTGAGCAAAATGTTACTCCCAGGACGTATGAGCCTGGTGACATCTAGTGACTGTGCTCAGCTGCTGCACTCCAAACACTGTCTCCAGTGAGTATCAGTGCAGAAATTTTATCTTCTAAATAATTTTTGGTTTGCTGCTCTTATTTTTTTGTTATCCTTTGCGGTGGAACATTGTCCTACCAGGAGATAATTTTAATTCCATGCCTGATTAATAAGTGCTTTTCATTTCTTTCTCACCTCTTTTCTAGATTAAAATACTTCAAGCTACAGGTCTGCCACAGCACCTGTCCAACTTTGTGTTCTGCAAATACACGTTCTGGGATCAAGTGGAGCCAGTTATTGTTGCACCTGAGGTGGATCCTTCCCAGTCTTCCATCAGCAAGGAGCCTCGCTGCATGGTTGTCTTCGACCACTGCAATGTAATTTATTTATCTGTTTTATTAATTAAACTGTAAGGCAGGCAGAAAAAGCAGGTTTAGGCTTGTATAGCAGTTTTAATTGCCTTTTTATACGTTGCAATATTTCATAATACCGCTTTTTATTTCATGATGCTGATACACTGATTTTTTTTTAATAAGAACTTAAACATCTTCAGAGTCCATTTAAGTTTGATTCTTCTACACTGTTCATTTGTACAAAAATCACTGAAAGTGAAGTGGTTTAATAAAGGAAAACATCAGTTCATCAGAGAAACTTATATTAGAGTTTATCCACAGTAAAACTCACTGTGGATGGGGGATATTTATCTGAGGATATTTGATGTCAGTAACTGAGCTGATCACTTTAAACTCTGATGAAATGGAGGGAAGTGTCCCAATTCTGGGACGTGGGGCTGCTGTAGATGTTGAAGTTGGGTTGTTAGAAGTCAGAACAGACTATTTAGGACAGACTCTTTTTTTTCCACTGGCTTTGGAGCAGCTGAGCAGAGGCATCTTTAATAGGGACATCTAAAGTCAGCTTGGATGAATCCCAGCCAAATCACCCCCCGTCTCATCATGTTCTATCCCTTCTCATTACACTGAGCAATTTATTCCTCTTACCATTTGTGAGATAGATGTAGCACCTTCTGATGAGTTTTGATTTTCTGATTCTGAACGTTGCAACGTATGCTTTGATTTTTTTTCTGAGCCATTGGCTCAGGGCTTGCAACAGCCTGTGGTCATTTTTCAGCTCCTTATAGACTTTACTCTTTAGAAAATCACCCACTTTCACCTGCCTCCTGATTTTACAAACGGAGACAACACTTCCTTTCCCCTGGATTGTGTCTCTGCAACCAGGGGGACTTTACTAAACCCTTTTATTAAAGTCAAGGCACTAAAATTTCACAGCCTGAGCCGTGTAGTCACAGTTATCAACTGATTTGTCCCTTCCAGGAGGTTTCTGTGAATATTTCTGAAGACTTCATGGAACATCTTTATGATGGTGCTTTGGCCATTGAAGTTTATGGGCACAAGCAGAGTGGTGACCGCAAAAACCCAGCCCTGTGGGATTTGGGAATAATTCAAGCCAAAACACGCAGCCTTCGTGACAGGTAAATATGGAAAATACATCTTTGGTTTAGAGTCTGGGAAAAATCACTGTCTGAGGCGCCCAGTTTTGAAGCAGGTTTTGGGTAAGGAGTCAAAATTTGAACTGAAGGCTGCTTGATGACTCCAGTTCATTCCTGGCTATGAAATGCCTTCCCTGTAATGCTTCCATGGAAAAGTTTTATTGCTTATTACCTCAGTTTGGGATAAATACGCAGCAATGTGGTAATTCAGACTGAACGGGGGTGTTGTTTGTTTGCTGGTAGCATTTGTTGTCCCCAAAGTAATCTTACAGTAGCATTTTCTTAAATGTGAGTTGTTTTGCCTCTTCAATTAGAAGGCAGCTCTGCATCTGAATTTATTGGCAGTTACTTCTCTTTTTACTTGCAGCTTAAGCTTATGTTGAGCATTGATCTGCATATAGGGGAATTTAAAATAAAGGTCAGGGAAATATGGCAGAGAGGAGAAGGATGCTCTGAAATAGTGAGTTATGTTTGATAGCCAAGTAGTGAGCACCTCTGTCCTTTTTAATTTTGAAGTTCTCCAGAAATGGCTGTTTCTTGTTAAGCTCTGGGAAGAACTGGAGAGAAGGCAGTGAGATGATGAAGGTCAGGAAAGCACTCTGAATCTTGAGAGCTTGTGAGGCAATGTCATATTTCATTCTTCTGTCTCCCATCTCAATCTGATTGCCCTGACAACACTGGGCTTCTGTGGCAGGAGTTGAGACCAGAGCTTAAATGTGGAATTGGGGTTTGTATTGGAATCAGGAAAAGGCTTATTTCTGATGTTTGACTAAAACAGCTGTCAGGAAAATTTAGAAGCACCACACAGCTGGTACCTGTGTGCTCACAAATGATGCATTTATTGCAGTGGTTATTGCTGCTTTCGGTCCGCAGTCTGAGCGCAGTGATTTGATGGTTTAATTCTTTTTTCTTTGGGGAAAAAAACCCCAACCAAACAAAAGAAACAACCCAGTATTTGACTTGTTTTGCCGGTGGAGTGAGGTGACCCGCAAAGTGGAGCTGTGGGTTCAGATCCTGGAGCTGAATGAGAACGGGGAGTACTGCCCAGTGGAGGTGACCCCTGCCAAGGATGTCAGCACAGGAGGCATCTTCCAGCTCAGGCAGGTGAGGTGGCATGGGCAGGGTTCCAGCTGTGCAAAAAGCACGTGGGAAGCTTTTTGTTGGATGGCCAAGGTGTCCCAGGAGGTGCCAAGCTCAGGTGCAAAATGTGATGTTGTGGAAAGTAGATGTGAAGTGGGAGACAGAGCAAAACTCAGCTTAAAGGTGATCAGAGGCTTCCCTGTAACCTTCTTCTCTGTCCTGTGCCCTGTCCTGTGCCAGCACCTGGCAGAAGGGACATCAGTCTCCACTGAACTTCATTATTTTTCAAAGAGGTCCAGAGTTCCCCTTTATTTGATCCTTCCAGCCAAGCACTCCTTTGCTCTTTGAATTCCACCTGCTTTGAATTGTTAATGCCTAACTGAACAGCTCACATTTTTAAATGATGAGCTATTGCCCAAAGAACATGAGGAATCAGTAAAAGTTAGATACAGACTGCTCCTCTGATCTCACCAACTCCTTTGGTTTTTATTTTAATTTTCTTTTTTATATCCCTTTTTTTTCCCCTTGCAGTTTTACTAACGAGCTGTTGCTTTGCTGCACTGATACCATCAGTGGGTCAGAATTTTCAGCCAAGGAGGGCAGAGTCAGGAAAAATTCACTGAAATTCCAATAGCTAAAGTTCACTGAAATTCCAGTAGCTATTTGCTCTCCTCTTTTGTAGGTGGGGAGGAGATCCTATTTTCTACCTTCAGAAATGTTAAAATGAAAATCCTTTCAGTGTATGTTTGAAAACCCTCCAGAAAAGTAAACTGGGGGGTTGCTGAACGCTGAACTTTTATTTTTCCCTGTAAATAGATAAATGCTGTAAATACAAATCCTTGCAACAGGAGGGGGATCTCTTGAACACTGGGTCATTGGGATTGCACCACTTTATTCTTCCCTAAGTAAAAATACAATATTCCTTGCCAGTGGCTGCCAGTAGAGGTCTCTCTGGAATTAAACTTTCAGTGCTTTATATTCCTTTTTTTGTAAAACAAACATTTCAAATTGTTCTTTCGGACAGGGGCAATCTCGACGAATCCAGGTTGAAGTGAAATCTGTGCAGGAATCTGGGACCTTGCCCCTGATGGAGGAATCCATATTATCTGTTGGCATTGGCTGTGTTCAAATAAAACACGTCAAGTCACAAAATTATCAGGTATAACTGTGAATATTTACTGTCAGCTATTTCCAAGAGCTGTAAAACATAAGGGGAATCATTTTCCATGGCAAAAGTAACAATTTTGAGATGTTCTGTGTCTTTTTTGGTTTTGGTTGGGGTTTTTTTCCTATCTTTGGAAGCAGCACAGCCTTAACACACCACTCAAAGAAAAGAAAATGCAAACGTTCCTAAAATCCATTAGGGGTTTTTCCTCTAAAATTTTACTTCAAATATTAGGCATGGAAAGCAATTTTAAGTAAGTATTCAAATTAAAAAGAAACTAAAAGTACTCCAATTAAAAATTCAAACTGAAATAAACCAGTGGAACATATATTTAAATAGTGTCCAGTTACAAATGTTAGAATTCCATGAACCAGTTGTGGCCCACGGTAGATGCTGGCCAGTTGTTTGACAACCTCACACACACTGCACCTCATGTGTATCCATCTTTTTTTAGGGATTATCTCCTTGCAGTGCTCCTGCGAGTTTCTGGTGCACTTTGACTTCTCCCCCAACAGATAAATGGAAATTCAGTCACTCCCTGGAGCTGGCAAAGCCAAAATCTGGTGCAGCAGGACAAGTCTCCGAACTTGTTTAATTTGCTGCCCTGCTTGAGACAAGGCCAGCTAAATGGGAAAGTAGATGTCCCCAAATGTCCCTCTTGACACAGTTTGATTCAATCCATGTCTGCTCTCCTTTTTTTGCTTAATCAGGATGGCTTTTCCTTTGAGCTCTGAAGTATTTGGGGTTTTTGTTGTCTCCTAACCTGAGCAGTCCCTTCCCTTTGCGTGTCAGGGGTACAAAAAGGGGAATTTTTTCCACCTTTCCAGCAGCATCCTGGCAGATTATTCCTTTTACTCCCCATTATGCTCCTGCTGACTCTGCCTGCAGCCTTTCCATCACAGCAGCTCCTGATGCCCACATTTCCTCCTGTAAAGCCAGGAAACTCCTGAATATGGAGCAAGTTTCTCTCCTAGGACAGAATGATTGATTCTTGTAGTTTTTCCTTGACCCACAACCCACAAGTGGCCCTTTTAGCCTGTTTTGTAGGGACAAGGAGCATCCTGTCTGCCTCACCTTCCCCAGTGAACTCCTGATCCACTGACCAGTTCCAGCCTTATCCCACAGAGCTGGCAATCCCCAAAATAGAACATTCTGTCAAGAAGAAAGACTTAAACTCCACTTGAGAGGGAGAGAGAGACCAGTGAGTTGTGCCTGACACTGATAACCCCCATGGGAAAGGGCCATTGAAAACCAGGTTTTATGGGACCTGTTGCTTACGGTAGGCTTTGGACATGAGCACCTGGATTTTTAGTCCCCTTATTATCATTTCTCTTATCTCAGGTAAATCAGGTATCTCTGGAATGTGAAAGATTTTCTAAAGACCTTGAACTGAGGAGACGCCTCTTCTTGATGGCTTTTTAATTTTAGCTTAGCTAAGTTTTTGCTTTCATGATTAAGGTACAGAAGTAGGCTCTGGTGGCTCGTTATTGCTTAACTAGCTAAGTAATAACTCCTCGAGGATTGGAGGCCCTCATTCCTTTTCCATTCCCTGTGAGGAGGGGCAGTTGTGCTCATTGCAAGTGGCTCTGCTTGGGATGAAGGTCGAGAGCTAAAGGTGGTGTCTGCCATCAGGAAAAAATGGGAATAAAAGGTTGAAGGTCTCCATTGTCACTCCTGGTGTGGCTGCTGTTCTAATTCCCTAATAATTACAGTAGATTTTTACAGTTCTTCTCCTTTGCAGCAAAGTTACCTCCAATCCTTTGTACACACCTCAGTTTTGGTGGCAGCTCTGGGTTCCAGCTCTGAGGGGCTGGAGCGTGTCCAGGGAAGGGAACGGAGCTGGGGAAGGGGCTGGAGCACCAGGAGGGGCTGAGGGAGCTGGGAAAGGGGCTCAGCCTGGAGAAAAGGAGGCTCAGGGGGAACCTTGTGGCTCTGCACAAGTCCCTGGCAGGAGGGGGCAGCCGGGGGAGGTTGGGCTCTGCTCCCAGGGAACAGGCACAGGAGGAGAGGAAATGGCCTCAAGCTCTGCCAGGGGAGGTTCAGGTTGGGTACTGGGAACAATTCCTGCCTGGAAAGGGCTGTCCAGCCTGGCACAGCTGCCCAGGGCAGTGCTGGAGCCCCATCCCTGGAAGTGTTCAAAAAACATGTTTGAGGCTCAGTGCTGACCATGGTGGTGGTGCTGGCTGGTGGTTGGACATGATGATCTTAAAAGTCTTTTCCAACCTTAAGCATTTTGGGATTCTGTACCAGATTTTGGTTTTTCAGCAGTTGCTGGAACATTCACACTAAAGTCTTAGAGGTAAAACAGCATTTTTCTTTGCTGTTCAGGACCAACAGGTTTTAAGCTGTTTCTCCTGTTTCTTTCTTGTATTCCATTTCCTTTCAATTATTAAGACTTCCAATAGTCAAATTACTGTGAATTTTTCCGTTATAATGATTGGATTGTTCTGGTTGGTGTTTAGATGAGATGATAGGAGCAAATCTTTGGAGTGTCAGTGTGTTTTTAATTCTGTGACCATGCCATTGCTAAGCTCAGACTTCTATGTAAGACTGTTAATATTGCTTAAATTAGTTAAATCTTTTCCATTCAGTGTGTTTCCTGCTATCAAAAAAAAAAAATATAATAATGGCATGGGTTTGTGTGTTTTGGCCTAGGAAGAAGAGGATGAAATGGACAGTTATCAGGTAAAAATTTTAAATTCTCTCTTACAAATGCAGAAATTTTCAGATTAAAGCATTAAAGGTGGAACTGAATGTTCTTAAGGATAATGACGTGTTTTGGGGGGTTTCTAAAGCACATGAGTACTTGGAAGAAACTATTTTAAAAGGTTCATTTTCAAATGCCATAACTGGGGGCAGTGGGATGATGTGGGGCAGGGACAAATTCCTGACATGAGGCTGCTAAACACTGAGGAGAGTGGTGAGGACTGGGGTTTCCAGCTCCTGTGGTTAGTGAGTTTTGGAGTAGTTTGGGGACAAAGAATTATATAAAATTGAGGTTTTTTCAGCTGGATAGTACAGAAAAACAACAAAAGAGGTGGCAAGCAAAGATAGTTCAGATAAGATGTGGAAAGTTGAAAGGTTTGGATGTGTCTGCTCTGTCTTCCTCATCTTCTGCTTGGGAGTAGGATGAGCAGAAGGGTTGAGGAATTGTGCAAGCCACAGTAAGGAAACCTTGGCTTTCCTGGGGCAATGTTTAATGTGATTTTTTTCCCCCTTTTCAGGACAGGGACTTGGAGAGGCTCCGTAGGAAGTGGCTCTGTGCCTTAACAAAGCGCCAGGAGTACCTCGATCAGCAACTGCAGAAACTCGTGGGGAAGCCTGGTAAGGAAAATGCTGTTAAAAATAATAATAGTAAAAGGTTGAGAGATGTGCACACATTTTTAATCTTAATATATTGTCAGATTTTTAGAGAAGTTAATGGAGAGTTGAATCTCTGAACTCAGCAGTAATTTTTTGGGGTGAAATTAAAGTTAGACTTGTTTGTTGTTTTGGGGTGTTCCTTTGTGTGCTGAATTCTGAGCAGAGCAGGATTTATTTTATCACGGGTGGTATAAAATCACTGCCACGTGCCAGAGGCACTCGGAACTGCTCTGCTGTCCTGACTCACATCCTTCTTCCAGATAAAACAGAAGACGATGCGGATCGGGAGGCGCAGCTCTTGGAGATGAGGCTGACCCTGACGGAAGAAAGGAATGCTGTGATGGTTCCTTCTGCTGGCAGTGGGATCCCTGGAGCTCCAGCAGAGTGGTAGGAACATCCATTCCCATAGGAGGAATGTAAAAATGATGCACAGCCCATTCCTGGCTTTGGATTGTGGCCATTTTTTTTTCTCTCCTCAATCTGGCCTCTGTACCCTGCATGAGCAAAGTTGTTAAAATTAAGCCTCTTGCTTAAATTATTTTATCAGGTTGTGTCTCTGAAATCCAGAAATGCTGTTTGGTAAACGATACTGTTATTGATCAGAGTGTAATTATAACCTTCTGGAAAAAGGAATCAATATTTATTACCACTGCACTCGCCATTTAAAAAAATTAGCTAATATGTTAACTATCTAGTTCATTCACTTAAAAGGCTGCCCCCTCACCATAAAACTGCATCTCCAGGAGCATTTTGTTGCGCTCCTGGTTTGAGAACAAACTCTGTTTAGTCAGCAAGTGTTTCATGTGATTTTCTGAACATTAAAAATAGTAGAGAGCACTAGAGTGAGGCTGCTGTGCTGGATCAGCTGTTGAGCAACAACTGCAGATAAGGATTCAGGGTTGTTCCACCTCAAACATTGTCTTCAGTTGCTTGCAACTTCTGAGTATCTTCTCTGAGCAAACCTCTAACAGGATTTATTGATGGAATTGTGTCATGGAGTTTTAAGCTGAAGTTTGTCAGACCTTCTAAAACATAAAAAATATCAAGATCTTGTTGGAAACACAACAACTTTCACATCATTGTGTTTCATTAGATTTGAAAACAGTGGAGCTGCAGGAGACTTGCTCCAGGAAGAATCTGGTTTGCACACATTTGCACCAGAGGAAATGTTCAGTATGATTCAAGCACTTTATATATTACATACGACTCCAGCCTGCTCTTGTTCCCTACAAATTCATCAGTTTTGGCTCTTGAACGTGTGTTTTGTAAGAAAGAGTAATAACTGTGTGGAGAGGCAGCATCAGTGTTAGTTTAAAAACTTTGAGACTGACTTTCCTGATTCTCTCCTCCCCATTTTCCCTGCCATCACTAAAGTAGAGGGGTTTGCATTTCACGAATGTGTGTGTCAGAGTAAATAAACTTAATTTTGCTATTAGCATTTAATAGGGAGAAAACATTTCTGAAAGCAGAGGTCAAAGAAGATAATAATTCAAAGAGAGCTGGTATAAAAGAAATACTAATTTATCTGAGTCTCTTGGAATCTGCAGCAGTAAATTAAAATAAAGAGGTTTGCCAAGGTTATCAATGGTCTGGCTAAAAATTGCAGACTGAATGCAGTGTCCTGGGGGTTTGGATCATCAGCGACGTGTGCTGGGTAAATCTCTGTTACTTTAAATGCCACCGTTGTCCCTGTCTTGCATTTTAGGACTCCTGTGGCTGGTATGGAAACTCACATTCCTGTTATATTCCTTGACTTGAATGGTAAGTGGTTCTTAAGATGACAGAGTACTTCGAAAACAAACTTTGTCCAGCCAATGAATGCTACAGAATTGAAGCAAGCTCATAAAATTAAAAACGCCTGGAATGGCAGGTGGATTAATTGGAGAAGTGTCCATTTTTTCTGAAACATATTGTTTAATGTTTCAAAATGCTCAGTGTTATGTATAGAAGGAACTGTAGGTTTTAATAATCCCGTGTTGCAGTACATCCCAGTGCAAGATCCAGTTTGAGCAATGTGTTTGTCACGTGCTCCTGCCAAAGATGGGAAGTTGGGACGGAGAAAGTGGCAGCCCCAAAGCAGTCCAGGGAGCAATCAGCTGGACAAATCCTTGTTAGGATGTTTAAAGGAGGGTTAACGTTTGGGTGAGAAGTGTCAGGTGAGAAGGGGAGGTGACACTCAGCCTGTTGTGAGGAGCTCTGTGCTGCAGTCTCCTGACATTGGTGGTTTGTCCACCTGGGACAGCACATCCAGGGATCCAGTGGCTTCAGAGAGGAGCTGGTTAATAATTCATGACTCCAGCCAGGACAGGTTGAGCTTCTCAAAACTCAGATTAAGGATTTGTTTAATCATGATCTGAAAGCAGCACGTTTTCTCCTGTTCAACCAGCAGCTCATTTCAACACCACCACACACTTAATGCCAAGTGAGCTCAGTGCTGCAAATCCACCCGTGGGCAAAGAGGGGGTGTTTGCCATGGGGGGAGATTCCTGCCCTTTCTTAGGCACGTTTGAGGCTATGCCCCCCAAATCTTTGTGCATACTTTCTGTATAGAAATGGGAAATTTTTTTTGAAGTAGAACAATGCAGGAGCTTTAATTTTGTAGGTGAAGTCTTAGTAGCCAAGCTGGGGAGTTGAGGGTGGAAATGCGGACTCATGAGTTGCTGGATGTATTTTAAAAAGTGTGATTACTTTGTGTTTCCTCACCTTCCACATCCCCTCCTGTTCATAGCTGATGACTTCAGCTCCCAGGATAACCTGGATGACCCCGAGGCAGGAGGCTGGGATGCTACTCTGGTGGCAGAGGAGGAGGAGGAATTCTTTGAGCTGCAGATTGTGAAGCATCACGACAGTGAGGTAAGAGAAGCTGCAGAGCAGGGAACTTTAGTTCTTTTAATACATCCACATGTGAAAATAATGCATCAAGTATGTCATGGAAATGATACAACGCTTGTTTCTTCTGCGAGCAACTGTGTTTTCAAGGAATATTCACTAGGAGCATAACCATGATTTGGAAAATAGGAAAACTCAAGGATCTTCCTTCATCCAAATCCAAGCATTCCGAAACCTTGGGATTCAGTTTATGTTTAACAAAGCAAAACCCCTGAGGAAATTATAGTACAAAAGCCCCAGCTGAAAAACCAAACAATCTTAATTGCTAACATTTTTACTTCTGTATTGTCACACTCATTATCCTCCATTTCGCCACATAACTCATAGTTCTACAACTTCACAACTGTTGGTTTGTAATTTTTGCTGTTAGGTGTAGAATCTCTGACGTATTCCTTAAAATTTTGCTCCTTTCTCTGAAATTTATTTCTTCTTCTATTTTTCGAGGAGCTTTATTCCTGATAGTTCTGTTAGGTTTTTTTTTTGTTTTTTTTTTTTTTTTTGTCTTGATTTGTTTTTAAAGCCTGGAAATTTGGCTACCAGGCCATTTTTCTTATAGCTTGAGGATAAACCATTTAAATCTTCAGTAATACTTTTAACGTGCAAAGAGAAAAATTCCAGCTTTTGCTGTATTGCTAGAAATGCTTCAACAAAGTTATTTCTCAAATACAAACAGGAGAATTTTTGTGGTGTGATGGAAGATTTCCGCTGCAATCTCTGTTGCTCTCTGGTTTATCTTAATAAATTAGGCCAAATGGTCCAGCACTTCTGCATATTTTATAACTTATTTGCAATGATCCTGGGTATTCAAAGCTCTTTTTTCAAGAGGAAATGTTCCAGAGTTTGAGCAAGTTGGCATTTTTAATCCCAACGTCTTCATTTGGCAAACTGATCTTGATTTTTAAATGGCCTCTTCTAAAGTGCGGGGATTTTTTTCTTCACGGGGAGCGAAACGGAGAAGCCGACTCTCAAAATTTATGTATTATGTATTTTTGTTAATTATGCTTAATTAATTGCAGTTAATTATACACCTAATTATGCTTATTAGAGGATACATTTATTTTTATTTTTTTTTCCCCTTTTGCAGGTGAAAGCAGAAGCCTCGTGGGACTCCACGGTCCACGACTGCATCCAGCTCAGCAAGGGGACGGCGGCAGAGGAGAGGGTTTATCTGATTGTCAGAGCCACTGTCCAGCTCAGCCACCCTGCAGAGATGCAGCTGGTGCTGCGCAAGCGCATCTGTGTCAACGTCTATGGCAGACAGGTACAGCTCCTGCAGCCCTTCCCTCTTCCCAGGACTCAGATTCCCTTGTCTCTCCTCCCATCTCAGCCTGGATGGAGGCACCGTATCAGCGGCGTCCAGCGAGGCTTTGGGATGCCAAGTTGTTTTCCTGGTATCCCTTGTATTGGGGAGGATGACACAGCTTATTTTTTAAGGCTCCGTGGCATCTAAATATAAGAGGTTTAGTTATTTCTCTGTTAGCTCCTAAGTGTTTTATCGCTGGGAAAAGTGGGAAGAGTTAATTTCTTGTGAGCTCGGAGTTTGTATTTTGCATAAAGAAACTTCGGTGTTTCCTTACTCCTGTATTAAGTTCACACATTTCTGCTAACCATTTCTATTTGCACCTCCAGGTATTTAGAAATCAACAATAGGAGTAGTTGGAGGAGAGATCCCTTGTGTTAATTCACCAGAGTTAATCACTCTTGGTCCTTTGTGTTTTCCAGTTGGTGCTCTTACAGTAATGTGTAGGTGAGAGCAGGGGGTTTGATAAATGGCAGGCAGTGAAGTTGTCATTCCATTTGCAGCATCATGCCCTGAAAATAATATAAATCCTGAGAACGATGGGGGAGGAAGCAGTTTGTTCAGCATTGTCTCAGAACCCAGCCTCCCCTGGCAGTGATAATGACAAAGCAGAAAGCCTGGATTGTTATTCTGGTTGCACATCTGTAGTTAAAATCTGAAGCAAGAGCAAAGAGAAGAGGTGTGGTCACACCCAGAAACCCTGTAGGCAGCTCCCAGTGCTGGAGTAGAACCCCAGTTCTTGGTGCTGCCATTGGGCAGAAGCTTTTTCTCAGCAAGGGAAGAACAGTGAGTTTTTTGTCACATGGAATGGGAGACTGTATTGAACAGATAAATTGAACGTGCCAATAATCACAATCGTGTGAAGTCTTCATCAATTCTGTTTTCTGTAGATTTAGTCGATGCTGGTTTTTACTTTCATTCGACACAGAATCTTCGGCTTTCTTGCTGTTTTTCTAAAAACCCCTGTCAATAACCTTTCCTGGGAGTTTGTCTCAGCAGCATCTTTGAATGACTCATCTCTGCATTAATTCAACAGTCCAGTTCTTAACCCTGCAAGGCGCCAAGTCAGCATAAACAATGACCATGCCCCTTAAATCATTCTTCATAACGATCTCTTTGGTCAAGAATTTAATGTCTGTACTTGTCAATATTCAAGACAAGTCACCTAGGGCTCTGTCAGGAAAAAAAAAACACCTCTAAAAGCAGCTGATGCTTGGTGAAACAGTCACCTTGCAAGTAAGGAAGTGAGTCCTCTGTATCTACAATACAGGCAAGCAAATGATTTTCTGCAAGTTAAAATCTTTGGCTCTTACATATTTATTGGTTAGACCGTGGAGTTTGTGCTTCTTTCATTGTGAACTGTATTTATTTCAGCTGGAATCTGTTAATCCACGTTTCCCTTGTGTTTCCTCCCTGCAGGGTTTTGCACAGAGTTTCCTCCGAAGAATGTCCCCCCGAAGTTCCATCCCTGGCTGTGGCGTCACTTTTGAGATAGTCTCAAACATTCCAGAGGTGAAAAAGAAATCAAGAGTGTCTCAGATTGGCCAAGAGCCTCTAATTTTGTGCTTTTCCCCCTCATTTTGAGCATGCTGGCCCTTGCTGCTTCCAGGATAAGCTGTGGTTTGTAAAAGATGGAGCTCATTCCTTTCCACGCTGTGACTTAGCAGCAACCTCTGTCTTATCAGTGTCACTGTGTATTTTGTTGAGTGAGCATCTATTTGCTCAGGTCCTTGAGGAGGCAGTTTGAAGAGAGAGCGGGGAAAAAGAGGGAGGAAAAACGGGCAGGTGAAGTGCCTGCTGTGGGGAGCACGAGAATCTGTGGAAAAAATAACAAAGTGGCTTTTTCTCAGTAATGTCTTTGTGCAGCTCTTGATTCCTGAGCATATTCCCAGTTAGATGCTAATCCCTTCCTTCCAAGGAGATGCTCTATCAGAGCACTTGTGAAAACATTAACACATGAAGAGCCAAAACTCTGATTGCTGCCTGGCTCTTTCATGTTCTGCTGCATTTTGCAGTCTGTGTTGAAATGCTTCTCAAGCAATGTTCTATTTTTTCTTCCTGTAGCTCACTTGAAATTTTGTTTTCCTCTCAGGTTAGATAATGCCCCAAATGTGCTTGAGCACTTTTTAATTATGAAATATCTGAATGCAGCCCTTTTGCTAATTAATGGCGATGTCTTGCTGTGAGACTCTGAGAAAGAACCCAAAAAACCTCAAAACAATAACCACGTACAGCTTGAGATGTCTGTGACAGTGGTAGGAGCACCCGTGCAGGTTGCATGGCACAAGATGTTTATTTGGGATCAGAATCTTAGACTGGGTATTAGGAAGGAGTTTAGAATAGATATTAGGAAGAAATCCTTTCCTCTAAGGGTGGTGAGGCAGTGATTGCCCACAGAGGTTCTGACTGTCTATCCCTGGAAGTGTCCAAGGCCAGGTTGGATGGGGCTTGGAGCAACCTGGGATGGTGGAAAGTGTTCCTGCCCGTGGCAGGGGGTGGAATGGGATGAGTTTTAAGGTCCTTTCCAACCCAAGCTATTCCATGATTCCATGGTTCTCATCTACCCCTGTGCTTAAGGACAACCAGTGCTGAACTGGTGCTGCGTGGTTTAAAAATGCGCTTTCTTTGGGAGCGATGTGGGAGATTTTGGGTTTATTTTAACAGGCTGCCATCTCTTTTCATCTCCCCAGGATGCTCAGGGGGCTGAGGAGCGGGAGGCACTGGCCAGGATGGCAGCAAACGTGGAAGATGCAGCTTCAGCTGACTCTGAAGCCTACATTGAGAAGTACCTGCGGAGCGTCCTGGCCGTGGAGAACATCCTCACCCTGGACCGGCTGCGCCAGGTCTGGCTCCAGGGCTGCAGCAGGGAATGCCCTGAGAACAGTGGGTGCAACCCAGACATCCTCCTGAGCACACACTAACTGCCAAACAACCCCAAAAGCCACCCCAGTGCACACCTCAGCCTCCCAAAGTGGGCTGTGGCAAAGGGCCAGGGGACCAGAGATGTCCTCGCTCAGCTCCAGCACGGATGGGGCTGGGAGTTCTCTGTTCAGGGCACAGTTCTGGGGTGCTTGGTTTGGTTTGAAGGCTGTTCATTGCTAATTCTAGTTCAGAAAAAGGAGTTGTGTGGCCTTAACTTTTGCTTTCTGAAGCTTTAGCAATAGTTTCTGCAACTGCCAGTAGAATTTTTGTCATTTTGCCCACATTCTACTTCGAATTCACCAAAGCCATCCTGCCAATAAAAAAAAAAAGACATTGATTGGGTTAATTTTAAGTGCTATAACGTGATCTGTTTACCAGGGAAAATACAGGAGAGAAAAACATTTATTGAAAATTGTTCTCCTGGATATAAATTATGCAAGCACAAAGAGAAAAGTTATGCAAAACAAGCTGGAGCTTGTGCCTGCCCACTATAAATTCACGGGGAAGTGTGATGCACTTTAAATATTGAAAGCAAGTTCCCTGTCATTTAAAATTAGTTTAAAGGATTAAAATAGGAGCTCAGCTAGGAAAGAGAGTCTTAGTCTTTGCATCTCTGTCATCTCCTAGAATCAGGACTAGCTGCAAAATCCTACATGTGCCAATCAGCAAAATACCAGATGTTAAAATTTATCCATTCATAATTTTAGCCATGTGAACTTTACACACAGCAGCCTGTGCCACAAGGCAGCTTAAAAACAGTTTATTTGTATAGACAGAGCTATCCTGGGATGATCAGAGCTTTAATTCTTGCCAAATACACTTATTTTCTTTGTTTTGCTCTCTGTGACTGGCAGGAAGTTGCTGTGAAGGAGCAGCTGATGGGAAAAGGAAAACTCTGCCGCAGGAGCCTGAGCTCCCCCAACGTGAATCGGGTGAGTTTTCCCTGCTGGCATCTCCAGCAGCTCTTCATTCACAGGTGCTGGAGCCATGGAACAGAGCAGTGAATTTCCTTCCTTTTGACCCCTCTGTGCTCATTTTTGAGTGTGGAAATTGCAAAGTGCAAACAAAATCTGCTCGTATTCCAGCTTTCATCACACGGGCAAGTCCCTAAATCCAGATTATCTGAGAAAGCAACATAAAAAGAACTTGGCATTTTTCATTTTTTACCTGGACACTGAAGATTTGTCGTTTACTTTCCAAGTTGAAGATTTTTTTTTTTCTCTTTTTCTTCAGAAGATTTGAAAGCAAGTTGCAAGTATTTGCTGAACTTAAGCTTTGCACCAGTGTTGTGCATAAGAAAAAATGCCAAAATTTTCCTGCCCAAAATTTGGAAATAAATCATTTGATAGAACTGGTAAAAAAATAGTGTCAAATTCTGGCTCCTCCCAGGTCAGGAATTAAAATTTCACTTCGTATTTCTTGGATTTTGGTTCTGCTTTAACCACAAAACTGTTTTCTTTTCAGCCTGATGAGTCAAGAGGCATAGTTAGGAATTTTTTAAAGCTCTTGTTAAGAAATAATTCTGCTTCTTTTAACTCTTCCAGCTTTCTGCAAGCCGCCAGGATTTAGCCCCTCCTTATAACCTGAGCAGTAACAGGGTGAGTATCTGCAGATCTCCTGGGAAAACTTCAGTAGGAAAAAAAGGGAAGGGACTCGACTGTGTCAGTGATTAGGAGCATAAATGGAAATACCTGTGAAAAATGGGCCACCCCCATGGCTCCTGGATCCCTGGGACTGCTCCTGGGACGGGAATAGGTTTGGATGTGCTGCTCTGGACCTCTCTGAGGGAGCTCCCAGGTCTTGTCCCAGCTCCTGTGGGATGCACAGGAGCTGCTTCAGAGCTTTTCCAGAGCTTTCACCTGGGTGGATTGAAAAATTCTGGGAGAAAGGAAGAGGTTTGGGTCTCTATTTTAGTTCAGGTCCACCTCTAGACAGAATAAAAGCCTGTGGAGAAAGTCCCTGACCTCCCAGTGGTCCTAAACTTGTGGTGGGTGATAATCCAGCCCATTCCACTCCTTAAAAACACCAGTATAGACCCAAAGCGTTACTTTAAAAGGTGAAAAATGGAATTTAAGCTTATTTTCCAAATCCTAGCTCAACCGAAGGATCTCCTCCTGATAGGTATTCTGCCCAGCAAGTGTGGATTCATTTTGAGGGGGAGAATCTGATGGTGACAAGGCATTTCAATGCATAATGCAGTTGCACAGAATAATAGAATTTTGATGTAGTGCTCCAGCATTGGTTGCTAAATCTGCTACATCTGATCCATGGAGAGAATGCTAAAATATGTGCAGGTGATAAAGTGTTGGTAGCAACTTCTCTTTGGAGAGAGCTGTGGGGTGTTTGAATATTGTAAGGGGTTTTTGAAGCAAACATTAAAGATTAGGATTCTTACTGATTTCTGTTTTTCTCCTCCCTTCCCCTCAATGATTTCTCTCATTGCACATTTCAGAGCCCAAAGGTCCCAGCAGAGGTAATGCATTAGGTCCACCTAATGAGTGGGATAATAATTTTATCTCACTATAAAGTTGATTTTGCTCACTCACACGCTTTTATTTCCTGCTTTGAAGATGCTGCTGGTGGTGCCTTATTTGCATAGCACAGAGCAAACGAGTTTTTCCATTGAAATCCTGTCATTAATGCAGCGTGAGCTGGTACAAAGCAGAGAACTTTTCTCCTTGGGTGCATCTGAGGGGTTCTTACCGAGCTGGAGCTGTTCAGTGCCATTTCTCGCACATTTTTGGACAGGGTGAAGTCATTCCAGAAGAAATAACCCCCTCTCAGCTGAAGAAATAGACATGAAAGCAAGCAAATATCTAAATATCTGCCAGGGAATATTAGCCTGGAGATGAGAGAAACGTTGAGACTTTCTCCCAAATCTTGCTCAGGCTTTACGGCTTTCATAGTTCAGTGTGAGCAACTCCTGAGTTCTATGAACAAATGACTTTAAAATTTTACTGGGCCGATGGAAAACTTGCTTATCCATAGTTTTGTGTTGGTGCTCTCAGAGGAATGACCCCTTTTCCCAAGCTTTGGTTAACTGGAATTACTGGCAGCAGTTTGCATGAGGTTTTGCAGCTCTTGGCCGTGGCTGTAGTTGCTGATGGAGACTCTGTGCTGCAGGAATGTGGAGCTGAGGTGGTGGAGCTGCTCCCCTTGCTTGCAGTGAGCTTCAACCCAAGGCACTTGTTCCTCAGGACGTGGAGGTGCAGCCTCCCCAGCTGGGAATTTCTGGGTTTGAATGGATCTCTGGTTCCAAGGCCGTGTTGGACTGGGCTTGGCACAGCCTGGCTTAGTGGAAGTGTGCAATTAGGTGGTCTTTAAGCCCTTCCAACTCGAACTGTTCTGTCATTCAGTGTTCCAGTTTCTATAGGAAGATGAGCAAAAGCTTTTGTAACCTCAATGAAATACTTGAAGAATTCCTAAATGTCCCTGTAGCACACGGACATCCCAAAGCTCTCTGGTGAGATCAGTCCTGTCCATTTTAGCAGAAAGGGTTGAGAGTGGCTTGATAGGCAGAGTTTTGGCTAAGCTCGATGTCTTTGTCCCTTGAGAAGTTTGGTGGCAAAGAAGTCTTCTCCAGCAGTCGTGGGTTTGTTATTTTATTGTTATTTTACCAGGAATTGGGTGTTGTTTATTATAATAAGCCAATCCCAAACAAGTGATTTATTGTACCACAGGAAACAGCAGTCACAGGACAGTAACAGCACCTGAACTGGGTGCAGAATATTGATGGAAGCCCTTGGCACATTCCAGAATATTCCTCTCCTTAACTTTTATTCCATTACTTTATCTCTCTGATTTTCTCTCTCTGTTACTCCTTGCATTCCTGCTGCCTTTACCATGGATTTTTAGCTTTGTGGAAAGAGCTCTCGAGTCTCATCCCTCCATGGCAAGCACCATCCGTGCTGGTAAAGTTTGGAATGTGGATGCTGCTCCATTCTCCAGCACTCAGAAGAGCCAGGGCTCATTCCCCTGTTAAAAAAAAAAAAAAAAAAAAAAAAGGGATATTAAACAAACAAACAAGAATATTGTATGAGTTGGAACAAGAATTAAAGATGGTATCAGTGCAACTACAGCAGGCAGCTTGAAATTTTCCAGAATTAGGACATGGATTCATCCTGCAGACTTTGTTAGTGAAAACATGGATGGATGGTCACGTCCTCCTGAAGAGCTGGAAACGTCCTTCTCCAGGACTGGAGCTGAGGTGTGGGATTGGCACATTTTGGGAAACAAAACCACCTTGAAAGAATATCCCCATGTGCTGACAGCACAGAGAGATTCCAGGGAGCAGGATGACTCTCACACTGAGCTGTGCATTCCTGGGAAATACTTAATGCACCATGGGGAATTTTTAATAATAACTCCTAAGATGAAGCCTCCCAGCTGGCTGAGAAGGCACGGAACTGTTTTCTGAATTTGCTTCAGAAGGGTTTTATGGAATTTCATGTTGTCAGCGGGGCTGCACGTGGCCTCACCTGTAGGTTCTGTCTGCTTGCTTAAATGAGAAAAAGGCAATTATTGCTCCTGTTATCACTGCAGATGTGGTTAGGGGAGAGTGAGATGAGTTTGATTTCTCCTTGCACGTCAGCACATGGCAGGTGATGCAGGGGTATTGAGGGTCTTAGTGCTGATTTCAGATACAGGGGATGAATTTTCATGTTCTAGGGGGCTTTTGTTGGAAATTTAATTTAATAAATTCAGTTGGACACTGAATTTAAAAACTAAATTGACTCAACTGGATCAGTCAGAGGTACAATGAGTGGAAGGCATCTCTGAGGTGTTTTACACATCAGACTGAAAATCACACATTGATGAAAAATGTCACAAGTTGCTCTTAAAACACCTCTGACAAGAACCATTTTCTCTTGGGCAGTTGTCCTTCCTTTCCCAAAGGTCCAGTATTTGTAGCTCAAAATCCAAGTAAGACAAGATGGTGCCATTCAACCTTCAGGTTTATCTGGGAACCAGAGTTTTTTCAGCAAATTGATGCCATGTAGATTGAATTGGAATAATCCTGCTGTTCGTGAGAACAAGTGCCTTTTGTCCCAGCTGTGTGTCCCAGCTATTTGCTTGTATTCCAGTGCTACGTGGTCACCTTTTCCTCAGCCTTTTCTGAACTGCTGAAATAATAAAACACAGGAACTATTCATTTCTCTTACCCAGTGGCTGCATTTTAATGGTCTGTCAACTTCAAGGAAAGATTTGTCAGGTAAAAGCCTCTGGATGACTTAGGTAGTGATCACCCCTACCTGCCCTAAAGGTTTTGTGCATGAAATAAATTCCCTGGGGTTTTTCATGGAGGATGTGTGAAGGAAGGGAAGGCAGAGGAGGAGAAGGAGGAGGTGTTATAAAAATAAAGCACTTTATAAACAGCTCTGCATTAAAACACACCAAGGGACGTGCATTCTTCTGGTGGCTACTTTGGATTTGTTAAATTAAATCACTTGACCTCTGTTTGGTCACTTGGCAGAGAGCAAATATATTCATGAAATGAAGGCTCCTCCGGGAAAATGATTTACAAGCTTCCTCTCTTTCTCTCACCACCCTTCTGGAGAGAGAAAAGATTCACAGCACTTAAATAATAATAATAACAATGGACTTAAAATGTGTTGTGTTGCAGTTGGTGAATGCACAAAGGACAGGAGAGTGCTGGGTGACATGCAGGTGGGAAGCTTGGGAGCTTCATCGAGTTAATATAGTTAATAATTATTTTTATTTTTATTTTATTGAGATTGAGATGGGTTATCTTTCAATCCAGCTTAGTAAAATCGTTCATGAATTCCCTCTGCACAATAGTTGACACTTCCAGTTGCCTCCAGTATTTTCTTTCCCAAATGTTTCTCCACCTGTTGCCCCGATTAACCTAATTCTGATGGTTTGTGGTCATCTCAGAGTTGAGGCTCACAAATCTGACCTTCAGGCTAAAATGATGATCTTTGCACTCTCTCCAAAGTAAGGGTAATTAAAAAACCCAACCTGCTTTAAGTGAACAACCACACAAATCTTTTTCTCATTCATCTTCTCAGGACCTTCATTTTATTTAGTCTGGCAAAATCCTTGAAATTATTTAGAAGATGTAGCCATCCGTAATATCAAGGCTGAAGCAAAATTTCCAAAAGGTCCTAAAAAAACCGCTTTTCCTATGGGAAAAGCCACCAAATGTTGCCATTCTTTCTGTACCGGATGAATATTCTGAAAGTGTTCTACTGGTTCTTACCTACTGCATTTTTTCATCATCCCCCAAACAGGGCTAGAAAGTCAAGATGCTTGCCTGAAATCATTTTTTTTCTTGGAACAGTCAGTGAAGGGCACTTGTGACTCAACAGATCATGACTCAGAAAATGATTTAGTTGCTCTTTACCTGCACTGAGTCCCTGTTCTACTATGCTACAATACTCATTAAATTTGTAATACTCGTTGTGTTTCTTCTGTCTGTGCTCTCCAGAAGCACTTAGGCTTGGCTCAAGACGTGTCACCTTGATCCAGGTGTCTTTAAGTGGATCACTAGCCCAAGATCCAAAAGGATCACTAATCAAGCTTTATGTTCTCCAAAAATGAAGCTTTCAGATGCTCTCTACCCTTCCATAGCTCTTTTTCCCAATCCAGTGCCAACATCTACCAGGCTGATGGAGACTGGGCCTGGAGGCAACAAAACCAAACAGTATTTCAAGATTGTTTTGAGTCTTGTGCTGTTTTCTTGGAGTCTTCTGGTTTTTATTAATCTCTGCACGTGGTAAGGCCACCTGAGAGTAACCTGCACTAACAGAAACACAAAAGCCAAAAAAGAAAAGGAGTTTGGGGATGAGGAATAGGAAAGATGGTTTCATGGAAGCATTTTGTGGAATTTTCCAGCCTCAGTCGTGGCTCTTGGACGTGTGTGAGACATAAATGAGTTGCAGGTCAGAGATAATGCTGGAATTGGAGGCTTAAGGCATGGGCAGAGCACGAGGCTTTCAAGAAGGGCTTAAACACCAAAGTCCTCAAGAATACCAGACTAAACAAAGCCCTGCTGGTCCCAGCCTGGGCTCCATCAGCTTGACAGTCAGGATGGCTGCCTCAGTGACCTCAGGCATCCATCAGTTACCCCAAATTTGACTTCCCAGCTGCAGCACTTGTGTGTACCTGGAGCAGGAGGGCTGAGGACAGGTCCTGCTCTGCCCAAGTGCAGGTTACTTGCTATTCAGAGCAGGAGAGCTTCCCTGGGACTGACTTATAGATCCAAATGGAAATGATTCCTGCCCTGGGCTGCTCACCGTGACCTTCAACCCATTGGAGAAATCTATTCCTCCTATCCTGGCTTATTTATTATTTGTGAAACATTCATGACTTCAAGTTCCAGTTAAGATTAGTTCGGCTGCCTGTCATTTTTATGTCCAAGGTCAGATTATTCCTTGCATCCAACAGTGGGAAGCTTCTTGAAAAGGCCCATTTTCCTCCTCTTCCTCCAGGAAAAAATACAGGAAACTCGTGGTCTGGAATGCAGCAGGTCCTTCCATCCCATGTAACTCCTTTTTTAGTCGGTTCACTGCACCATTTTACTGTGAAAGTATTTCCCTTCCTGTTCTGTCTTTTAAAACACAAGCAAAATTCAGGTGTACAATAAGATCCAGATGTTGCATCAGCCACAGCAAAACTCTTCCCATAAAAAACTGGGATCAAACTTCAGTTTGTATCAGTTTGGCTGCACCATCCTGTCCTTGCAGCCTCTGACTGTGGGAAGGTGAAGCTTTGCAAGCTCCTCCTGAGAACATTTTGCCACCTGAACAGGACAACACCTTCCCACAGGACCCTCAGACTTCTTGAAGAGTCTGAGACTGGGCATTTTTGACCCCTAGACTCATAAATGGATGTTGGATTTCCTTCAGGTCTCCTATGAGTTAGGTAAATGAGAAGGAACTGCTTTGGCAGGCATTGCATGCGTGCCTCCCTCAGAAGTTTTCAGGACAACCCCATGGAATTTTGGTTTCCCTTCCAGCTCTGCACACCCGGTTTGGTGAAGCAAAACCAAACCCTGTCCTGCATCCACGTGAAACTTCCAACAGAGATACACCCTGGCCAGTCCCTTGGAGTAATCATTGCAGACAAACCTGTAAATGTTTTTACCTATCAAGATGATAGAATCAATAAAAAAATGGATTTTGCCATGTTGATTCTTGACAGCTGTGATGATGTGAAACAGTGGCCTGGGGATTCTCTCTCTTAGCCAAGAGGCTTTGTCACTGAGCCAGTTTCTGTGAGTTTGAGAGGAAAGTTCCAAAACCACAGTGGACCTTTGTAGAAGCAAAAAAATCACCTTCGTGTGCAGAATGGTGTTTGGGATCCATGGGAAAACCCAACCAGAGAGCCCTGGGATCTTGGGAAAGCAAAGGAGCTGCTCTTTTCTCTGTCACTGTTTCTTCATCTGCATCAGGCTCTTGGAGGGCTGAAAATAATCCTTTTTCATCTTCACTAACCATGTCAAACCCCAACCTGTCCTAATCGTTTTTGTGGCTCCTGCCATCCACAGCTTGGATATTCCAGCTTTCCCTCTCCTAGGCTGCCAGCGAACTTGCAGTGCCACAGTTCTTCCTCTTGATCTGATCAACTCCTCCTTTCTCTGACTGACTAAATCCAACCTTTAGGTCTTGCATTTCTTCTCTTGTTCAGAGCTCTGGGCTCACCCTTTTTCCTGACACTGCTTCCACTACTCCTGAGTAGAAATACACAAAATATTCAGGAATTTTGGGCAGACAGCACCATATTATTTTCACCTGGTTGTAACATACTCAGCTTCCAAAGCAGAGCAGCACAGCTGAGTGAAATATTACAGCTGAGAGGTCTAGAAATAAACTTTCTCTGTGCCTTTGTGCTGAGGGTGCTCATCTTTGCAGGGCTGGGTCTGCCAGCTGAAAGCACCTCTGGGGCAGGGTCTTTCCTCAGCTCTGGCACTCTGAGCTTGGCAGAGGGGCTGTGCAGGGCATGGTGGTTGTGCTAACTTGGAAAAACACAGCTTTTTTTTCCCCTCTAGGGTCGATGGGAGAGTCAGCAAGATGTGTCCCAAGGTGCCACAAACTCCAGTAGAGGCATTAGTCCATCTCGTACCTCCCTGCCAGGCTCTGGGCAGCAAAACCACTCTCCTGATCCAGGTGAGGGCTCTCGTACAGCTCAGAGAACTCTCCTGATCCAGGTAAGGGCTCTCCTGCAGCTCAGAGAATTCCCTAAAAGTGGAGCGAAGTCACTGCAGCTCCTGAGTGTCACAAAAAGCTGAGCTGCTCTCAGAATGCTTTCCCTTGGCTAATTCTTCAACTGTAGAAGTCATCTTAGACAAAAAGAACAGGGTTTTACATTTTTTATAGAGGGTTTTGGGTCAGCTTTGGTTTGCTTTTTTTTCCCCCTGTCCCCAAAGAATAACTGTTTTCATATTTTAATATATTTTTTTTCCAACAGGTATTGGTAGCCTGGCTGCTTCCTACCTGAATCCTGTCAAGTCCTTCGTGCCTCAGATGCCAAAGCTGCTGAAGTCCCTGTTCCCTGTCAGAGATGAGAAAAAGGGCAGGCAGAGCTCTCCCCTTGCACAGCAGGTAAAGCATTAAATCACCCACGAAATTCAATATCGGTGAGTGCTGCTGGGCTTGCTGGCAAAGAGCTGTTCTATAAAAGTTGTTGCAGAGCAAACCAAGCTTTTAGGCACAGCAAAGCCTCGTGATCCATTTCCCCTCCATCCTGTCCAGGGAAAGTGGAGCTGCTGGAACTTATTGATACACACTCAGCCCACTTGGCTCTTCACAGGTGCCAGCTCCACTCCCAGTGTGATTTATGGGCCTCCCACTCGCTGCAACAATGGTGAAATTTATGAAGGGCACTTAGTGTTGTTTGTGTATTGCCAGGAGGAAAATGTAATTCTATTTTTAATTCCTTATTTCATATCCCATCCCCTCCCACCCCTCGCCTTTTACCATCTTTTCCTGTCTACTTGGGGCAGTTGCTTTTGTTCGTTTTTATCTGTTCCACGTGTCAGGGAAGCATTTGATTTCCTTTCTTTCTTTTGGATGTTGTGCTGCAGAGCTCCCACCTGCTCCAGTTGTGGCTTCTGTGCTCTGAGCAGAAGTGAATGCATGGTCAAGCTGACTGAAAAAAACTTCTGTCTTCTAAAGAAACACCAGATGAAATAGAGAATCCCATTATAAATAATATAATCGCCTTTATTTGTGAGACCATAGTTGAGTTATAAAGGAATATTTCCCTATAAAGTAAATTTTGAAGGTTTAGCAAACTGCTGTGAAGATAAATCCAGAGCCAGATTTCGTGTGAAAGTTTTTGGGAGTCCATTCTGTCCATGCTGGCTCTGCTTTCATCCTCTTCCCTTGCCTGGGGTTCTGGAAGCTCACTGTTTGTTAACTCCGAATTTTCCTCACCTCTTGCCATGCAGACAAACTTTTTAAAGAATTTTCTTCTCAAAACAAACCCTAAAATCCCTGAACAACTCTTTTTTGGTGGTTGGACCCAGATATTTTGTTCTGTTGTTTGCTACAACTAAATTTGCTTTTACAAGAACATCCCAGGATGACAGGAAGTTGTTTTGGCATAGTAGAAGTACAGTAAAATATTAAATAAATAGAGCAAAAATAAATCCACTGGCACTTAAATATTTTTTAAAGTAATTTCTGGCACATGTAGCACAAATAAGAATGAGGCAGATTTAAAATTTTAGCTTGACTGGGGATTCATTTTACATTTTCGTGTTGCCTTTTGCTTGGTGTTGAGGCTGGAATTGTACAAACCTCCTCATCTATGAACTGTGGAGAATTAAAATGAAGGTGGCGGCTTTCTTTAAAGGTATTTGGGAATGGAAAGATGCAAATAGGTGCTCTTACAATTGCAGTGAGAGCCTTTCACACCTTCTTGAATCCTCAGTGAATCAGTGAGAGCTGAGAGGAGAAGCGAGGCCTAATTTCCTGCCTCTAGTCTAACCACCTGTTCCCACTCCTTTCCTGCTCAAGATCAGTCGTGGATGATTGTGTAGAAATCAAGTTTTAAACTACAGAGACAGCTCTTTAATGAGGTTTTGGTTTCTGTTATGGATTACTATGGAAAGTCAACCAGGTCATGATCTCAGTGATTTTTAATAGGAGAGGAACTGCAATTAATGCTTTGGGTTTTAAAATAATACGAGGAATATGTGATGCTTTAATGCTTGGTTGCACTGGAGAGCAACCCAGGCTTTCCATGATCACTGGATCTGTGTAGTAAAATCAAATGTTGAAATCATCCTCTACTTTCAGGTTTTGCAATGGAACAAATCACTTTTCTTGCAAATGCACCTCCCTGGTTTGAGAGCTTCTACAAATTCCTTGCAGTTCTATCCGTAGGGAAGCAGGGCTTCTTCACCGCTGTCAGCAATCCCAGGGAATCATGGAATATCCTGAGGTGAGAGACCCACAGGGATCATGGATCCAACCCCTGGCCCTGCACAGGCACCCCAACAATCCCACAGCATTGTCCAAACATTCCTGGAGCTCTGGCAGCTTTGGGGACATGCCCGTTCCCTGGGGAGCTGTTCCAGTGCCTGACCACCCTTTTGGGGGGAAAAAGCTTTTCCTAATCCCAGCCTTAGGAAAGGTGCAAAGAAGAGAGAGAAAAAACTGCAGGAATTGCCCCAGAATCAGCTCCAGCTTCTTCCGTGCAGCACAAAAACGAAGAGGTACCTTTGCAGCAAGTCTGGCTTGAAGATCACAAATATCCCATCCCATAATCTCCCGTGCTGCTTCCTTCTAGTGGCCTGAGGATGCAAATGTGGGCAGAGGAATTGAGCTGGAGGTGGTGATGGATGGCTGAGGGACACGGGGGGCTCGGGGGTCACTGCTCGGGGGCTGTCAGCTTTAGCACCTCATCCCTCACCTGCCAGAGCCAGGCAGGCAGCCAGGAATTCCTGTGGAACTGAGGGAAATGGTGCCACGGAGGGGACACAAAAATGATCTTCCTGAGCCTCAGAGAATGCAGAACAGCACCTTTAGGTCTGTGGGAGAACCAAATTTCAGTGCACAGTGGCAGGGGACGTAAATGAACGTGCAAGGTGGGGGAAGTGGGTGGTAAACTCCAAAAGTATGAGGGGGAGGCAAAGCCAAAAAGGACTTTTTGGCTTTATTTGCAAAGAAATCTGAGCCATAATTGGGAACTGCTGGAGTTTTGGTGCTGTAAACAACAGTTTGGGAGAGCAAGGTTCAGGAATAGAAATGACAAAGAGGATGGAAGGATCTGAATCGTCCTTTCCTGGATGGAAGCTGAGATATGGGGAGATTCAGGTTGGATTTTGGGAAAAGGTTCTTGCCCCAGAGGGTGGTTGGGCACTGGAACAGCTCCCCAGGAAATGGTCACAGCCCCAAGGCTGCCAGAGCCCCAGGAGTGTTTGGACAATGCTCTCAGGGATGCACAGGGTGGGATTGTTGGGGTGTCTGTGCAGGGCCAGGGGCTGGACTGGATTGTCCTGGTGGGTCCCTTCCAGCTCAGGATATTCCACAATTCCATGAAAAGCAGATTTCCAAAGGAGCAGGGCTGAACCTTTTTCCAGGTCTGGAGTTGAAGTGAAGTTCACCGTGACCATTCCAAGTGGGTGTGGTACCAAAAAGGAGATGAGTTCTGACCAGTCGTTACAAAAATACACTTTTTAAATTATTTTATTTCAGTCCTGCCCATTGCAAGTGAGCGAGCCCACACAAACTAATCTCCACAAAGGGATCTTCCCTTGTTTAGAGTGGTTGCTGGAGCTTCAAAAAAAACCCAAAAAGCAGAGACATCCCAGTCAAGGTGGTGGCAGTGAACAAAATTGCTGTCTTTGACCTTCTGCTGCAAGTTTAGTAACTAATCTGGAGAATAATGAACCGCAATTAATGAAATCTGCTCTCGTATTCAAGTGTGTTTCTCAGACAGCACATAAAATAATTGAAAGAACTTCCTGCTCTCTAATTAGTTAGATTGAATTAATTTGGCATAATAGGATTCTTTATGTAACTCGCAGAACGGCTTCCGATGAAGCTGTTTATGTACCTAAAAGATTGGGTTCTGATGAAGCTGTTTATATACTTTAAAGTTAGAAAATGCCTCTTTTCTCCTTTATCTGCTGCCTTTAAATTAATTGCCAGTAGTCTGTAAATAAAAAAAAAAAAAAAAAAGAAGGAAANAAGCGCCAACAATTTAAACCTTTCTCAGTGGCTGGAATTGCTGTTCATTGTCCCAGCCTATTCTTGAAAAAGCTAAGAACCACAGAGTGCAAGATTTGGAGCCTTCTGCCCCTCACTGCTGATGGGGAGAAGCTTAAAATCCTTGTGTAAAATATGCAGGTGGATGGAGAAGCAGAGTTTCATCTCTCTGTGCTTAATTATATTATGTAGGAATTGAAACTCCTCTTTTTTTATCCACATGCTGAGGCTTTCCCGGGGTGCACCAAGCAGAATTCCTGTTCTTTGCCCTTGTGACCCCGTGGCCCTCCAGGAACTGCCTGTGCAGTGACATTTCAGGGCATCACTGGGTGCTGACATTAAAAATGGACCTGTTAAATTTCAGTTTCTGGTTTTTTGGCATCGCTGTGGCAGAAGGAAATTCCTGTGGCCAATTTGGTGAGTGGATTTTGGTCACCTTCCTATCCAAGAATCTTTTTGGATGCTCAGATGTCCTTTTGTGGCTTAAGAGAGAGATCTTGAGTCACAGATTTATTTTCTAAAAAAATTGTAATAAACTCTTTGAATTTCCTTATTCATTTTTGCTTTATGGTGTAGCCACATGGAGAGGGCAGCTGTCACTTCTTTCCCTTCCACCTTTTGATGCAGACATAGAAATTAATCTTAAAAACTAATGAAATGCAGTTAATGAAAAGCTTTCTAAATAGACAAAACCCCTTTTCTGGCAGTCCATTAAAAAATAACAGTTTCATGGATGGGCCTGGTGCACTGTGTAATTGCTAGAACTGACATTCTTCAATCAAATGTAAATAATGTGGCCTCAGAGAACCTTCTTTTACATCTTGAAGGCTTTTTTTTTTTTCAGAGTTTCAAGTAAAAAATCATTCGGATGCTACAATCAGCACAGCTCCACAGCAGAGCTCGTGTGTCTCCTTGTGACTCAGTTGTTGGTGTTTTGATTTCTTTCTGAGCTCAGTTTTTGCTGTCATCCTCAACTATAAATCCTTTTTGATGAGAATGAGTGTGGAAAACCAGCTTTGGAAGTTTCAAACCACTCAAATTTCTTTATAAACTAACTTAAAAATGGGTATGAATTACTCTTTTAATCTGCCAGGACCTAGAAACGAAGTAATTCAGCTGCATAGAAAATGGTGTGGTTAATATTGTATAAATTGTACTGGAAATGGGGAATTCTGAAGTCTTACTACAGGCTGGAATCTTCCACACAAGGAAGGTGGAATTAAGAGGGGGTTGTTTGGGTTAATATTTAAATGCAGAGTGTATTTAGAGAAGAAAATGAACAAACACCAAAAAGCCTCAACAAATTAACTTGCACCGGATTTCAGATCTCCTTGTGGAAAGCAGGAGATTTTTTATTTGAGTGATTAATGACTTTGCCCTCAATTTTAAAATAATTTTGAAGAGGAATTTTGCTTGGTGGGGGGTGCTACCTTTTGAAAATGGATTCCTTTTTTTTTTGGGCTATATACTAGGGAATTTGGAATTCCCCCTGCATTTCCGTGCATGCCTTGCGAAAGTATTTTATCCTGAGTGCTCCAAAGTGATGGAAATCTCAGTTTAACGAAGCAGGGGTCCTGTCCTGCTGCAGAAGTTCCCAGCAGCTGCTGTTAAGTGGTGATGGGACCATAACGCTGTCAGTGGGAGGGTCCTTGGGCTCAGTCCCTCCTGTCTGGGGAGGGGAAAGCAAAGAAAAGAGCAGTGGAAGTTTGGGATAAAGCCCCTTGAGGACTGTATCAACCTTGGCACTCACAGGGCAGTGCTTGGCTGCCCTGGCCCCATCTGTTCTCTTAAATGCCACTGAACTTTCTGCATGTTGGACGTTAATACTGAGGGATTTTCATCCAAGTGACACCAAATCAAAGGCTTTGCACTGAAGTCATCAGTCACCGCTGCCAGAGGCGTTTTACAAAGTGTGTAGTGGCACAGAAATACCAAATGTGTTTTGCTGAGTTCTTCAAAGAGGTGGCCATTGTTCATATGTGGAGTCTGTGGGATGAAAAATGTTCATTCAGGATTAATGGTGGTGCCTCTGTAATTGGGGACAGACACACAAATTGGTTTTCCTCTTCAAGCTCACCAGCGTGGCAGGTTGGGCTCTCTTTTGGTCACCTGAAGGAATGTGCAAAGTGACCTCTCAGTGACAGGAACTGAGCACTCGTAGAGATCAAAGATTACAGAATCACCATGGAATCCCAGAATGGTTTGGGTTGGAAGGGACCTTAAAAATCATCCTGTCCTACCCTCTGCCATGGGCAGGGACACCTTCCACTAACCCAGGCTGCTCCAAGCCCCGTCCAGCCTGGCCTTGGGCACTGCCAGGGATCCAGGGGCAGCCCCAGCTTCTCTGGGCACCCTGTGCCAGGGCCTCCCCACCCTCACAGCCAGGAATTCCTTCCCAATATCCCATCCATCCCTGCCCTCTGGCAGTGGGAAGCCATTCCCTGTGCCCTGTCCCTCCATCCCTTGTCCCAGGTTCCTCTCCAGCTCTCCTGGAGCCCCTTTAGGCCCTGGAAGGGGCTCTGAGGTCTCCCTGGATCCTTCTCTTCTCCAGGTGAACACCCCCAGCTCTCCCAGCCTGGCTCCAGAGCAGAGGGGCTCCAGCCCTGGGAGCAGCTCCGTGGCCTCCTCTGGACTCTCTCCAGCAGCTCCAGCTCCTTCTGCTGTTGGGTCCCAGATCTGGAGGCAGCTCTGCAGGTGGGGTCTCAGAGGGGCAGAATCCCTCCCTCCCCTGCTGCCCAAACTGTGGGATCATCCCAGCACACGGGGCATTTCTGGGATGAGTGCCCCCACCTGGGGCATGCCCAGCTTCTTTGTGTCCTCATCATCTCCCTGCACAGAGCAGCAGCTCTTAGCAGAAGACAATCAAAGATGCTTTAAAGTGAATTGCTTTCATGTTCTCCCTCACTCCGTGTTTTGTCAGCTTGGTTGAAGAAATCCTGCCAAAAAATCATCACTGGAAAAGGGTCGTGTTTTGCCAGTGGATGAACAGATACGTCGAGTTTAGCAGTCACTATCTACAAACATTTAATGAGAGAATTTGGCTCTGAATCCAGAAATAGTTTTCATCCAGCAATGTCTTCCCACATAGTCCCAACACTTTGTTTTCAGTGCCGCCCTCCACGAGGAGTTTGACTGCATTTCATCCCACAGCTCTGGTGTGGTGCCCTCGCTGCCCCAGTGCTGCTGTTCCTGCCCATCTGCTTCTTGTCAGCACCGAAGCTGGGCAAGTGCCACCTCTCATAATTGCTTTTTTCTCCGTGTTTTTCTAAACTCTGCTTGGCAGAGTTGCTGTAGTTTGGAGATCTGTCATCCTTTCAGGAGGAGAACTTGACGACGAGTGATTAAAGCCTAATGGTTTTCTTTCTTTTGCTGTGTGATACCAACTGGATTTTTAGATTTTTGTGGATTTGCAGGCTGTAAGAGTGGAGATTTTGGAGAGATAAAAAACCCAAACAATCACTTTCCTCTGTTTATTTATTTTAAAGGGAGGAAAGGAAATCAAAGGAACTGAGAATTAGCTTTAAACACTTTTTCTGATTCCAATTCTGAGTGCTTATTTCTGGATCATCAGGCTGGACAAGTTTTATAAAACCTTAAATTTGCAGGGTTTCTTCATTGGTTTATTCTGATCCATCTGCTTCCTGGAGCCCCAGGTGCTGTCCCAGTGAGGATCTCAAAATGCTCAAACTTGTGCACCCAAACCAGAGCCAGTTTGCCCTGAACCCCACTCCAGTGGTGAATTTTCATTTAGCAGGTTTAGGAACAAGCAAAAACTCCTCCTCTCCTTCTTCTTTCAGAGAAGAACTGGAGCTTTAATGTCGTCAAAAAACTTACTTGGGTCCACTGTGACCCTGTTGGGGTTTTGTCCATCTTTTGTCTTTTTATTTTCTACCTTGAACCGCCTTGGTTTTTTTAATTCCTGGCAATCTCTGCATAAATAATAGCTGTTCTTTTCTCCCGTGTTTATTCCTCTCGAGGGTAAGTTTATTATTCCTGCTTTGCTGGGCTTAGAAGGGAGGCAAGAGAAGATTCCTTCCTCTTGAGCTGGAAGGTTGCAGTGCTTCAAACAGGTTGTTGAGTTTTGGGAGTCACTTTTCTGGGAGCTGAGCTCTGCCCGGGTGTTTGTACGGGAGGAATTCTTGAGTCTCTTGGAGAAAAAAAAGAATAAAAGCAGACAGCTCCCAGTGTGTGTAATGTGTCTCCCTTAAGGAGCTCTTCCCCTGAAAATCTGAACTTGCACATGCAGTATGTGATTTAACAGAGCTAAAGAGATGTCCCTGCCTTTTTCTGCTCTCTCCTTCTCCTCCTGCTTCCCTTTCCCAAGGTTCTCTACTGATGTGGTGGTTCCTTCCCCTCCTGTGTGACAGCCCAAGCCGACAGCATAACCTCAGATTTATATCAGGTGTCACAATGTGCTGCTCTGGTCTCAGGAGAGGGATTATTTCAAATCTGCACCATAAAAACCTGAATATGGAGCTCGTGAGGGCTGTTTCTTGTCAGTGCCTGCGTATCCAGCCCCGTGCAGCAGCACTGGGAATGCCCTCCTGGAAAAGAGGATGCACAGACCTGGATTCTGCCTTGCTTCTTGAGTTAAAGCCAAGAATGCTCAGATCCAAACTGAATTAAGAGACTGGAGGTGGAGAAAGAGTTCTGGAGATGAAATCATGGGATCTTTAAGGCTGGAAGAGGCCTTTAAGATCATCCAGTCCAGCAATAACTCAGCACCACCACACGGTCAGGACCAATCCATGTCCTCAGGTGCCACATCCACGTGGGTTTTGAACCCTTCCAGGGATCCAGGGGCAGCCACAGCTTCTCTGGACAGCCTGTGCCAGGGCCTCACCACCCTCACAGGGAAGGATTTTATCCTAATATCTAACCTCAATCTTTTTTAGTTTAAAACCATTCCCTCTGCCTGTGTAAAATGTCTCTCTCCTCTTTTTTTTTTTTTTGACAAACTCCATTTCAAATACTGCAAGCCCAGTTTAGTTTTCCATCCTTTCATGACAAAGGTTTGCTTAGGGTCCCTAAATTTCAAATAAAAGCTTTAACATTTACTGGTTTGACAATACTTAATCCTTTAACTGAATGATTCTCTTCATTTCCCTCCCCCCAGGCTGTCCCACGAATTATGGTTCAGTCGGCCAGTCTGGATGCCAGCGCTGCAAGGATAAAACAGGTGAGCACATCCCAGGGTGTGAGGATATAATTTTTATATTCACCTGCCAGAGGTGGCCGAAGCATCAGCTGCTTCCAACCTGTTGCACTTGTGCTGTTGCCTCGCTGTGAGACAGTGAAACACAGCCTGTGCTGCTGGGTGTTTCAGGTCCTGGTAAAATCTCCTCTCCTATTCCTGGTTACACTTTCATATTTGAAAGCATTAGCAGATAATTAGCTGAAATTTAGCTGGTTGGCTGCTTTAAAAGGAAAATTTCTAGGCTCTGACAGTGTCTGTAAGCAGGATGTGGCTGTTATTCCAAGTGTGGAGCTGAATTCCCCATTTTGCCATGATACCGTGGAAAAACTCTTGTTAAGCTGGAGAGAAAATAGACCCTGTGATCTCCCACTTTTCAGCAGAACTTCAGTCTCCTGAGCAGCCCATCAGCTTCCTCCCACTGTGCTTTCATTGTCTTAGAAAACTGTGTGTTATCCAGAGGGAAAATCCAGAGAAAGAGCAAAGCTCCTGAGCCCCCATGGACACCACCCTTGCCATAGCAAAGTGAGCACTATGGCTTTAATCTGCTGGGATATTGAATAAAAACCCACTTCTTTTTAAAAAATTTTTTATTACATTTCACTTAGCAACAGCAAACCTTTGGTTCTGAAATTCCTGTAATCCAGTCCAATCCCTCTTTCTTCAAATGCTGCTTACGTTTCCAGTGGAAAAGGCATTTTGGGAATAAACTGAAAATCCTGTAGTTTGGGACGCTCAACCACTGGATGGGAGAAATCACAAAATTGTGATCAATAAACAAAAATATTCACCTGAGATGGGATTTGTTCAAATCTGCCCTTCTCCAACCTATTTTTCCCCCCCTCCCCTTCCTATTAGCACTCCTCTCCCTCCCTCCTTCCCGAAGAGATTTAGAGACATCCTAATCTTTTAGAGTACATGTGCTGGCAGAAGATATTGATCTATCAGATTTAGTAAACTTTACAGCCAAGAAATACATCACTGAAATGGGCTGTTAATCTCACGAGGTGCAGTTAATTTCATCCTCTGGAAGTGCGAGGTGCTGGCGGCGCCGAGGTGGGAATGGCATTTGGAAACGGGGACAGAAACGACAGTTTAGGTGCAAAAGGGATGATTTATTCACCCAGAGAGTTAAGCCAAATAACTGTGAGAGACTTATGGATCACGGCTGGTTCCCATTCCGTATAAATCCTGCTGTTCAAACAGCAAATGACCATTCCTGTAATATAAATAATTTTTCAGTAAATATTGGGGAGCGTATTTCTCGGGGCTGACACTTCCCTTATTAATGCAAGGCGTGAGCTGACAATCCTCCCAGGCTGGCAGGGCTGACTTGGGATCAGCTTCCATCTTCTGGAGATTGCAGCTACGCAGGGATTTAGATAAAGCTCAAAGCCTTGGTGCTTCCCAAAGGTCTTGTATCCGTGCTTTTAGCCCAGATATTTTGGATAACAGAGCCCCACGTTCCCTCTCCCCCCATGTTTCAGATGAACCAAGAGGAAGCAGGGAAGCAGCCTCTGGAAGCTGTGGCGCAGACGCCCGAGGTGGAAAAGAGCCTGGAGAAGACACCCAAAGTGCCTTTGCAGCAGCCCACAGGGGACACCCAGGCCCAGGACTGCCAGGAGGGACCTCCGAGCCCCCTGAGTGAAGCCTCCAGCGGGTACTTCTCCCACAGTGTCTCCACAGCCACCCTCTCCGAGGCCCTGGCAGCGGGGAGCGAGGCTGGGGCTCAGCCAGGAGGTCCAACACCTGCAGGGAGTGACTCCCCAGCTCCTGCAGTGGCTCAGGTCCCTTCTGACGTGCAGGGACACTCGGACAGGGCTTCTGAGAGCTCTCTGGGCATGAAGAGGGAGAATCCCCCCACCTTCAGCCTTCCAAGTGCTCCCCCCAGACCGAGGGACGGCCCCGAAGTGAACGGGAAGTCTTGCACTTCTCCTTATCCCAGCGAGCAGGGAAATGATGGCTCTGCAGCCACTGATGCTAAACCCTTTCTCTCTACCTCCACTCCGAAGGAGTCGCTATCCAAACAATCAGTGGAGTCAGCAGGACAAGCCAGGAAAAAGGAAACGGCTTCTGGGGCTTCGGAACTGGGGTTTCCCAAAGCCCAGGCTCATCCCGAGCAGCCCAGCACTGCAGCCTCCCCCTTCAAAATCCAGAAGGTGAAGACGTCGGAGCTGAGATCCTTCACCAGCATGCTGGGAACAGATCCCACGAGTTCCCTGGGCACAGAAGAGCCGCAGGAAGGAGAAAAGAGCACGTCCAGTGCCCGTGGGCTGAGCCACAACGGGGCGGAGACGGCAGAGGAAAAACTGGAGGTGGTTTCTGACTCTGAAGATGGCAACGAAATTCCCGAGTGGCTGAAAGAGGGAGAATATGTCACAGTTGGCACGAACAAGACGGGCACCGTGAGATACATCGGGCCCACAGACTTCCAGGAGGGAACGTGGGTTGGTGTCGAGCTGGATTTGCCTTCAGGTAAAACATCCCCTGGATCAGGTGGGAAGCAGCTGGTGTGTCCCAGCTGGCAGAGCTCATCCTAAAGCTGCTTTTTTGGGGGTTTGTTACCCACTTGGGGGTTTATTGCCCATTGCTGGAGGCATTTTGAAAAGGGAAATGTAAAAGGTCTTCCCTGCTGTCACCTTTTTCCAAACCTGCTCTCACTTCCAAACCCCTTCGAGATCCCAAACCATTCTATGACCCCTGGCTGTCCCTTTCCAGTCATTTCTTTGGCTTCTTATGCTGGAAGCCAGAATCAGGATTCCTTTTCCGTGCAGTTGGGTAAGCAGTAGCTGCAGGAGACAGGCCTTGTGTCTGTGGGATTCTCTTCTGGGCTTCTGCTGTGAGGGATAAGGGTGTTCAAAGCACAACAGGAGCTGTGGGATTTGGCTCAAAGGGACATTGAGGCTAAATGAGCTGCAAAGTCTCTTAATAGGTATTAAGAGGTAATAGGATTTTATTTTAAAGTAAGCTTTAAAATTGCAAAAAAACTATTTCTTTGTGTGTATATGTAGTGTATTTGTCATATATATATATATCCCTGTATGTGTGAAAAGCAGTGGGAAATAATCATCCTCTGACCACCAGGTCATACAGGTAATTTAAGGTTTCTTTCACCATCTCATTTGTCATCCCTGCCTGACTCTTACCTGTACAGCTGTGGAATTCCCAGAACTTAGGGTTTCCATCATTTTTTGGAATCCAGAGTGCAGTTCCTGGGGAGGCTGTTGCTGTTCCTGTGCTGTTGATGTGGGATTAGGGTGTCTGCAGCACAAGAGGAAAGGAAGATGGTGGCTGGGATTTGGTCTGGGCTTCCCAACCCCTTTCTTCCCCAGGAGCAGGCAGGACTGGGGGAAGGCAGAGAGGGCCAGGGGAAAATCCAGGAGAGGCATGGTGGCCAGGAGAGGATATATATATGTACAGATTCATTTTGGAAGGTCACCTCCCCTCTGTCAGGCTGTTCCAGTGCTAATTCTGTTTGCTCATCCCAGTAAGCAGCAGCTTCCATGGAAAAATCAGGAGATTTTTGGCCTGCTGAGGACTCAGCTGCTGATGTTGCTGCAATTTTTTTCCCCTCCTTCCGTTTCCACAAGGATTAAGCCCTGGTTTGTTGGAGCATCTCTGGCTTCTGGCACATCTGGAGCTTCACGTGGGGAATGTGGGCACGAAGTGGTGTCTTTGTCATGCTGCAAACAGGGATAGAACTCCAAGGACAGGGAAATCCAAGTCCTGGCCACGTGAGGGTACACTGGACCCAACATGGTGATGGTGGAAGGGAGAAGGAAACACCCTAAAAGCAAAAGTGGTGACTTTATGTCATTTAAAGAGCTGTTGGATCTTTCCAGCTTCCCTTTACAGATGGGAGCAATCCCTGAACAGCGATCCTGAGAGTTTTAAATGATCTAAAAGGAGAAATAGAAAGATCTCGACAGCACCAGCACAGAGAAATTAACCTTCCTGTTCTGTGGAGGGTTTATGACATGGAAACAGTGACAATCCTCCACTTCAAACATCAGCTCAGAAGGCCAAAAGCTCTTTTAAATGTCTGTTTCTCCTTGCTTCTTGATACCTTGCTAGTATGAACAGATTATTTACCACTTTTGGAGAAATTATACACTTCCCCTGAACAGCAAGTGGGGAAGAAGGACAAGGTGGAGTGTCCTGTTCAGAGCCACTCTCCATGCAGTGGCCTTGCTGGGGTTCGGCAGGGAAATTTCACAGCCAGGGTGTATTTTTAGGGAAGAGTTGTTCTCCCTCTCAGCACTTTTTCCTTGCCTCCTTCTCTGGGTGCAGTAGCACCAATTTGCACAGAATAAAACCCATTTTGTAGGAAAAAATCCTTCCCTGTGGGAGTGGTCAGGCCCTGGCACAGGGTGCCCAGAGAAGCTGTGGCTGCCCCATCCCTGGAAGTGTCCGAGGCCAGGCTGGACGGGGCTTGGAGCAACCTGGGCTGGTGGAAGGTGGTGGGGTTGGAACAGGATGGGATCTAATGTCCCAAACTGGTCTGTGACTCCCTGATTTCTTGCCGCAGGTAAGAACGACGGCTCCATCGGAGGGAAGCAGTATTTCAGGTGTAACCCAGGCTATGGATTGCTGGTGAAGCCGGGCAGGGTCAGGAAGGCCTCGGGCCCGGCGCGGCGCCGGAGCTCCGGCCTGAGGCCGCAGGGAGCGGCCGGGGCGGAGAACAGGAGGAGCGGGAACTTCTCCGGGTCGGCCTCCAACCTGGCCTCCCTCACAGCCCTGGCCAAGGCGGAAGGAGGATCCACGCTACGACTGGAGAAGAGCCAGAAAAATGCGGAGAACAGGAAATCCTGGGCAAACTGAGGGATCCCAGCCCAGCAAACACCCTGGGACGTGGCCGGGGGAGCCAGCAGCTTCGGGAAGGGAAACTGACCATCCCAACTTCCAGCTGGTGGCAAACACTAATGAAGGGTTTGTTCTCTCTGCTCTGGGTGATTGACACGATAATTCCTGGCCTTGTCGTGGTGCTGGATCCTTCGTTTCCTGTCCCAAGTCCTGACGTTTCTGGGGGTGACCAACAGCAGCCGGGGCCGGCGCGCAGCGGTGGGTGGGTGTAATGAGCTCCTTCTCTTCCTCCTCCCAGAGGAAAATTGGTCAAACCATGGCACAGCTTCCCAACAGCCACAAAATCCTCCCCAGGCACCGGTGCTTCCCTTGGAGTGCAGGGCAGTTCCTGAAGAACCTCCCCAGATTAACAGCTCTCTTGTAATTCCACGAGAGCTGTGTCAGTATCACGTAATCCACTGTGAAGGGGCAAGGTGGGAATGATTCCAGACGGGCAGAGAAGTGAAAGTAGAACTTTGTTTGGAGATAAAGAACCCTCAAGGTCCCTTGATTTAAAGAAGCAGCAGCCCTTGGGCTATGTGGCTGGGCCAGTGCCTCTTGGATCACTGCCCCGTTATCCCAGTCTCCTGTGGAAATCAGCACAGTCTTCCCAGCTGGTTTGTTGGGAATGGGAGAAAGCCCGTGGCCAACTCTGTCCTATTTTTGATCCATTTGATGTTTGCTCTCCCCGTGACAGGATCCCCTCTCTCACTTGCCCCAGAGTGGCAGGACCTTCACCTCGGTTCCTCCCTGTGGGCCGAGAGGATTTTTGCAGAAGTGTCAGCACTGAAGTGCTTCCCTGTTCCCACCCAGCCTTTGGAGACACTCGGAATTTTGCCAAGCAGGGGGTCGCTGTCCTCGTAACAGGATCAATCCAGTTTATTTATTTTTATTTATTCTTTTAAAACGTGAAATGTTTGCGCTTTACAATCATCCCTGCCCGGCGCTGTGCAGAGGAGCTCTCCCAGCACCATCCCCAGTGCCGATCCAAAGAGGAGGTGCCTCTGTCGTCCCCAAAACCAGCCTCTCTCTTGGAAAGGGGGAGCTTTGGGCTGGCTTTTATAAAACTTGATTTTATTTGTGGCTGGTTTTTAGCTGCCTGCGGCCCAAGGGACGTATCCGCGTCCGTGTGTCTATGCACGGATCGGCCGACGCTCGTTTTCCTGTCAAATCCTGAAAAGCCACAGATTTTTCTATCCTGAGCTGTTTATATCTTGTTTAGTCATCACAGGGGGATTGGACAGCCCGAGCTATCGATGTTTTAGCTATGTGGGGACTATTTAGGATGCTAAATTAATGATTAAACTTTAATATCTCTCCCGTTGCTGCCCGTGGGTATCCAAGTGCCTTAAACCATCTGGTTCCGAGGTCCAAGGGAAAGCTCCATTGGCATCAAAGGAGATAGGGATGCTTAGTGAAGGAGATAATTATGCTGATTTACTGTAATTAATATCATTTATGCAGAAGGAATAAAATTAAAATAGAAACTAATCTGTAGCAGAAATAAGCAGGCTGGGTTCCGATGCAGCCTGCGTAGAACTGCCAGGGGTCCATGTATCCTTCCAGCTTGGTGTAAGTAGTTTCAGTGTTTCCTAAATTTTCCTCAAGAAATCTTAATATAAAATGTACAGAGCAGCTTTTTAAAGATATTTTTAGTGTACAGTTCTCCCTCTTTTCCCTTTGCACGGAGCTCCTGCCCATCCGAGCCACGATGGGGGAGGAATTTGGTAGTAACGAATTCGGATGCTGAAATCCCAGGTTTTAAAATTAAAACCGGTTTTACAGACACAACCCCTGCTACAAAATACTTCTTTCTGGGGTCTGAGGAGTCTTGCTGATGAAAGGCCACCCACTAATTAATTTGATGCCTCTTACACTGCCTTGTTGGTTCCCTTAACTCCACCCTGACCGTGTTTTTAATTGCACTTTGTTCCGTGTGCTGCCGGAAGAAGCTGATGTGAAACAGCCCCTCCCCGGAGCTGTGTGGTTTTAGTCTCAGCATTTCAGGTACTTGGATTTAGGGATGTCTTTAAAACTCCTCCATGTTTGCTCGGTGGCCCCTTTTGGGGGAGATGCAAAGGGAGGAACCTCCAAGTCCTTCTGAAGCCTCTTTTCTTGTGCCGCTGTCTGGGAATGCCACATGTCTGTGGGACTCACGGAAAGGTGTCCAGGCTGCAGGAGAGAAGGGGAGGAGCAGGAGGAGCTGGGCTGACAGTTCCCTGTTTCTGCTGCTGGTTATGAACCCCTCTGGCCTGTCTGTGCTCCAGCCCTGGCCGTGGTTTGGTGTTTTACACCTGGGACACGAGGCCGGGGGCTGATCCGACTGCTCCAGGCTGGATTCCCTCTCCTCCCGCCCTCGGCTGTGCTGTAGAACCACAGAGAGGGGTGTGAAGGGTGGTTTGAGCAGCCCAGCCCTGCTGCCTCCTCTGGGATAACTCCTCCTGGAAGGAAATCTCTTCAGTAGAGCTAGGATGATTCCAGAAATCTGGTGGGAATGATGAGCACGAGGAGCCCGCGGTGCCTTTGTGGAGGGAGGACCTTGCTCAGAGCTCTCTTGGTTTTCACCATCTCCTTTGACTTTGGAAACAAAACCTCAGATTCCACCTTAAAATCACCCTGATGCAGCACAAGCTCCAGAAAGCCAAACAAATTTTGGCCATGAGGGTGTTCCCTGACTCTCTCCTGCTCCCTCCCAGCTTTCCTGGGCACGTGAGGTCTTTTCTAAAGGTGTTTTCCAAATTTTTGGCACAGTGAGTGGCACATTCTGTTACTCCAAGCCATCTGTTACTTCACCCCAGCTAAGCCAGCTAACCAGAAAAGAGGTGAAAAACCATCATGGAGGTAATAACAGATAATTTTTATTGATAATATTAGAAAAACTCTACTCTCATCCTAAAAAAGGAGGTGCTCTTAACTGGAACCACCCAGCACTGAGGCTGGTGTGTGAATAGCTATGCAGATTTTTCCAAGGTTTTCATGCACTTTATACAGGGAAGGAGAATATTTAATGCAGGAAAGTGTAATTTGTAGCGAGTGTCTCATCTCTGGTGTCTCTCGGGGGTTCAGTCCTGCTGGCTGCATCCCTGAATTGTGGGTGGGTCTCGGATTCTTGGAAAATGGTGTTGGTGGGTTGGGAAGGCTCCATCCCCGGGGGTCCCTCCTCCCCACGGGGTGTCCCTGAGGCCGAGCCAGCCAAGAGGAGGCTTCTCAGAGGGACTTTCTGGGGTTTTCTCAAGCCAAGCCAGGCCTTTTTCCCGTGTTAGGTTCAGCTCTTGAGGTGTTTTGATCTCCATGTCCAAAATCAAGCCTGTTCACCCCGAGGCTTTGGCTCTTGGCTGTTCTCTGACGTCGTTTGGTTGAGGAAAATGAACAGGAGCAAATTCCGTGTGGTGACACCGCCCGGGTCCTTAAGCAGAGGGTTTTGTCCGTGGCTGGGGTGGAATTTCAACACCCCCGTGCTCTCCTACAAAGGAAGAACCCCCTCATTCCTCCCCACAGTGGTGGAACCCCACCCGAGCGGGGCCTGGGTGTTGTCCAGCCCCATCCGTGCCCTGCGGAGCTGCCGGAGCCGTGTCTGTGGTGATGCTCCTGCTGTCCCTCTGCCAGTTCCTCCAGTTCTTTGCACAAGATTTCGTTTTCCCAGTGCCTTATCCCGGGGCCAGCAGCCGGGGTGGCCCCGGGGTGCCTGGATTTTAGGGAATGAGGCGGTGAGGAACGGTGGGGGCTGGTCACACTACACAGCACCCCGAGTGGGGTCATGATCAAGTGTCTTGTTCCTCCATGTCCTGTCTCCATCTTTGGTTTCTGCCCTCTCCACCGTTGGAAAACCCTGATCCCGTTGGGTTCCCTGGGAGCCGGTCCCAGCTCGTGTGTCCCTGCCGGGGTCAGACCCTGCAGGGGCTCCGTGTACTTCAAATGAGCTGAAATCCAAAGAGACTTTGTAATGAGCTGTAAAGTTTTTAATTATTTCTGTACCATACTAAATGACTGTAATATTGTATCATACGTGCGATGCCGCCTGCAGGACCTGAATAAACTTCTTCTCTAGAGCCGGGACGTCTGGGCTTTGTTGTTCTGGTTAGCAGCCCCAAAATGTTTAGAATCGGAATTGTTTAGGTTGGAAAACTTCCAAAATTGAGTCCAGCAGTTCCCCAGCACTGCCAAGGCCACCACTGACCAATGTCCCCAAGTGCCACATCCACGTGGCTCTGAAATGCCTCCAGGGATGGTGATTCCAGCACTGCCTTGGCAGCTGTGCCAGTGCCTGGAGCCTTTTTGGGGAAGAATTCTTTCCTCATATCCCCAGTGGGCTGAGGATCTCAGCGACTTTTCTGCCTTGCTCCAGGTCTGTAGGGATGTTGGTGCCTCAGGGAACTGCCACAACCGACCCTGCCAGCCAAAAAAGCCTTGGGGTCATGAGATTCCCCCTCAACATTTCATGATGTCCTTGAAACCCCCTGCCTGGGTCACAATTTCCTTTCTCTCTGGCACCGCTTCTCTCCCAAATGCAGCTTCATGTTGGAAACAACAGGCAGGGTTTGACTGGGATTATTTTGTGGCTCTTAGTTTATCTTGGGTTTTTTTTAAGGCAACAAACGCTGCGTTGATCCCCCCATCCCCACTGAAACTCAGTGAGCAAAGGATATTTTTATCAGCGCTGTCTTGCAATCAGCACACGAAAACAGCTTTTTTTTTCTTTAAAGCCACTTACCTTTTATGTTTTACCTTCTGAAAGGAAAAAAACCCTCTTTGGCTGAAACACAGGAGCTGTTTGAAGCGGCGTCACTTTGTTCAAACCTCGCTCTTCCCGGAAGGTGGCTGTGGCACCTTCCCCGCGCTGCCACGTTCTGTTCCCCAGCCAAAGCTGGCTTGAAAAGGCGCCGATCAAAAAGAGCAGGAAAACAATTTTTTTAAAACCCCAAAACTAACAAAGAACACCTCTTCTCCCTTTTTCCTTCAAATTAATGCCGCTCCCATCGGCTTCAAACCCTTTGCCATGGGAGGCAGCAGCCCCTGGGCTTCACCTGAGTGGCGAGAGGAGCTGGGGCACATTTCTGAGGGGGTTTTGCTCACCTTTGGACACCAGCCTGTGATAGATTATTGTTTTTCCCCTGATCACTCTGGTTTCCCACCAAAACAGGCACAAGGGGCTGGAAGTGCAGCTTCTTTGCAAAGTGCAGGCTTCCAGTGTGGGTTTGTTCCTCTCGTTTTGTTTAAACATCTCCCAGTGGAGCTTTTCAGCTGTGGAGAAGGGAGTGAGCTTCATCCAGCATCCCAGGGTAGCTGCAGACACCCCTGGAAGTGTTTGCCCCATCCTTGGAAGTGTCCAAGGCCAGGTTAGATGGAACTTGGAGCAGCCTGGGATGGTGGGAGGTGTCTCTGCCCATGGCAGGGGTGGAACTGGATGAGCTTTGAGGTCCCTTCCATCCCAAACCATTTTGGGATTCCATGATCCCAGCCTCCTCCCTCCAGGAAATTCCCTCTGCACACAGCGGCTCTGGCAGCTGATGATGGGGAGAGTGAACATAAATTTTATCCCCCTCTGATGTCTGAGAGGCACAAGGAGCAGTCTGAAAGGTGTTTCCACCCCTAAAGCCCACTGTTCCTCATCTGCAGCCCTCCTGAGTTGCCTTCCCCCTTGTTTTGGGGCGTCCATCCTGACCAAAATCCCCCCAAGCCACAGCTGCACATCCTGACTTTAATCAGGATGGCAGAACCTGGACATCATTTCACTAAAAAAGTAATTCCCGTGGCTTTGTGTCTTCTCTGCCACCTGGCTCATCCTCCAACACCACCTGCAGGAATTTCTTCCCATTCTGAGGAAGCTTTTCCCCACTCATCTCCTAAAACCTCTTTGTGACCCCCCCAAGCTGCTCAGCCCCACTGGGTCAGGACCAAAGGGCAGCCACAGCCCCCTCCTGCCTTGGGCTTCTCAAAATCAGGTGATTTTGATAAAACCTGGTTTTATCACCAGGTGGTCCCAAAATCTGCCCCCTCCAGACCTTCAGCTGCTTGAGCAAGAGACTTTTATTGTTGGGATGGGACTCACAGGACCCTTCCTGAGGCTCCCAGGAGCTCCTGGGGTTTCCAGAGGGAAGGGCACCATCTCCAAGGACACAACATCTTTGTATGACCAATACCTTTACCTGTGACAAACACAACCCCAGGGAGGGAGAATTCTCCTCTCAATATCTTTTAGTGGAAAGAGCCCCAAAAGGTCTCTGGAATCAGCTCATGGCTCAAATTCCAAGTGATTCCACTGCTTCAAATCATGTCCACCACCTTCATCCCTTCCAGAGACCGTCCTTACAAAAAGGGAGTGCACAGAGAATTCAGCTTTCCCCAAACAAATCATTTTCTACATTTACTTTGTTCTCAGGACGCATTTTAGGTCTCACACCCAAACCCTGCACAAAAAGGACGATGGAAGAAAAGGGTCGGTGTTGAGTTATACATTTTTATTTTCTAATAGGTACAATACTAAAATAAACACAAATTAAAAAAAAGTTTTATTAAAACAAAACTGTACAAAAAAGCAGTTATACTACATTTTAATTACAGAACAGTCTACTGTCCAAAAGGCACTAATCCAGAATAGGAGATACAATGATACAGGACTCATTTGAACTATTTTAATCAATACAATAGAGCACTTGTTTCTCTGTCCATTCACATACAGAAACAAGGACTTTTGCTACAGTCATTACACATTGTTATAAATATGAGCCCTACGTGGAAAGGTGCAGTATCGCTCTCCCTGGGCCACGGGTCGGCTCGAACAAAGACAGGGATTAAATTAAAAAGGGAACAAAAAAGGGGCACGAGGGGAGAGGTTGATGGTTTGTTTTCACAGCACCTGCCACCAGGGGAAGGTGTGATGGACACTGACCCTCACCTGCATTTCCGATGGAGGCTGGACCAGTTTCCTCGAGGGTCTGTGGTGGGACTGAAGGTGAACCTCCACCACCTCCTGCCCAAAGCTTTGCATCAGTTACTCCCCTACATCCTGTTCTATCCAGCTTCCTTTGGCCCTTTCTTTCCCTGGAGAGTTCTCTGTGATGGATAAATAACGATTCTCAGGCACACCAAGGGTTCTCAGGTTTCCTACACTATTTTCTCCTCGCAGGCAGCCATCAGCACCTTGCAGATAAAGGCAGTGATTGGGAGAAGAGTTTGGAATGTTCTTCTCAACACTCAGTGCCTTCACTCCAAGTGCATCTGGCGTAGGATGGACCCCTCTCAAGGCTGCTCCAACTTCCCCAAAGCAACGAGCCAAAGTGCCCCAAAGCCACCAGGGGTGCTGGGGTGGGTGTTCCTGAGTGGGCACAGGGAGAGCTCCAACCCATCACCTCCCAACCCTCCTCCCTCACTCCGAGCTCCCCAAGTGCAGCCAGCGTGGGGAACACGAGGTGCTTCCTCCATCCCCCGTGGGGGTGTGACTGAGGTTCACCCCCTGCGACTTCCCTGGCACTTTCTTCTCCACAAGCAACTTCCCACCACGAGGATTTGCTCATCCTCCCTCCCAACCTATCCAATCCATTTTTTTCCCCCAAAAATGTCAGGCTGAGGAGCAGCAGCAGACCGTGCACCGAGTTTAGGGAACAATTACGTGCAGAGCAGTTAACCAGCACATGAATATTCAACTTCACGAGGAGCATCCCCCAGGAAATGAAACATCTCGTCTTTCAGCTGAACGAGCAGCCCTTAAGATCAAGACCAGGGTGGATCTGAAGGGTTTGATGATGATGATGATGATGACGGGCATCACCTGACTTGTTCCCCGTGGAGGAAGGAGGTCGGACGCGCGGGCGGGAGAGGGATACTGCACCTTTGGAACAGTGTCATACACATAAGACAAAGACAGGCATCTGGATGTTAACAAAAATAAGTAACAAAGAAATATGATTAAACAAAATCTCTTCTCACATCATCCTATACTACATCCTCCTTCTGCTTAGCAGAAAATTGTACGTACACAAAAATACAAATACACAATTTTGTAGAACAGTCTGATTTTAATATATTTATATATATTTATATTTATATGAGTGGCAGGTTAGTTCATTATATAGAGCTTTTTGCACTTTTGGCTCATATGCAACAAGGCTTTATAAATTCAGCTTTAGCTTTCATTCAGGTTTTATAGCTTCTTGAACATTTGTTTTCACATTTAAAGCAGCATCCAATTTGCAAGAGGAGTTGGTGGTGGCTACAGCAAGGATCAGGTCAAGAGGTTATTTGGGGGCTGGGGGGGAGGAGAATATACATTCCAGTGTGTGTGTGTGTGTGTGTGTGTGTGCGCTAGTGCTCATGGAAAACTGACCAGAGGGTGACCACACCACTCCAGGATCCCATGGTTACCTCTTGAGGTAGGCAGGACACCTACAGCAGATGAGACACAGGGCCCAGCTGGGGCAAACTGGGTGGGAGATGCCGACGGAGGAACGGGCAGGGCAGGGATGGGACACGGCTCGTCTTGGGTGTCACTGACAGATCTGGCGACAGTGAAGTGACAGGAGGCAGCTGGAGCCACCCCAGCCCAGCCCAAAGAGGAGATGCACGGCTGGCACCCGCCCCAAGGCGAGGTCACAGTGGGACAAAGTCGAGACACACGGAATTTGGACGCGAGGAACCTCCCCGGCCTTCGCTGGGGTTTTGCTCCGTTTTTGTGTGGCTCTGAGGCTGTTCCACCGTCCCCTCACTGGTGGGTTTGCAACGCTCAACTACAGCAGCCATCTGCTGTCACCAACACCCCCTGCCAGTGACTGTCCCTTTTCAGGGAAAGCATCACTTCCAAAAGGCATCTCGGAGCAGGGCCAAGGGTCCGTGTGCGCCACGGGCTCCACGAACAGTGGATTTCCATCAGGAAATGTCCTGACTCCCACCAGGACCCCAGCAGTGGATTCCCGCAGGATCACTGCTTCTGTCAACACCCATCCACTCCCCAGAGGCTGAGCTGCTGCTCTCTGCAGAGATGTCCTCACAGCTTTGCTTGCCAACAGTCCTTCCCCAGGCTTTCCCACCTCGCATGTCAAAACATTTTGTTGCTAATGAAAAATAAACCATCTACACACAGATTGCTTTCATTTGCTGAACCCTTAAGTGGTACTAAAACACCTCCACAGTGTTCTGTTACCTCCTTTCACTCTGGTCAGAAGAAATACTCCTTTAATGCAATTTTTTGAACTCTCACTGATACCTTTTTTCTTCAAACCCACATAAAATTCTCACCTTTACAAAATTAAAACCACCTGCCAATAGTTAGGATTATTTTGACAAAATGTTGAGCAGGTGCCACTATGATAAACTTAGGAATAAATAAGAATATAGGAAAAAACTGCCTTTGGGATTCCAGAGAGGTTTTGGCTGCCCCGTCCCTGGAAATGTTCCAGGCCGGGTTGGAGCAACCTGGGATAGCAGGAGGTGTCCCTGCCCATGGCAGGGGGTGGAACTGGATGATTTTTAAGGTTCTTTCCACCCCAAACCATTCTGTGATTCCAAAGGAGGGGATTAAAGAAGCACATCATCTTTTTCCACCCAGACCTGGTTTTCCAGAGCTGGATGTTTATCACACAGAGCGCTTCGTATCTGCAATCCAAGAGGCAGTTTCCTACTGAATTCTATCCAAGCTTCCCCCCTCTTTGCCATCCACCCCAAATCAGAGATTGCAAACGTTTGGCTGAGATATGAGATCCCCCCCAGAAGACTGAGAACCAAGGGGGGCAGCACGAGGAAAGAACGGGGAGTTTTTTCCAGCCGGATTCTGCCGGGCTCTGGACTTGTTGGAGGGATGTGCGAAGGGATGCAGGGAGGGCTCTTTTCTTAAAGAGGGAGAAGAGGTCTAATCCTATTCCTCCAGCTCACTCTGGAGTCCTGTTCCTCACTTAGGCACTTTTTAAATCGACACAAAGAAGAAAACCTAAAATGAAAGAAGTACTGCACGGATCTCCCGCTTCCCGGGCTTTCAGCAGCCTTGGGAAGATCATAAAGACCAAGAGGAAGACAGCCAAGGCAATCTGTCAGGAAAACAGTGCTCCCCATGGCCACAGCTGCCTTTGACTCGCCACCCTTGGACAGAACTGCTGTGGAACTAAACCGAGTTTAAATCTGGTATTCCTGGATTATCTTACAGCCTGTCCCTCGCTGGCACGACGACATCGCGCCATCCTACAGGACCTGACTTCCAAAGGGGCTCTCCCAGTCTCAACCAGCAGCACCAGTGGGAGAAGTGCTGCCCAGAACCATCCAGAACTCTGGCAGCAAGATCAGGGAGGCTTTGATGACATTCAGAAGGACATTTCCTGGAGCCAAAAGCAAGGAAAAAAGGGGTTTGCTTTTGGGTTTGTACTGGGAGATGGAATGGGAAATCTGTCCCTCCTGAAAGAGCAAACACGGCTCTGGCCCCACAGCAACCAGAACCCAGTGACCAGCTTCAGGTCAGCACAAGGCTCAGGATGACACCCAAATTCACACAGAAGCCAAAAAAACAAAAGGAGAGAAAATTCAGTGGGTAGCACTGAAAGATGGGAAGCTCAAATTCCAAACTCTGCTTTCACTGTAATTTTTCATTTGAAAAAGTGACTTCAAGATCTTCCAATGATTTTCAAACCTAAACCAACTTATGAATAAAACCAAAAAGCTGCTCTGGCTGCAGTGAGTGACCCCCAGCCCTGGATAAATGAAGTGTCCAAGGGAAGCAGCAGACTCCTGGGAAAGCTGTGCAAATCCAGGCATCCTGTCCCAAACACCCACATTAAAAGCAGGCACTCAAACCAGAAGAATCCACTGCTCCAATTAAGGTTCCAACACAAAGGCAAAATCAACTGGAGCAAAAAAGGCCAGGCTGGACAGGGCTTGGAGCAAGCTGGGACAGGGGAAGGTGTCCCTGCACACGGCAGGGGGAGGAGCTGGATGAGCTTTAAGGTCCCTTCCAACCCAAACCATTCCATGATTCCATGAAAAAACCACTTCCACCTTGTCCCTCTCCCATGGTCCAACCCCCTCATTTCACACAGGATGGTCCAAGAGAAGAACCTGCTGTAAACTGGCTGAATTTATGAGCTGATTCTTTTTTTAAGTGGCCAAAGTGGATAAAATTGTTCTTATTTATTGTATATATACTTAGACTTCAAGTAAATAATGGATACAGCACCATCTAAAAGGCCAGAGGAAAGGGGAATGTCTCCCAGTAAACAAATCTTCCCAGTAAAAAAAAAGACAGTCCAAGGAATAATAAAAAAATTTTACTTAAAACCTACTATTTCTGTGATTTTCTGATCATCCAAACTGCAAGGAGGGAGGGGAGAAGGGCCTGAGGGCTGGGAAACCCCAGAGCAGAAAGTCTGGAAGCTTCTGCCCTGCACTGGATTGCTTTTTATAGGGTGGATACAATATAAATCCTTTCCTTGGAGGCTGCAGGGACAACAGGTTCAGGTCAGAGCACTTCAGAACAGGCAAACCAGGTAAAATAGGATTATCGGGGTGTGGAGGAGCTTGCATGAAAGATAAACTATTTCTGTGAGAAGCACTGAAATTTGGGAAAATAATGTGACGAATTCAGTACCAAGAATCCACTTCGGAGGGAAGCAAATGGCTCAGAGCAGTTGAGGAGGGACAGCTCAGACTCTCCACAGGAATTCCTTCAGGGAACACAGGCTCCATGGAGGAAATAAGGAGACACCAGTTTGGCCAGAGGGCTTGTCCTGGCTGTGGGATCTTTTGAAGCCGTCTGACAATGGTGTTTGTGAAAATCAGCTGCTGAGGCATTGCAGCCCCCAAAAAAATGGTTGTGACTGATCAAATTCTGTTTATGCTGAATTTCTGGGGTAGTGGTGAAAGGTTTTTACTGTATGGAACTGGAACTGGGGTTAGAGACATAAGGCACGATGTGTTCTCTGACGGAAAGTTCTTGCTGCAGAGAACCCCTCCAGAACTCAAATCTCTATAAATTATTCAGTATTCTGAACAAGTTCTAAAGGTAGAAGACACATTTTATCTCTTTGGAGTCACAGATTTACAATTAAGGCCAGAAGGGACCAGTCTGTCACCTACGAGGAGACCCTGAATGTTGGGTGGCCTCCCACAATCCTGATGCGAACTCCCCATTCCATCTACTTCATCAAAAAAAACTTTAAAAATTAAAAGAAAACCCCAAACCAAACCCTAATTGAGCGTGTCTCTCTCTTCTGCATCACTCTTTACTAATTTTATCACATATATCCAATACATTTATAAACATTCCCTCATCTCCACAGCATTTATCTTCTCCAAGGACCTGGAGAAAGAGGACTAAGACTTAGAAAGCTCTAAAGGAAGGAAGAGTTGGGCAAATGAAGAGCTCTGAAGGAAGGAAGTGGTGAAGTGTTAGAATTGAACTGTCCCTGCCCATGAGCAGCCGTGTGCCAAGGTGGGAATGTTTGGTTTGACTGAAAGGCAACTCTGCAGGGAGAGCTTCCAGCACCTTCCAGGGCCTAAAGGGGCCCCAGGAGAGCTGGAGAGGGACTCTGGATAAGGGGCAGAGGGACAGGACACAGGGAGTGGCCTCCCACTGCCAGGGTTAGGTGGGATCTTGGGAAGGAACTGTTGGCTGTGAGGGTGTGGCTGGGACAGAATTCCCAGAGAAGCTGTGGCTGCCCCTGGATCCCTGGAAGTGCCCAAAGCCAGGTTGGACAGAGCTTGGAGCAACCTGGGATAGCAGAAGGTGTCCCTGCCCATGGCAGGGATGGAATGGGATGGGATTTAATGTCCCTTCCCACCCAAACCATTCTGGGGCTCTCTGAACCACGTCTGTGAGAAACTGAACCAAAGCAGGGCTCGAATTTCAGTAACAGCTCCTAAACCACTTCAGTTTTCACCAACAGACCCCAAGGTGTTTCTCCTTTTCAGGGAGCAGTTCCAGATTTTGTGCAGTACCCCAGGGGCTTTCCCAGCAATTTGCTGAATTCCTTCACCATTCCCAACCCAAACTCATCCCGTTCCATCCCATTCACTGGAAGCGGAGATGGTCCTGCTGCTGTTTTCATTCCATAATTTTATCAATTTTTTTCAAGGAAAGAACAGCTTGGATGTGTCAGGGACAGTCTGTGGCATTTGGGGCTTGAAAAGATCTGCTCACAATGCATAAATGAAATGGAAAACCTGGTCAGTGAGTTGATATTTGGAATTCCTGGCTCTGGTTAGCTCCTGGAGGATATTTTCCATCCTGTCCCTACAGCCCTGTCAAAGAGAGAGAGCAGCAACTTCAGCAGCAGGCAGACTTTAAAAGAAAATTATATCCAAAGTCAAACGTGCTTTGAGGAATGGAATAAATGCTTAATATTCTTAATGGAAGATACTGGGTGAGAAATATTAATTAATAATTTACTTTCATTATCTCTTTGCCCTCCTTGAGCGATCTGACGAATAAACTGTGTAAGTAAAATGTATTTTTAAATCTCAAATGATGTCAAATATATCTCAGAAGGCTGAATCCAACCTCTTAATTAAAGAGGTGGGTTATTTAAGCTACATATGCCATCTTGCCATAACATGGAAGACTTTAATTAGTTAAGGAGAAGGGAGAGGAGGACGGGAAACTGAATTGAGGCCAGTGACAGCAGCAAGTGAATATCTAAAAATGTATTTTCTAAAAAAGAAGTCGTTCCCATTGCTACTGTGAGTGGAGTGGTGGGAACTGTGCTGGAAGAACTGAAGTACCCACGGCCACAGGTCTGCTCTGAACTGGGATTCACAGAGATTTCAGTGCAAAGAAGCTGAAAAGCAACTGGAAGATTTAAGTAAGCGCCTAAGGAAGTCCCTAAATTCTTTAGCGAGTTAGGAACCTGTTAAGTTTTACTAAATTTGACTCAGAGTCCCTCTAAGCATCTTTACATGCCAAAAAAATGTGGAAACCTGTGTGATAAGTGGAGAACAGCGCTATGGAAAAATCTGGTCAAGAAACTTAAGGGCAAAAACGAGGCACAGGCTCTGCAGTGCTCAATGGGCAACAGATACTCACAAAAACAGATTTAAAAGGCACACAACTCCCTGTGGCAGATGCTTTTGGAGAATCTAGCAACAGATCAGGGGAAAATGATGATATTTTGGGTCGCCACCAGATATCCTGGGTGAATGGCAAGGATGGTGTCCAGCCAACTCTCCTGTGGGGGGATATTTTGAGATTGTTTTAAGGAAAAAGGGGAGTTAGTTCTTATCACTACACGGTGAGAGAGCAGAGAGCTGGAGGAGAACATGGCAACAAGTGCTGATAAGGCTTCCAAACAGACACTGGGAATGGGAATTGGGAGTGGCACCCAGGAGCCAGTGACACTCCCTGCTCCGAGGAACTGGAATTTCAAGTGGCACCCAAGGAACCCTCCACCTGCAGCCAGCTGAAAATTCAGGATGAGTCCAGCGGAGTTCATGGCTCATCCTCCTCAACTCCACAGTGAGCCAGAAGAGCTAAACCAGGCCCTGGGCAATCTGTCCCCAGGCTGTCACACAACCAAATGTCCTCTTTGTCTCCCAAACTCACTGGGAGTGACACGCACGTGGATTGGGGAACAGAAAATCAGGAGGAGCAGCTTTGCATAGAAAACGGAGCTGGGTTCAGTCCCTGCTGCTGTAAGTCACCATTCATTGAGGTCACTATTTAAGTTTACAGAGGAGCTGTGTTCCAAGTGTCACTAATAACACTGGTATTAAAGAGAATTAGGGGGCGGGAGATCTCCTGTTTTCAATCACAGAAAAGACAGAAATCCTTTTAATCAGGGCCATGCCAATCCCCGGCGTTCTAAAGCCGCTAATTACCCGTCAGGGACACCCAGCCATTCAAAAGAGCTGCCATCCCTGTGACTGCCATACTCCCGTGCAGTTATCCTGCCCATCCCAATTACCCTGGCTGCAGCCTGAAAGGATTGAGCACAAGTGTGCTGCATGTTTTGATCAGCAGAACACACCCGCTGCCATTGAGCAGAGAGGGAATAAATGGCAGAGGGAGGCTTCTGCCAAGGCAGCTGAGGGAGAGATGCTCTGCACATACAGAAACATCAAAGGCCCATCACCAGCCCGCTCCAGCTCAATGGCTTCAGTTCAGTCCTGCCTGAGCTGTTGGCTGGAGCACTCCAGACCTTCCTGAAAAAATGGGAAAGAGCTCCACGCTGATGCTGTCAAATCCATCGGTTCTTTTTCTGCACCTGATTCAAAGGGGCATTTAAAAGGTTTTGTGAATTTTCCCCTGTGTTTCAAACGGCAAATCCTCTTCCAGCTCCGTAGCAGTTGGGGCTGCCTCGTTCCTGGAAGTGTCCAAGGCCAGCTCGGATGGGGCTTGGAGCAACCTGGGATAGTGGGAGGTGTCCCTGCCCATGGCAGGGGTGGCACTGGATGCTCTTTAAAATCCCTTCCCACTCCACCCATTCCATGATTCTCTGATATAAACTACAAAACAATTCCAGGATATTCCTACGTGACAAAACCTAAGGCCAAGGATAGTGACAAATCCTTCAGTAAAGAGTCTGAAGTTTTCTCCCTCTGCCTCGCTGCTGCCACTGAGATAAACTTCCATTGGTTTGATTTGATTTGCATTTGTTGGACAAAAACCAACATCAAATCGCTGTCACCTTACTGACAGCCCTCAAAACACCCAACCACGCTCTTCTAGTTGTAACACATTTCTCACAAAGGAGAAAAGATAATTTCAGTGTATTTTAAATTTGGATTTTAGCTGCCATCTCTAGAATGCCTCTGGTTTTCATCAATGTGCAACATCTTTAGTCAGACAGTTTAAACCCCGTAAATTTGACAGCAGAAAGAGAGGCTGAAATGAAGGTTTTAGGGCTGTACCAAATCCCTTTTGGCCAAGAACTGATCCAGTGTCCTGAGTAAATATCCCAGCTGCTCAAAAGCCCAAGGGGGAACGTTTTAGGTTGAAATCTCCCTGTAACTCTTCTTGGGAACTGCAAGGTATTTTTTTGGTCAGACCTCAACCCTCCCTTCCAAGGAATCACAGTGAAAACTCCACAAAACTCCATTAAAGTGGCTGGGATCAGGATCCAACCCCTGACTGCTGCTACAAACACACAAAATCCGGGTAATGAACATACATTAAGGTCACTGACACGTAACACAATTTTAAGACCAATCCTGCCAACAAAGATTCCTGCCAAATGCCAAAAGCTGCACCAAACCAAAGATTATTGCCTACAAGCTTAAGACTTTGATCAAAATAATATCATCAAGTTAAATAATTTCAAAGAGTGCAAGAGCTACTTGAGTGGGAAAACTCAGATAAAGTAAGAGCAAGGTTTTGACAAAACCCCCTAAAATTTGCCAGCAATTATACAATGAGTCTGAAAGAAGCTGATGAGCACTGGGAAGTGGGGGCTGCACCATGATGGAGCTGGAGTGGGAGGAGGAACATTATTCAAAATTATAATTAAAATGAGTAGGGATAAAGCAGGGGAGGGGTTGGAAATCATCTCAAACTGAACACCCACAGCTCAGGATGATGGGCAGAGTCTCACACTGAATTCAGTAATTTGCAAAGAAAAGTGTGACTCCAGCTTTGGAATCCAGTAAGGATCACACACAGGGAACCAACATCCTGCATCAAGGCAGCAATTTTGAGTTTGGAAAATATTTAGACTGATTTTAGTGGGTTTCTCGATATGAAAAATAAAACCTATTTCAACCACCACCCTGTTTTTCCTAGAAGTGGCCAACAGCAAACACTTGAGGAAAGGAGGATCCAAGTTAGCACAATCAGACTTTTTCCCTTTCAGCTTCTAATAATCGCCAGTTTGTGACTTACCGACCCAAAATTTCTGGCTTATCACACTAGTCACCAGTGGGCTTGAGTTAACCCCAATTTTTTCCTGAAACAGGTTCAGCTACGTGGAACTTTTCCCTTGCACTCACAGCAGCAAGACAAAGATAAATCTTCACAAATGAAGGCAAAAACTGATCTACAAATCACAAAATGTTACAAAACCATGAAAAACTTACCAGTCTGATGTTAGGCAATGAAACAAACAGAGTAAGTCAAATATCCCTGAAGAAGTGTGTAAACAGAGCAAATAATTAATGAAATCTCTAACTTATGGCTTGATTGGAGCCTGGAGCCAGACCCTGCAAATAAAGCTCCTCTCTGTTAGTAGACTAGAAAAGATAATTTTTGTGAACAACAAAACAGAAAAAACCCTCAACAAATTAGGAGAACTTCTTTAAACAAGTCAACATGTACAAATCAGAACTAGGGAACACCTCAACCTGAGCAGGTGTGCACAGAATCAGAGAATAATTTAGGTCAGCAGAGATCTCTGGAGATCTCTCATCCAATCCTGTCCAGTTGAATTTTGAATATCCCCAAGAATGGGAATGTCACTTTCTGGGCCACTGTTCTATCACTGAGAATGAAAACACTTCAATTTATACCCATCTGGGATTCTCCTTAATGCAACTTCAGCCTTCTGGCCCTCAGAGTTTTGCTGTGCTCCTCTGAGAAGAGCCTGGTTCTGTCTTCTCTGGAATCACAGAATATCCTGAGTTGGAAGGGACCCACAAGGATCATCAAAGTCCAACTCCTGACCCTGCACTGGACCCTCAAGTTAAAACTAACTTAACTTAAATTTATTAAGACAGTTAAAACCCAAAATCTGGGATGTCCCCAGAGCCAGCCTGGACGAACCCAGCTCCTGCAATCTCCCACCACGCATCATGTGCTCCAACCCTCCCATCTCCCCACTCCTGCCCACACAATGGTCCCACAAATAATGGACAGAGGCGACTAAATCCTTTCCATGACCTCCTGAAGGCTCTCAGTGAGATTCCTTAATTGCTGCAAGGGTGCACTGCAGACTCACATCCAGCACAGATTTCACTATAACCACACGCGTGTCTGCGGAAAGATCAACAGAGAACAAATCTGCTGATTTTTAGCAACTCATAAGGCTTTTGCAAACGTTTGGGATCTCATACTTCAGGAAAAAGGGTGGGGGAACTAAAAAAAGCCCAACACCAAAACAATCCAGAAAAGAAGTGGAGGTAGAAATTGTTGTTTTAAGAAGACGGTCAGAGACAACAACTCAAGTAAAAGGATTTTATGAGGGACAAAATATCAGCCAGAACTCACTCTACAAAGGTAAAAGCAATCTGTGACCATCACAGATGACAAGCTTCTTAAATTAACTTCTTCTCTGTTCACAGAACAAAAAGGTAGCTCAGATCTGCCACCAGAGCCACTTCAAGGAAACCCACAGAGAACAAACTGCCACTCCATTGCAGTGCTACAAAAATGAGGCTTCATTTCCAAGAAAACCCACAGACAGAAAGGCAAAGACAACTCCCACATCGTGGAAAACTCTACAGAAAAAAAGGCTGAATCCCAGGACATGCCCTCCACTAATTTTTTCACTTACTGCAGATCACATTCGTTCGTGTTGGTACCATCACACCAGCATCTGTCCCATTACAGACAGTTCACCTCAAACCAAAAAGGGATTGACCAACTGCAAATGGCTCACTCTGAACTTCCAAATGAAGGGAACAGCTTGGCAGGAGCACCCTGGGGACAGCTGAGGTCCCACTCGCTCCTCTGAGGTCCCACTCCTTCCTCGCGCCTCTCGATGCCCAGAACACCCCCCAAACACAGACCCCATGGAACCAAGGGGCTGATCCCCCAGATATTTGATATTTTATCTAGTAAGATGATGATGTGGGAAGGCAGAAAACTGGTATTTACCAGGAAGCTACAGCCCAGGAGAAAGCGCCCATCTCCAGCTGCTCACAAGGGGTTTTTTACCTGTTTAACCTTCAGAGAAGATACTGGTGTGGGATGTCAGCAGCTTCCTGACACTGACAAACAGAATTAAGACCAGATTATTCAACATTAGATGGTACAGACACACAATTTCAGTGGTGTTACTTTGATCCTGCATCACATGAACCTATAATCAGGATACAGAAGTTCTAATACTATTTTTATTCTTCCCTATTGCTTTAAAAAGGCAAAGCCTCAAACAATGCCTTTTTTTTTTTTTTACAGATACCATAGTAAGCAATATTTCTTTTAAAATTGCACCTGTCCAACAGTTTGAGTCTGTTCTTTTTAAAATGAAACAGCCAGAACAAATGGTGGTGGCAAGCCCAACGTAAAGAGGTCATCGATTATTAAAATCTCCTTACTATAAATCGTGGGTGTTGCTTGTCAGCTCAGTGTGTGACTGTGGAATGAATAAGTAGGTAAAATTCCACTAAGGCTCGAGTTTGCTCGATCATTCTGCTGTGCAAAAATAGAAATAAAAGCTCTCCCCGTCCTTTCACTCCTTAGTACCAAAACATTCACACAGGCAGTAAGAAAATAACTGCAGTGATGCAACGGTCGCTGACCAAGTCCTGCCTTTCCTGAGTCCGCCCTGACGCTACTCAGGAATTTGCCTACTCAAGAAATGCACTAAAACAGAAACAAAAAAGATGGCTTCATTCTGCTCCAGTGATCCATATCTAAGGAAAGCATATAAATTTTCCAATGAAATCCATAAGTGGAAGCCAAGGCCAAGCCCTACCTACAGATCTTCAGAGGGACAAAGAGGCGGCACCGCGGTGCCCTCTGAGAGCACAGGATCTCCTCGGCACTTGGGGGAGCGGTTTGCTCCAGATGGACAGAGGGGAAGCTGATCTGGAGGGCTCAGCCTGGCTCCAAAGCTGCTGAGGAGCCACACTGGAGGGGTCACGGTGCTCTCTGAGAGCTAAGAGGGAGGAAGGGATGAGAACGAGGTAACAGCGACTTCCCTTTGCTTCACCTCGAACGTGGAGGGGAGCAAAGGGAAACCCATCCTTCAGACCCAGCTGTTTATTCCCACACAAACTGGGAAGATAAAGCGGAATGGGGAGGAATCGCTACGCAGACTTTCATATATGCACCTCTATACAAAAATGTCCATAGGTTTTTAATTTGTTCTCTGTTAATGTAACACAGCCCTGCCCGTCTCTAACACTTCCCGTGCTGTTTCCATCAAAATGTTTCCTCTTACCGGCAGCAACATATCATTTTATCAGGATGCCAGGAGATCATTTCCACACAATGCTAGCAGATGTAATTTTCTTAGATGCACACACAGTTCATCATTTAGATACTAGATGACAAGGTGATCGCAGGGTGACTCTGCAATGCAAGTTTGCTGTTTGGTATTTGGAATTCTCAAATGATAAAAAAAGACTTATCAAATATAAATATCTTTAAGAAAAAAGTAACAAAAGTGCTACATATGATCAAGGAAAACAATTCCATTAGTTCCTGCTACTTAGAGTAGGTTTGCTTTACAAGTATTACCACATCCATTATCAGTATGGCTTCCAATTATTAATTAAATTGCTCGTAGCAGTAGAGCCTTCTCACACCTTAACAAAGACAGAGTAAAGAGAACACAAAACATTCACACCCCATTTCTCAGGTAAGAGATCCTCCTGCCTTTAAACAAACAAAAGAAGTTCATATTTAGGAGAATATTTATGCTCTGATGGTTACCTAGCAAAGGTCAGATGTCGAATTCTCCCGTAACCTTTCAGGCTAGTCAGGACGTAGGCATTACCTACACAGGCATGTAAAAATCCACTCACCCATTTCAGGACCTTAACAACCTTCCCGGAAAACATTGCTTTCGAAAGTGGCAAAGTGGAGAGGGGAGTAGGGTGGGGGACAGAAAAGGTGAGAGAGGAGGAATTAAAGGTGAAATTGTTAATGACAGATGGATAAGAGTCTAGACCTCTTCTGAGCAGGCACTGCCAGCCATGCCAAGAACGAGCAGTGGTTCTGAGAAGTGGACTGCTGTCTGTGAGACATTCAGCTCATTTTTCATTTGATCCCAGGCTGGGCTTCAACCATGGTCCCAGAGGCAGAAGGCAGCACTTCTCCACTCAGCCACGCAGCTTGTGAGAGTAGAGGATGTCTGTGTTGAATATGTGAGCATCGACCGAAATGTGGGAATGTGTTTCCAATGGACATTCTCAGCACAGCACCCGAAAGTAAACGGAGTCACTGTATGACCAGTGAGGCACGGCTTATTGCAGCTGGAAATCATTTATTCCCATGCTGGAGTGGGGTTTCTAAGTGTTCTTTTTTTACTCTCTGTTGATGTTCCCAATCTGGTGTCCATCGACCCTGTGCCACTACCTCAGCTTGCATCCTTTCAGTCTCAGGGAAGGGGAAGCGTACGGACTATCGGTTTCAACACGATCTCTAAGGTTATCCAAGATTTTAAGTGTAGCCTAAGACTTGTAATTGAGGGCTGTCTAAAATACCTGGAAGCACTTTGAATGCTAAGACAGAGCAGCAAGATTTTTTTGTTTTTTTGTTTTTATCTTTCTAGCCACTGGGGGCCGGGAGAGGGAGGTTGGTTGGTTGATTGATTATTTATTGGGAATTAATACTGAGAGAGTATATGCAAAGGCTGAGGGCACCATGCCATCTTCACAGAACAAGACCCTAACAGCTAACTGACGTACAAGAAACTGCAAAGTTATACTGTAAGAACACATATTAAGGACCGAGGAAAGTCTGCTAAGGTGCTACGTCTAAAACTAAGTTACTTCTTGCTTTGACCCTCCCCTTTCTTGGCATCAGTCGTCGTCGAGAGCCTCTGTCTTGATCTCGTTGGCTCCTTGCCGGGCCAGCGCCAGGATGGTGTGGTTGACTGCTGCCATCTCCACGGCTAAGGAAATGGGGTCTTGGTGGTCACTATGGCTAGTGCTGTCATCCTGGGAACCATGTGGGAAGGAGCAGAGAGAAGCAGCGTTATTCCACAAGCCCAAAACCACGGCGGAGAGAACAAATGCGCCGAGTGATGGCGGGGGGACGGAGCGGGTTCACAGCGAGGGTTTAGGAGTGACCTCCCTCACTGTGCACACAAAGGGAAGCAAGGCAGGGAGAGGGGGGCTCAGCTCTGAAGGAAAATATTGAATTATAAAGATGGAAGTGATACACGAGGTTAAGTCAGGAAAGCAAATTAAGACAGGAATCACTGGGCACAGCACAGGTCCACGCTTATAGTTGGAAAATACGGTTCTGGTCACCCTATTTAGGTCATCCCGTGGGCATCCCTGGCCAGGGCAGGGGGTGGAACGAGATGAACTTTAAGGTCCCTTCCAGCCCAAAGCATTCTGTGGTTCTCTGATTCTATTTGATGCCACAACAGAAGTCAAAAAGGCAGAGAAAACAACATCCCAAGGGAAGAGGTTTCCTCACGAGGAGAAGCTAAACAGAGTCAAGTCCTCCAGTTTGGGAACGAGATGGCTGATGGTTGATGTGATAAATGTTTATTACAAATAATTGGAAAATAAGAGGACAATTGTCCATGGTTTTTTATGATCTAATAAGCAAAGGCACTCGCTGGGATGATAATGTGTTCCAAGGCAGCAGTGGGAAGCACAGCTTCACTCAGCACAGTTCAGTTCAGGATTCTCTGATTCTTACATCAGACAAAAGCAAAAATGGCTTTATAAGGCCGGGGTTTGACGAATCCAGGGAAAATTAGTCTGCTAGAAATTATGGAAACTAAGGAAGCCTCTCAAAACCACCGACTTCCAGAACCTGGAAGCTACTAGAATGAAATAATTCTATATATATTAGAGAAGTGCTTTAACTGCTACTATTGACCAGAACCAGGATACAAACTCAGCCTAACCCTTGGTCCAAGCCAGTATCCTGTGAAAACACTGAATTCACACAGGTACAGGGAAAAAGATGCCAAAAAAACTCTTGGAATGCTAAGAAAACCAGTGACTGAAGGGGACTGGAACCACGATAAATCAAATATGGAACTTCAGGAAAAATCACATTGTTTTCCCTTCTTTGAAACAGGGCACTAATAGTTATCCCCCTGTGATCTTGCAAGATTTTAAAATTATTATTATTATTTACAGAAAGGAAATGATAAACATTTATCAGTCTCCCAACAGCCTTTAAGTGAGGAACGTGTGTGATTTAACATTTAAAATGTGCATAGAGCATTTTAAAATTAAGATGATGGGTGGCAAATGTTGAGGAGGACAAAAAAAAAGCCAGGTTTTGGTAAAATCCTGAGGTTATTTAAAAGGATTCATTCATTTATAACAAGGGTCTTTGATGCCAAACACTTTTAGGGCCTCTCAGAAATCTTTACCATGGTGCAAATGCAGAGCCCTAAAATCTAAGGGTTTAGGCACTTTGTTAGTATTTGGATGAACTTTGTGATTTGAAGTTTATTAGAGTTTAAGTGTTGCTGTGGAAAACAGAATTTCTGGGTTTAACAGCTAGGGGATGTTAAATGGTCATCAGGAGAACTTGCCATTTAACCTGCTTTGCTGCTAATGACTAATTACACCTCATAGAGGAGCCCAGCCAGATTACTGAGAAATGTCATTTCTAAGGCCTCTAAACAAAGATCTTTAAACTTTAATAACCAATTTATTTCTCTTTTCTAAGTATTCTCGTTAATGCACAGAAGAAAAACGTAATTTGGGAGTCTGTATCACGCTCCACCTCAGTATTCCAGTCCTGTATCTGCCTGACAGGGAATTTTCTGGGCTTGGCAGTGGTTTCTAAATATTTTATGGCAGCCACAGAGCAGCTTCTCATCAGTGAGAGCCAGAAAAGTTGGTCCCACCAAATCTGCTGGTGCTGACCTATAAAAAGGGTCTCAATACCCACGAGGAGCAGAGCAGCTGGGGATGCCTCTGCCAGGGATCTGCTGCACTGGGCCAGAGCCAAGTGTGCCAGGGACTCATTCCAGGACACTCAGCTGCTGTTCCACTCCACCAGGAGCCTCTGGAGAGGGAGAACTCCCTCCTTTCTCCTGAAAGAGGCAGGGAAAAGTGATCCAGCCCAGCTGCAGCACAGAAACATCTCCTCTCAAAACCAGGTGAGCGAACTGGTCGAGCCACTGGTGCCAAGCACACACAGCCCTGGGGGGTTTGGCCAACACTGGGAAAATTGGGAAGGGGATGCAATACCTGTCAGGAAGGTGTGTGAAGGAAGGGTCACCAACTTTAGGGTAGGTGAGGGCTCAGAGTGCGGGAGGGGGTATTCTTTTGCTAGAGAATTTAAAAAAGAAGTTGCTGTCAAGGGTTAAAAATAACCAAGAAAAAGAGAGAACAGGCAAGAATTAAAATGCAAAAACAACAACAACAAAAAAGACAGATAATATGTAAACAATCCAAACAGTGGCACATTGTTGCAGAACAATATGGAATAGGTCAAATAAAGGTCGGAGTTTAGTTAATCAAATCCTTTCCTCCCACCCTTCACCCTTTGTCTGTCAGTGTCTGAGGGATAATCCTGAGAAGCTCCTGAAAGGCTCTCCCACAGAACAGCCAGAGGGAGCTCAGGACCTTCCAGGAGGGTGCTCAGTGCTCAGAATCTTGCTGGGAAAAGCTGGCACAAGGAATTCTGAAGTGTCCTGGGCAGGGCTCCCTCCTGCCGTGTCTGGGGCCGGGTCAGCAGCTCACAGCAGGTGTGGCCCTGGCTAGAACAAAATCAGAGGTGCAAGAGGTGCCCAGCTTTGCAGGGATAATTGTTGGTGCCTGACACACAGGACTGTGAAAGACCTGCCCGTCCCTTCCTGAAGGAGGGTAACTCAGAGTGCCAGGGAAGGAGAGCGAGGGTGTGGCGGGGCCCTGGCTGAGGTGAGGCTCTCCTGCCATGTCTCAGACATTGTGTGTGGTGTGAAGGGTGTAACTTGCTTGTTTGGAGCAGATCCTCCTGTCTTCTTCTACCTTCTCTGCTTCTCTGCCTCCCTCGGAACATCGTCCCTCCTCCTCCCCGTTGCGTACTTGCCAAGTGTCCTGTTGGGAGGCAACAAATCCATGTGGGCGACTGGATTCCCACCCTTTCCCCATCACAGCGACACAAAAGCCAAACAAAACAGGATTTTCAAGAGGCAAAAGGGCCTTTTTACGTGTTTGAGTTCTCCCTTTTTGGGCCATGAGGCCCCAGTGCTCACCTGCTCTGAGTAGTCATTGCCATCCACGTCGTCGCTGTTGGAATGACCTCCCGGACTCTGTACATCTATTCCATGGCTCTCCAGGATTGCTGCTTCTTCGAAAAAAGCAAATGGATCCCTCATTTATCTGATGCATTGGAGGAGTTAAAGTAACTGGGTTTTTTGTCCCTTGTTCAGGAAGTTAGAATCAGGAGGAACAGAGTTAGTTCTTAGCCCCTTCCTCTTCGCACTCCAATATTTGGGAAGGCAGCACAGGTCCAAATACTGGTTTGCCTGAAACCCTTCCCTACCAGTCTGTGAGTAAAAATCCCCTTGTCTGAGAGTAAAAATCCCTGTTTTCCAGCCAGTCCCAACAGATATCAGTGCAATTTCTAATGTACTGGAGTGGCAAAGGCATTCCCTGTAAATCTTCCCCCGTAGTTCGGACTGGCAGGACTTGAGGGGGTGGGGAGTGTCTGAAAATAGATGGGAGAAATTTCTGAAAGCACTTCAGGGATTTGAAAACACACTAATCCATCTTCCAGTAGGATCCATGTATTTAAAGCTCTCTTTGGTTCTTTTTAATCTCTTTCCAAACCTCCTCTCCAAACACTAAACTCCACCCATCTTGGACTGAGTTTGCTTTATTCCCCCGACCCCTCTGAGAAGCAATTTTTACTTGTAGAAAAACAAATTCAGTTAAAATTCAGTAATGTGTTAAGTGATGTAAAAAGAGGTTTTTTTCCTATTCAGAAATAAGGCAAAATAGTGGAACATTTGAAATCATTAAAAATACTGGAAATGAGCAGGTATGGATGCCTGTTCACCTGTGTGCTGCAAAAGTAATTCTGCATAATATCTAAGTAAGGGCATCCAAATTTTTTTTGGAATGGCATAAAAATAAAAATGGCATTAATTTTTTATGGGAAATAAAAATCCAGAATCCTGGCTACTGAGGTTGAGTTTATTCTCCTTATAATGTCTAATCCACATTAGAAGTTCTTACAAGTTCAGAGTTACTTTTGATTTCCTTACGATCCAGCTAAGAACCCTCAGGGTTAACCCTGAAGTGCTTTCTGTTTTATCCTGATCATCAGTGAAAAATATGGCTTTTTTCCAGCCACTTGTCCCTGGGCAAAGCCTTGGAAAGCTGTCAGGGGCAGAGGTATAACCAGGATAAACACCACACTGAGCTTGTGAACCTGCCAACATCTCTATCTCCCTTATTTACAGTTTTAAGGTTTCATTTCAGATTTGAGTTTGGATACTCAAAGCAAGGAAATACAACTCTCCTTCCACCAACAAAATTCTCATTCTGCTTTTTAAACCTGATCTTCCAGTAAAACATTGTAACTGCACCACTCTTCCTGCACTGATGACAGAATTCTACACATTACACGCATTTTACCAAAAATCTGGAACAGCAAGAGACTGATTTTCATAATTCCTCCACATTTCTCCTGAGGCTGTCAGCACCTCTGGTGTTTTCACTAATTTATTCTTACGTAATTGCCACCTCTCCTGAGCAAGCCCCAAGCCTTGCAGGCAGGATCTGTGATACATTACCGATATTGGCTCTTCTCTTGATCTCCTTCCTCCTGTTGGCAAACCAGTTGTACACTTTGAGGGAGGTAACTCGCTCCAAATCCGATAACTTTTTTCCTAGGAAAGCAGCAGAGGGAAAAATAACAGCACAGTGTTGTTACTCGCTGGGTTCCAGAGCAGCTGTGGCTGCCACACCCCTGGAAGTGTCCAAGGCCAGGTTGGATGGGGGTTGGAGCAACGTGGGATGGTGGAAGGTGTCGCTGTCCCTGTCCTGGGGTTGGAACTAGGTGAGTTTTGAGGTCCCTGCCCACCCGAAGAAGTCTGGGATTCTATGGATTAACCCCTGAAACACAGACAGCACTGGCAAGTTATAATAACTGAGAAAAAAGTGAATTTTATGTGGGTCAAAGTCCTGTGTCCAGGTGCTGTGGCACTAACTGCCAAATATCTCCTTTCTTCTGTTTTTAAAAAATCTGAAATACAGGAATTTCTTTGCAGCTTCAACCAACTCAATCCAGAGCCATGGGAGAATGAAGGACTGTGCTCTTCCAGTTCGAGCACAAAACTGAGATTCCAAAAACTGAAATTCCAGCCACAGCCCTGCCACAAACTCCATCCCTGGGGCTTCTTCTCTCACTGTGTCACGAGGGTACAGTTCAACGATCTTCTTCAGCAGAAAAATGAATGAAGAGGTTTTGTGGCATCCCCTGCAAGCTGCTTTCCCTTCTCTCAGCCCCCAGCACCCATCACATCCTCCCAACTGTGCCAGGACACTCAGGATCTTTTGGGACAATGGGAGTGGATGCTGGAAACCAGATCACTGGATTTTTACACTTAAACCAGCAAAAAAATTCCCAAAAAACAGAAGGCAGCTATAGAAAACTATGCCTTTTTTGGTCATCAGTAAAAAGAGGGAAGACTGGAAGGATTCAGTTTTCCAAGGACATCCTGGAAACCTNCTGGTCATCAGTAAGAAGAGGGAAGACTCTTTTTACTGATGACCAGATTCAGTTTTCAGGGATTCAGTTATCCAAGGACATCCTGGAAACCTCTTCAGTTGCCCTTGGCCCTATATAAAATATTCCCCATATCTGCATCCTCAGACCTCTGCAGGCTACACAGGGATGAGCCCCCCCTGCTTCTGACTCCTTCTCCAAGTTTATTTATTCAGCATACAAAACACCCATGTAATTGCAGCAATCTGCACACTTAAATAAGTTAGGAGATGAGACAAGTGAAAGAAAGAAAACTCTGGAAACTGCTAGCTTGGCTGCTGCCTAAGGCTTTGCATCAGCACCACTGACAATATTTTACTGCTCGTTGATGGCCTCACAGCACTTCATTCCAAGGTGCTCCACAAACCAGCAGCACGGCCAGGAATCAAATCCTCAGCTCTCTGGTCCTCCACCTGATAGATTTCCCAGGGAAATTTTCAGCAGGTATTAGGGAAAAAGTACTTTGCCATGAGAGTGCTCAACATCGTGGAACAGGGGCCTGGAGCTGGGAAAACCTCCAGTTTTGGAGATACTGAAAACTGAACAATCTTATCTAAGCTGGTCCTGCCTCATCAGATGATCTCCAGAGGTCACTTCCAGCCTAAATTGGTCTGATCCTGTCTTATCCTGTGACAGTCCCAGCTCTCCACAACTCCCTGAAAGGACAGTGAGGTGAGGATCCGTCTCTTCTCCCAGGGAACACAGGACAGGATGAGAAAAAAAGGCCTCAAGCTGCACCAGGGGAGGTTCAGGTTGGATACTGGGAACAATTCCATCATGGAAAGGGCTGTCCAGCCCTGGCACAGCTGCCCAGGGCAGTGCTGGAGTCCCCATCCCCAGAGGGATTTAAAAGCCATGTGCATGTGGCTCTCGGGGACATGGGTCAGTGGTGGCCTTGGCAGTGCTGGGGGAGTGACTGGACTCGACGATCCCAGAGGCTTTTCCATCCTAAATAATTTTGTGACTCCATGTGCATGACTCACGCCTTAGTTGCCGTCTCACTAATTTTTATTCTGGTTGTATGAAATCTAAATATACCCAAAACACGAGTTTTGAAATCTATGTAAATGTCTGGTTAGCAAAACCAAGCAAGGGCAGGTGCATCCACTAACACTACACTGAATATTCATGCTCCTCTCCCAAGTATAACTCCTCCAGAAACAAGGAAAATGCAACTTGTTGACCTCAAGATAAAGTCCTCCATTAACACTCAGGTTCTAATATAAGATCCCTGTCTGGAAGCTGTAAAATAACAGAAGAGCTGAGCTCCTTCCTCCTCCACAAACCTGCTTTATCAGTCAAAGGTTGATGACCCTGGAGGTCTTTTCCAGCCTAAATGATTCTGTGATTGTCCTGCAAATATCAGTCTGAGAACCCAAGATGCTGAAACCTCTTTGTTTTTTGGGAAGGACCCCCCAGCAGCTCCTCACCTGGTTTTTGTATAACTGCATTACAGGCGTTGGCAATTTCTTCTCTCTTTGCCTCGTCGGGATACTGATTCTCATTGAAGTAACTGCAAAAGGGGGAAAAAACCAGAGTTTTAAAGAAATCAGAGCATGAAGGCTCCAAAGCAGCTCCACTAAAAGGTGTCAGCTGCTGATTTACGCATCACTCTTCCAGAGGTACCACGGACACAGTGAATTTTATGGATCAAATAATATCAGCCTGTGCTTATGGTCCGTATGGAATGAAGGAAACTTCCCAAATCCCTCAGATAAATGAATATTACCCCAGCATTTGGAACACTGTACTAGGACACCCAAAAAGTAGGCAATTCCATGGATATCAGAGTTAAGACTGTCAAGTGAATCATCATGTCTGAGACACCACAGGCCTTTGACTTTGTTTATTATCATTTATTTAGTATTTTTCCCCGACACACCCCCATCTTAGGTAGCAGGAGCTGTTTAACATTTATTTTGATCCCTGTTCATAAATATTTGTTAATACACACACATCCATACGTACTTCAATATCTGTATTATGCAAAACCCCACAAATACTGCAGAGACAGATATGGTGTGGAGATGTTATGAAATTACACAGGATGATTTCTAGAGTCAGATTTTTTTTTTAAAAACCACAATTTAGAATTTTTCAATCTTCCTCAGAACGACACATTGAGTACAGCACGTTTCTAACAGTATTTTTCCTGGAATAATTGTGATTTTATTGTACTTTATATGCAGTAAACATCCTATAAAAGTTAAAACTGTTTCCTCTTTTACTTCATGGAACCGCTCTGCAAATTTTAATGAACTGATTTACATTCCACAGAGCTTATCAGATCTGCATTAAAACCAACAAAACGTCCTGTTTACTTCAATGGACTCTGATAATCACACCACAAGCAGGGACTACCACTGTTTTTCCTGTAGATTATCCATCATATATAATCCTAGGATTTCTTTTATCAACTTTGATCAGCAGCAGGTCCGGCTGTTGGACAGCTGCTCAGGATTTGAAAATCAGATATTTCCTTAACTGTAGATCATTTGGTAGAAGAAGATTCAGGCATATTGAGGCAATTATTATTTTCCATTACTCTATTTCTCATCCAGTGGCCTTGCCCCAGTTTCTTCCTATGGAAATCTGGATTCTGTTCCATACAGGAACTGTTTCTGTCCAAACTTTGAACGCTCAGGTTGAATTTTAAGTGCCACTACTTCATCCCACTGTTCACAGAGTCATTTACAGTCACAGCTATGCCCACAAACAGGGTCCTATTTCAAAGCTGCTACTCAGTGAGTAAGAGGAATCACACATCAGCTCGGAGTTGCACCATTCATGCACTTCCAGGTGATTTGCTGGCTTGGAACCACAGGAACAGCTCAATCTTCTCTAAATGAAGGGCAGCCTCTGCCTTAAACTTTAGTTAAAGTGTTGGAAAAGTTGGGAGTTTGTCAACCAACACTTTCACTATTTGAGTGAACTAATTGCTGGAATTAAGGTGACTGAGTAATGAGAGGAGGAGGTCCCTGACACAGGACTGGTGTCTTTGCTCAGCTCTGTGAGAATTTAGAATGAACATCACGCCCTCTGGACATGGTATATTTAAAGGATATTCTCCCCTCTTCCATCTCTATCCCCTTTCTATGATTTCAGCCTTGGAAGTGATGTGTGTGTCTATCTCAACTTGCGAATTTCTGTTCAAAGGGGTCGTGTTCTGTACAAAGGTGCATTTTGGGGAATGGAGAGCTTGGAAAACAGAGCAGAAAACGCTTTTTCCAGCAGTCAGTGATGGAAGCAGAAGCTCAGGATCTCAGTTCAACAGCCCCATGACAATATTTGAGCTCTCCCACCTACAGAGCACTGCCCTCTGCCCAGAGCCAAGAATCATTTCCACTTTTAAGCACCCTGAGATAAAGGAACATCAAGAGATCACAGCTGAAATTATTTCTGCTGTTCTACTATTTACATGAACATATTGCCTGCCCCGCAGTCCTCACCAGCAATCCAGGTCAGCAGCACACATATAAAAATGAACATTTACGGAAGAAATTACAAAATACATAAAATTATCAGTCAGGGTGTCCTTGAACTGCCCATTCTTGTTGGTCCAAGAAACTGAGATGCCAATTAATGCAACAAAGACAATACGAGAGCCACGAGTGATCCTTCTCTGGTCACCTACCTCAACACTGTCCTTTTACCAAGCCACAGCCAGGCTTTTGCTGGCACAAACAAACAGCAAAAATATTTTCTACCAACAACAAAACTTCAGCTCACACTTACAATTCTCAGGAAATCTCCCTGTGATGCAGCAAACTTCCAGACCTGGACAATGAACGAGACACCTCTTCTAGCAAATGAGGAAGTTTTGTATATTCCAATCATTTTTGTGATTCAGAAAGTGCCGAACCAGTAAATCTTATCTCTAAACATTTCACAACTAAGTTATAAACAATTCATTTGGCTGACATATTTTTCATATTTCTGAAAGCTTTTCTTTGAATTTAAACAGGAATTTCTGATCTTTTCATGTAAAATGTCTAAATATTTCTACAAGAAAAGCAGTTCTCGCTTGAAAATCTGAAATTCTTCTCATCCTGTATCTCTGATTTATGAAAAAGCATCAAAAATCTCATTGAGTCGTCAGGCAGCTGTCCTGGTCAAGGTGACATTTTTGTGGGGATCACAAAGCCAAGTGGGCACCAGCTGGAAGGGGAACTAGTGGAGCAGTTAAAACTCTGTTTCTGCAGTTGACTGTAATTTTAGAACCTGCCTCTCCTTCCCCCTGCTGGATTATTCCTTATCCTCATTAATGACGTGACTCCTCCTTCCCCCACACATTCAACCTCCCTAGAAACTCGGCCAGCCCTCAACCTGTGCTCCCCAAAACTGAATCTTCTCCTCATAACTGAATGCCAGGATGGTTTGGGTTGGAAGGGACTTTAAAGATCATTCAGTTCCAACATCCTGCCATGGGCAGTCACCTTCCACTATCCCAGCCTGCTCCAACCTGGCCTTGGACACTTCCAGGTATCCAGGGGCAGCCACAGCTTCTCTGGGCAACCTGTGCCAGGGCCTCACCACCCTCATAGGGAAGAATTTCTCCCCAAAATCCAACCTAAATCTATCCCCCTTCAGCTTAAGGCCATTCCTGAGGCCATACTATTCCTCTCCATGACCACATTGTGCTTTTAGTGTTTGAAGGAGTGCAAGCTGCTTTAGCGAGAGCTCATACCCTGAAAGGAAAAGCTCTCACAGCTCCAGGTAACCCAAAACACCCACCCCTAATTGCTGATTTTCCTCCTCAGCCTCCCGACTCCCTGTACACTCTGTGAACACATCACATTTCATTCCCATCCCATCAAAATCTTGTGGGTGACATATCCTGACATAGAGCACAACATTTAAAACCTCCTGTGGTTTTAAAACCTCCTGTGCCCAACCTGTGGCACTTGGGGACGTGGTTTAGTGGTGAACATGACTGGTTGGTGGCTGGACTTGATGATCTTAAAGGTCTTTTTCACCCCTAATGGTTTTAGGTTTATATGAATCTGTGATTTCTGGAAAGTAGGTGAGAATAACTGAGTATTCTAGATAGGGAAGCCATGGGAAAAAAAATTCAAGACTTCATCACTGACCATTTTGTTTGCTCATGTAGAAGTTGTGAAAACACTGTGATTTTTTTGCACTACAGTTCTTCTTGCAGTAAATTAATTATTCTGCCTCTAGTTCTGTTTCTTATCAGCCAGGTACACAGGGAAAGAATGCAGGATGTCTGAAATTCCCTTCACAGCCACAAACCTCAGCCTGTTCGCAGCCTGAAAAGCTCCTGAAAGCTACAGATGAAAAATATGAAGCAATATGAACTTAAAAGGAAAGAAAAAAAGCAAAGGAGCAGGCACAAGTAACTCCTGCAAAGGCACACTGCTTTCTAGACAAAGGGCAGCTGTCAGCTGAATACCTTCCATGAAGAAACCAAATGATCTCTTTTGTAGAAAATGACAGTGGAGGATTAAAATGAAAAGTGGCCAAATAATTTACATGAGATGAGAATCCATATGATGGTAAAGAATGTAGATATCCTTGAAGCCGTTTCATTTCAATAACACTGAAGCCTAGAAAAATTGCAGATTCAGAGAAACCCTCTTTCTTTCAGGGATAATGTGCTTAGGACAATGATGGAGAGGGAATCCATCTCAGCCCAGGGCTCTGTAATGGAAGCAGAAACCTCCCCCTGACTCTTTACCAAGGTGCCCCTCTCTAAATTCCGGCAATAGCTGCCAATCTTTTATTTTTTTTTAACTTCTGTTCTCGAGGCTGAGATATCAGATGCATTAAGCAATGCTTCAGTAGTCTTCCTGATAATCCACAGTGGAAGTTTTGTTGCTTTCTATCAGCTTTGCAGCTGCCAGGGAAGTGTCTGAAACGACAACCCCGGAGCAGCGGAAGGACGGGCAGGGCTGGTGCTTTTCCAGAGGGCTGGATAAGCAAAGAGATAAAGCCTCCAAAACTGAGCAAAAGACCTCAAGTCGGGAAAATTCTTAGTTTACAGCATGACCTAATGGTTAAAACTTCCAAATGTGGCAGAGGTTCAGAGTGGAGAGGCTCAAATGTACTGCAGGGTAACAATTCATGGTGCAGCTGCAGCAGAGTCACTGTCAGGTGAGGTCACTGAGGTGTGGGGACACAGATCACCCCCACTGGAGGAAGGATAATTGACCAAGCAATCAATGGGAGGCAAGAATACACAGATGGATATTTACTGAAGAGCAGCAGATGTGCTGCAAGCTCACCCCCTCGCTTCTCTTTGTGTTTGCATCCCTGGGTTCCCACCTCCATCCCTGTGGGAGCCTCACCCGTGAGTGAAACCTCCTGGTGCTCTTGTTGGGGCTCTAACTCCTCTGCTGGAGACCAAAGAGTCACACACCAGTTTGGGGTGCAAGGCCCTTGAGGATCATCCCATCCCACCCCCTGCCATGGGCAGGGACACCTTCCACTATCCCAGGGTGCTCCAAGCCCTGTCCAACCTGGCCTTGGACACTTCCAGGAATGGGAGATTCATCTTCCCCGAAACTCAGGCTGCAGTCCAGCTTAACACAATTTAATCACAGACCAAAGGGAATGATCCCATCCTCTCCTTCATTCCCTTTTTGCAGGAATGTTTTGTGCCCGGCTGCCTCCCTGGTCCAGCTCCCCACACGTGCCAAGAGCAGGGGCTGTGCAGCCAAGGGAGGCGGGAGGACACGGCTGAAAAGGCAGCTGGGCCCAGCTCCTTCCACAGCAGCTCCCAAACATCCTCTCCAAGGGATGCTGAAAGCAAAGCCAGAGCCACGGGCTCGGCCACCAGCCCAGGGATGGATGGAAAAGCAGAACTGCCCAGCTCCCACCCCTGAGGATGAACAGAGGCTTGTGCTGTCCCCAGGGATGGAGCTCCCTGCCAAACCCTCTGGTGTCTCAAAATACACGAGGTGAAAGCTGCTCCTCTGGCTCTGATAAGATGCCTGCAATTTCAGCTCCCTATCGGGTTTCCCTCCCAAGAGTTCCTCTGCTTTCCACTGACAAGGGACAGAAAACACTCAAATGTAGTTACCTATTTATCTCTCATTAGTACATTTATCACCCCAGTATCACCCAGCAGCCAGAGGTCACTGTCCCAGTCTTTGTGGCTTTTAGCAGAACTATTATTCAGGCTGTCAAATCAATGGAAATATTTGTGAAGTTAGTCTGTCATCTGTGCCTGAGATCTTATCTCGGCGTGGCATGAGACAGACTGTCAGAGAAGTGACATTCAGAGCATAATCTCATCAGAAAGTGTAATGACTGGTTTATTTCCCAGTAAATACTGGCCAAGAATATCACTAATGCCATTCTCAGTGAGGTCAGCAGATGACACCACCAGTTTTATCTACTGATATTTCTACAGATTCTCGAGTAACGATATGGGTGTCAACTAAACCCACAATATAAAGTCGTTTTTATTTCTGACAGCAAAATTAAAGCTCAAAGATACCCTCTCCACAGATCAACTCTGATGGAGCTGAGAACTCCCTCCCCCAGGACTGCAAAACATAACCAGGCAAGGATGGGAAGTGCAGCTCTCTGGATGCAAGGAGATGAACTTCAGTTGAGCTCCAGCTCAACCAGATCTTTTAAAAAGCAAAACAAATCTAAGAAAAAATCCTAACCCAGAAAAAACACTGATAAACACGATGGCTACAGCTCTCTGATAGTTTTCTCCACAGCACCGTCATTTAGCCAATGGATTCCACAGGTCCATGGATTTACAGGAATGAAGAAACCTCTGCAGGACTGTAGTTTGACCTCCTCTACAGCACTGACAAGAGGTCTCTCAGCAATTCTGGAATTAAGCCCAGATCTTCTGTCTGACCTGCTGAAATATCCAGTTCCAACATAAAAAATTGGGAGTTTAGCCAATGCAGAATCTACCGTAACTTTAAATCACCTTTGGAAAAAAACTGCAAAAATCCTCTTTTTAAAAAAAACCAACTCTCTCACTCCCAACTTGAGCTTTCAGGCCCAGGGTACTGCCACACTCTGTCCAGGGACAGCACAGTTTTCAAGCCTCTAGGAAATGTTTCATTCTTGGATTTCTTTTCATTTCAAGAGCAAATCTGGAGGAGAGATCTCACCAGCACTAGATCACTCAGCACACCAGACACAGAGAAACTGAAATTACTTCACACCTCAGGACGCATTTGTGTACGTAAATTCCAGAGCCACGTCAGTACACATTAAAAAGCCTCACACAACAGAGCTGACTCTCAATTCTGGTTTTACAGATCGCTGTCTAAACTCCGAGAGAATCGTTTTAGTGATGTTTCTTAGCAGGAATCTCCTCTGCTACGTAGATTAAAATGCCAAAAATACACCTTGCACGGGAGTGGGTAAAGCTGGATGACCTTCAAAGCTAATAGAACAATCAGGTTTACATTCTTTCAGCATCACTTTCTCAGGATTTTGACAGCGGTCTCCAGGACCACAATCCTATCAAGCTATTAATATTATCCTAAAATTTGTTTAGAAACAGAATTAATTGATAATAGCTCTGAAAGCCTTGTACTTGCAAAAGATAAATCTGTGCCTCCTAATCTCCAGCACCCTACTGTCGAGATAATTAACAATTAAAAAAAGAATAGTTAAGACATCCGAGGTGGCGATTTACTCTTCCTCGTAATTGGATTTGGTGATAAGAGCATTTCTGAAATCACACAACAGGCCTCTTCTGAGTGGCAAGATTTGGAGTTGGCAGCAATTAGAAACACACAGGTACCTCCTGCTTAAGGCACCTTGAAGACACTGACAGCAGACAACAGCTGAAATTTTGAATATCCTTAAACTTATCCTTAAACTTACTGGCACCACCAGATTCCCAAAGTCAACAGAGTTCACTAAACTGTTCGTAAAATAAAAGTGGACATTTTTGGAAGCCAGCAAGTCACCAACACATCAAGACATGATAGTGAGAATTGTTCTGTGATATTTCAACGAGTGGTTGGTGTGAGCAAACAGCATCTTCAAAGCTCTTCCTAACAAAGCATCTAAGCATGAATAACAGGATCCTTTGTTCTCTTCTATTTACTTGAAATATTTAAATTCAGACCTCCACGCTGCAGGGATATTTATGTGCATTAAATCCTCTGGACTTCACGAGTGATAAACAAAACTTTTAAACTCTCATCTTCATTTCTTAATGTGGTGCAAGGCAAGAGTTATTTCGGTTGTATTTTGGATTATCTGGTCCTGACAAGCAAAGCCAAGGCAGGGTCAGCCCATGGGTGAAACGTCTCCAAGGAGGGATGAGGCCCTGCAGGAATCAGCCCTGGCCCACCCACTGGGAAGGGCTGCTCTGCTGCTGGGGACCCACAATTCCACCCAGACAAACTCTAATCAGCACTCCGGGTATTAAAGACACCACTCACAAGACGACAGAGGATTCCGAGGCTTTATATGGCAACATAAATAAATAGCAAAACTCGGATTTTACATTACTCAACGCAGAACATCTTTCTCTGCTCTCTGGAAGAAAACATTCCACTCAGCAGAGCCAGAGCTTGGTTTTCAGCTCATCTGGTTGGGTGTTCCTAGAACAGCCTATCCCTGCCTCAAAACTGTGCTTTAGTGGGAAGTTCAGACCTGGATGAGTGTAAATAATGTCAGTGTGAGCACCAAGTCCTTCAGGTTCTCCTCACTTTATCCCCATTTAAGGTTTTAGTTCTTCTCAGTGGGAATATTGGAGCCTCCCTTTGTCCCAAGCCTCCAGGAGAGGAAAAACACCAGTCATGAAATTTGGGATTAATCTCAGTATAAACTGACAGCTTCCAATATCACCAACAGCATTTTCCCTCCAAAATCCACGAGTTTTTGTTTTTGGTTTCCAGTCTTGGACCAGACTCAGCTCAGCTCCTGCTGCATTTTCAGAAAATAAGAATTGATTCAAGTAAATGAAAGGACCCTACAGGATTCCACAGACAAGGCCAATTCCTGCAGGATATCCAGCACCTAAAGTCAAGATGAAATCTGACTTTGGGTCCAATACATGTATTTTTCCTAACTCCTGGTACCACCAAGATCTGGGCCAGAACTGTTATCCCATCAAGTGCTGTACAGCCAGGTAGCAGAAAACGTATTTAATTTTTTAGTAGCAATCTATTCTGTGCCTTGCAACCTCAATACAACACAACATGGACAACATAAGATGAACACAGGCAAAGGAAAATGAGAAATAAGGAATGAATCCAGGCCAGCAGTGCCAGTGGATTTAACTACCACAGTGCCAAGACCAACTTCAGGAGGTTCTTCATAGACAACACAGCAAAGAAAGAGATTTAAGGGAAGTTTTAGGCCATCAGGAAACTTTGGATCCCCGAAGAATATTTCTCAAATCTGGCAGCAACAATACCTTTTTCTTTATTTGCTAAAGATTGTTCAGTGACCATTCACCACTCATAGGGAGAGGAAATAACTTGAGTTTATTATCCAACTTTTTACAATATTTTTTTTTCCTACAGGATTGTGAATAGTTGTCTTGGAAATAATAAGCTCCAAAGACTCAAAAATTTATTTCATTTACCAACATCCATCATGTTTCATATTTCAAGAGCACTTTCTACACCCAAATCATCAATTCCTTTAAAAGTATTCTGAAATTTTCTTTCTTCATCTTACTCTTTGCTATTATTACAAGAATTTACAGGTAGAAAAACGACAAAGCTAAAAGATACAGAGCCAAGAAACCAGATTACATCAATCCACAGCTCCTTACTCCAAGAGTTGTGCTCCCTACCCTGAGCCACGGGTTTTGCCATGTGCTTTCCTCTTAAATGTCATTGTCACCCTCGCTCAGATCAGCAGAGTTTCCTGAAGACAATCCTTTTAGGAGGCATGGTTTCCACAGTGCTGGCAATAATGCTCCAAAAACAACTGGGGAATTGTTGACCAGAAAAACTACTTATTCTTATCATTTTTGGACTTTAGTGCAGTATTTGATAAAGTGACAAAAGGGAAATTATTCGTGATTTTGGAAAAGACAAAGATTAATACAATTATGAGATAGGGTAGAAAGGAAACACGCAACTAAGAAGGGGCTGAAAAATTAAACTAAAGGCATGGAAGACAACAATCAGGGAGAGTCCTCAAGCATCGTCTTTGGAGCATCTTAAAAACAAAACCAATTAATGATCCTGACAGAAAGTCTGCGCATGGTGATGAATCTGCTGAGGCCAGAGTCAGAAGTCACGTCAATACGGTGAATTGAAGCACCATAAAAAGTAATAGAGAATCCTAAGGGCAAGAACTGAAAAGAAATTTAACGGTGCAGCATCCAAGGTCACCCCGCTTTGGGAACAACAACTTCAGAGGCACAAAAAGATCATCAGCTGGGAAGATCAGGTTTTGTGAAGTCACTGTGACCAAAGCTAAACTGCAACAAAAGCACCAAAAAGGCCCAGCCTGACATAGCTGAGGTCGCTGCTATTCCCAATCCAGAGACAAAAGCATGATAAAAGGCACATCTTCTATGCTGTTGATAGAGCTCCTCACACACAGCAAAGTATTCAAAACAAACTAAAACTTACGTGAGTTCCAAAGGAAAATCAAACAAATAAAAAAGGTCAGCTGTGCTATCCGAAAAAAAAAACCAAAAAACCAAAAAAGAATTTAAAAAGAATCTAGGATGTGGTGGTGACTTTTGTGGCTAAAGCCCATATGGTTCTCTGACAGAACATTCTTTTAGGCTGTTTAAAGTGCTCCACAGTCTGACCAAGAGCCCATAAATACATGATGCAACAACTTAAGAGTCTGACTTCGGAATTTTCCTCCCTCACTTCTCCTCGTAATGACTCTGTTTATGACTTGTGTAAAGACCTCACATCTGTTACTCGATGGCAGAGAACTTCCTCTGGCTGAGGTAGGGTTGGACTCTGTTCAGAGCTGAGCTGCAGTGAGAGTCAGCAGGAACGCTCTGCACAGCTCTGGAAAGCAGGAATGGGAAAATCCAGCCGCGTTCTGGGCTGGATGGTGCTCCCGGACCCTCCCTGGGACAGGAGCAGCAAAGCTCTGGCTGCAGCAAAGCCAGAGGGGACAAGGTGCCAGCCTGGTTCTGAATTCCTCCTGAATGCTTTCCACATCACTCAGGAAGTTAATTCTGAGTTTCCCTTCAGTGGGTTTGTTCCAACATCACACAGAGGCTGGGTGAATCCTGCTGTGAGGGGTAACTCTTCCCTCTCAGCTTGGATCTGTTCTGGACAGCCCAGTCATAAAATGCAGCCTGGACGTTCCAGGGGCCACTTCACATTTTGTGTGACAAGTTTGTCATGGCTTTCCCTGCCTCCTGAATCCACGTTAAAATAGCTGAGAAAACCATTTTAGCTGATTAATACCAACCTTTTGTTCCTAATGCCTTCTGTGCCATTTAAACAGGACAGTCACAGGAAGAGCACCACCATGAGGGACTGAGGCAAGTCAAGAAAAGCTTGAAGGGAGAGAAATCACAGCACCAGACTTGTATTTTCACACTGTTCTTACAGCAGGCAGCACCTAGAGGTCTCAACATGATTGTGAAGAGCAAGAGGTTCTGTGCATGAACTCAGCACAAGCCCTTGACGCACACAAGTTGTGCCCTAAAACGACTGGCACAAACAGTTACATTAAATAGAGTTCTGCAAGGTGAATTATTTATACTGGATACAAATAAAGCTGATATTTTTGAAATTCACAGCAGTTAATGCTCCCACAGTTGAACTTCATTTGTTATCTCTGCATTAAGCAAAGCACTGCACATGGAAAAGAACAAATTCCAACTCCTCACGTACATGACTGGGTCTAAATCAGTTGTAATTCTTCAGGAAAGACTATTCCAAGAAGAGATACTCTCAATCAACACACAAAAGTGATCAGCAAAAAACCCCAGATGTTAGGCTGGAGGTCAGAGAACAACAGGACTCAGATTCAGCTGCTTGTGTAAGGGAATATTCACCCTGGAAATATGGAAATCAGCTCTGCCTGGGTCCCCACTCACCTGCCCCAGGTCACTAAAAATTGAATGTAAGAATAGAAAAGGTCCAGAGGAGAGTGACAATTAATATCATTAGAGGCAAGGGAAGCCCTGGTGTCTGAGAAGAGATAAGAGAGCGACTGTTACGTTCAGAGAGGAGATAAAGGAGCAGCACACTGATAGCACATACAGAGAATGATCCCGGATAAATGCAATGTTCTGCCTTAGTCCTTCTCATGATACTCATGCCAAAGGGACCTTTGACTTCTTAAACACATTTTAGCATATAAAATGAAACTAGGTATAATTAGTTCTCCGGAAGTACCCTGAAGACCTTAGCAGGATTTAGAAGGAATTACATATTTATGTGAATAATAAGAATGCCCAGAGCTGCAATAGCAGGATTAAAAATACAGGATAGGAGATAAGAGCTTTTGTCCACAGCCACGTGGCTGCTGGCCAGGTGTGAACCAGGCACAGGATGGAGAGGACAGGTAGAAAGAATGATGAACACCACCACCATCATCACCCAGGATGAGATCCTGCTTCTCACCTTCATGAGCAGGGCGACAGAACACTGAGGATCTCAGCCTGGGCTGGAGAAATGCAGCAGAGTATCTGGACTAGAGAAGAATTCCCATTCCTAAAATGTGGGTTTCCTGCACCAGCCAGAGCTGTTACAGATCAAACTGACAAAGCTGCTTTGTCTAAACGTTGATTTCAGTTATTCTGACCTTGGCAGATACAAGAATTTTATCTGAAGTCTGCTGCAAGGAGCTGCCCCTCCCACAGATCAACTTTTTATTGTTTTTAAAAAGAAAGAGGGAGAGAACACAAGGATACAAAAGGCACCTGAGCTCTCTAGAAAGCAAAATAACTCCTGAGGTGCAGGATCCTTGAAGAAACCAGAGCCTGGCGAGGCGTTGGACAGACATCCTCGCGTTCTATTTTACTGCCTGCAATCTGCCAAACAACTGGGATTTGCTTACAGCTGATTAGAATAGGAAGCTTGTATATTATGCATGTCTGAGAGGGAACAGGGCTTGATCTCATGCAAAATAAGGCAGATCCTGTGTGCCAAGCAGAAAATGGCTGCTCTTGCATTTTATGAAGACACAGAGCACTGACCCTGAGCCAAACCACTCGAACCTTCACCCGACCAGATGATCTTGCCTGGGTCTGAATGGTAAAGTGAACTTTGCTGGGTGCCTTTGCAAAGTGCCTTCGCTCAGATCTCGAAGCATTTCAGGAGCACAAACAGCAAAGATCCTAAAAAAAAAACGCTCCCTGCTTCTCAAAGGATTTAATGAAGTTGAACCTCCCCCTGGAAGATGCTGACTAACAAACACCTTATGACGGGATTGAAAGAGCTGGAAAAAATGTAAAGAAATCACCTGATGTTTCTCTCTGCATTAAGATCAAGTATCTCAGAACCATCCTGACAGATTTCAGCTAATTTGCTCCTGAGAAATGTTCTGCAGCTCCTGTAGATAACCTGCTTAGTGCTGAGCCATTCCTGAAGTCAGGAAGTTTTTCCTAATGCCAATATTCCTTGGTAACCCAAGAATTAGAGGCTTTTTGGCACTTTTCCCTTGGCTTGACTCATCTCCCAAGCTGCTAGTGGGTATTTTACAGCTGAGAACAGCGAGTCACCAAAAGGTTCAAGGACACCTGAGGGTCACAAGGACAGCAGAGAGAATTCCCAGCCCTCCTCACCTCCCAGCAAACCCAGGAAAGATGAGCAGCATTCCCGAGCCAACCCATGGCCATCGTTATATTGATGAGAAGCTGCTGTTCTGTTTCTAACAATGCAGCAGCCTAATGGAAGAGGCCAAAGGACATTACTTCCTGCTCTGTTGTCAGCTTGGAAAGGGAGAAACGCAATGAATCCCAAACTTAAATCTCCTCCAAAGCCTTGCACAGGAAACTTAGATCCCCTATGGGGCCGGTATTAAGGTTCTGCTGGAAGACGTAACTAAGAGTAATGGGATGAAATTAACTAAGAAAATTTCCTAACTGAATTTCAGGAGCTAATAGAGCTCTCGTTTTCCCCGGGGAAGCCGTGGAAGCCCCGGCGCTCGGGAGAGCTGCAGTAAAAGCGCTTTCACGGTCGGAAGGATTTCTAATAAGGCACGTCAGGCCTCATCTCCCTCGGGGCCAGGACCATGCCCAGGGCACCGCCTCGGGATCAGGGTGGGATGAGCCTCTTCCAGGAGGGGAAATGAGGCTGAACCTCCCAGCACCACGGTGGGAAGGCAGCAGGGACTGGTCTCAGCATGGAGATGACGTTCCTCAGCTTGGGTCTGCTTTGAAAGGGGAACAAAAACGAAACCGGTCCAATCAGAGTTTGGCAGTGATGGCACAGTAACCATGGAATTATGGAATGGCTTGAGGCGGAAGGCTGATGACCTTAAAGATCATCCTGTTACAATTCCAACCCCTTCCACTAGCCCAGGTTGCTCCAAGCCCCGTCCACCCTGGCCTTGGACACTTCCAGGGATCCAGGGGCAGCCACAGCTTCTCTGGGAAACCTCCACCAGGGCCTCCCCACCCTCACAGCCAACAATTCCTTCCCAGCATCCCATCTATCCCTGCCCTCTGGCAGTGGGAAGCCATTCCCTGTGTCCTGTCCCTCCATCCCTTGTCCCAAGTCCCTCTCCAGCTCTCCTGGAGCCCCTTTAGGCTCTGGAAGGGGCTCTGAGGTCTCCCTGGATCCTTCTCCAGGTGAACAAAAAACATTCTTTCAGCCTCCTCAAGGAGAGGTGTCCATCCCTCTAATCCTCATGGACCTAATGCATTCCTGTTCCTTACAAAAATCAGAGGAACCCTCTTCCACGATGCCACCACACCTGCCAGTACAACCACGCCTGGGAAGAAACCAGGAACTCATTCAAATCAAGCCAAACAAAATCAGAACAAAACCAAGCAGACCAAAAAACTCCATGGAAAATTGTCACCTTTTTGTTAAACCTCCCATTCCTGGTGCTCCCAGCTGTGCATTCCTGTCCTTTGCCCCAGGACAGCCCTGGCACAGCCTCAGTGCACAGCAAGCTGAAGCAATTCAGGAAAATGCAGGGGGAAATAAAAAGGATTTATTTTTCCTGAACCAGGCTGAACTGGCTGCTATTTCCATCAGACAAGAAACATCTCCGGCACAGCACAGGGTGGCAGGAGCAGGGAAACTGAGGAGGAGGAATTGAGAAGGGTGGCAAGGCAGGATAACACCTAAGGATGAGCTGGTGACAAACTGTTAATTCAGCTCAGCTATAGCATGAAACTGTACCCCCCTATCTTGGGAAATCTAAACCCATTTCTCTTCTGAATAAAGCCAAGTGAAACACCTGACTCCGTTTTGCCACCTATGAAATGGGGATGATGGCAATCCATATGATCTCAGTCTCATTTAATTTAAATACACCTTTACGAAAGGAACTTCAGAAGCACGGACGAGTGTTAAAATAAAAACCCAGAGCCACAAAATCAAACCAAATAACCCTCAGCCAGAAAGCAAAGCCCCTGCTCCCTAGACAAACTGAAACGCGTTCACTTGACAAATTATTCATTTTTGTTTAGGGCAGAATTTACAATTATTTTAATTTAATCTTTGGATAAAGCACATACTTAAAAAACAACACTCAACTCCCCCCCTCAGTCTTTAGTGGCACTCGTGAAAAGTGCCTTAAAACGGGTATAAAGTCCCTGATTCTGCTGCCAATCTTAGTTATTTTTTTGCCTGAAAAAGAA